>OW121751.1:33417500-34017500 GCA_933228765.1 Miltochrista miniata
CCATTTCACTGATAGTCCATTTCCCTGAATGTCCACTTCCCCGATAGTCCACTTCCCTAAACGTTCATTCCCTGATAGTCCAATTCCCTGAACGACCAAATCCATTTCCCTGAATGTCCACTTCCCTGAATGTCCACTTCTTTGCTTTGTTTTTTAGGGTTCCGTACCCAAAGGGAACGGGTCTGTCTGTCTGTCCGTCACGAGACTGTATCTCATGAACGTTGATAGCTAGAGAGTTGAAATTTTCACAGATTGTGTTTTTGTTGCCGCTATTACAACAAATACTAACAACAAAAACATAACAATATTTAAGGGGGGCTCCCATACAACAAACGTGTTTTTTCGCCAGGTTTTATCTATCTTATATATTAGCACTGGCCGTTGCCCGCGACTTCGTAAGCGTGAAAATTATGTTATGCCTATGTCTTACTAATATTCTTGCTACGCTTTCAGCAGACTACTTTAGATAGGTATAATATTTCAAAGATAGCAATTCATAGGAAATAGTAAACAAAGAGCCCGTATTTTAGATTTTTCTCCAGTATAAACAATTTAAGTACAAACACACAATTCAATTACATGCACCGATGTTGTAGGCGTATCGTGTTTATTTATAATGTCATTTACTGGGACATCCTTCCGAGGGCTAATCCGGGGCTCCCAAACGTAGGCTGTTAGGTGTATTGTAAGGTTTTAGGTAGGAGTTCGACATAGCATCCATGAAAGATTTTCTCTCAAGTAAAATAAAAAAAAATAGAGGACTCCCATGCAACAAATCAGACTTTTTGTTGATTTTTGGTACGGAACCCTCCGTGCGCGAGTCCGACACGCACTTGGCAGGTTTTTTAATACCACTAAGACGGCACACACGCATAAATCCCGCCTAATGGACTAGAACCCTAGCCTATTGACTTCTGCAACACCAGGGGCGGTGGTGTTAGGTGGTTTTCTCAGTGTAAACCACCTAAAATCCCCTTTGAAAATTTGTTTATCCGACCGTCATTTGTTTTGTCGATCTTCATTTGTAAATAAAAATAGAATATTAAAAGATTTCAACATTGCTAATAAATGGGCAAATGTTACTGTGATTGTAACTGTACCGGAACTATTGGGATTAATTTTCTCGTGTATAAAAATCCCAGTAGTTCCATGGAACTACTGGGATACGCCGGTAAAATTCAAATCTGAAAATCTTAGATTTCTACTTGTATTGACTTTGTGAAACCGTGGCCCAATCATGGACGTTCCGGGAAATGGACTTTCAGGGAAGTGGACTATTAGGGCAGTGGACTTTTAGGTCAATGGACTTACGGGGAAGTGGACTATCAGGGAATGGACATTCAGGGAAATAGACGTAACGAACCGACTGGACATTCCGGGAATAAGACGTATGTCTATCTTTTAAGGTTCGCTCACAATAACCTAATTTGTCTATCTCTTAAGGTCCGCTCACAATATTTTAAAACTGATGAGTGTGTTTGTGCTAGGATCTTAGAAACTACTGGTTGCATTTCCAAAATTATTTAACAGTTTAATAGTAAATTTTAAAAATAATGTATTATAAAATTGTTTCGCTTAAAAAGTTATAAAAAAAAGTTCTTAACAGCATATGCCTATGTTTTACGGTTCGCTTACAATGACTATCATAATAATAATGTATTATAAAATTGTTTCGCTTAAAAAGTTATAAAAAAAAGTTCTTAACAGCTTATGCCTATGTTTTACGGTTCGCTTACAATGACTATCATAATAAGTTTTAAAATTTGAGCGAGGCGACGCGACGACGGCAGTAATCGTGGTCTGCAGTGGTAGCCAGTGAAGTGAACGATAAAAACCGGTCAAGTGCGAGTCAGATCCGTACCAAAAAAGGACGGGCGGGAGTAAATGCGACGGGAAAACATTATGTCACTCTACATATTAATACCACGCCTCTCTCCTTCTCACTCCCATGTGACGCAAACGAAGTTGCGCGGGTCAGCTAGTGATCTAATAATATTAGTTAACTTATATAAGATCTGAAAATCAATATGAGGTGAAACATTGAGTTATCTATACATCTATACATATAATAAAATGATAGAAAAGTCGAAACTGTACATTGGAAATAAATAAAAAAAAAATCCTCGCTGGGTGTTCAACATAAGATACCGAAGCCGAAAATGTAGTTAGAATTTTTTTTGCCTGTTTGTCTGTTTGTCGGTTTGTCTGTTTGTCTGTTTGCTTTAGATAAGATAAGATAAGATAAGATAATTTTTATTTCGAGTAACCACACTCATATTTTGTTAGTAAACACACTTTTATCTTAATTCTAAGTGTTAGTATTTACGTGTTTTGCACAACAGTGATTTATGTAGGCACAATCTACCCGGTCCGCGATAACTTTCAAAAGGGAGTTAGAGCTTGCCCTGACTCTGCAGACGAGGGAGGTGGCACGTTTCCGCATTGTTGTATAAAAACAATCTACTCGTGCCTGCGCGAACATCCCCGACGCGCTGCAGCGCCAGGGCAGCCCCATCAACCTCCTGAAGGCGTTGTTGTATTGGACTCGGAGAGCCCCGTATGCCCTTTGTGTATAATTAGCCCACAGTCTGCACGTGTAAAATGATGTACAGAATGCTTTGCTTTGTCCGGAAGGATCACGAAAAGTACTCAATAGATTTGATTCAAATTTTGCACAAATATTAACTAGGGGTAGGGTCTTCAAATAGGCTATATATTATCACGCTACATATCCTAGAGGCTAAGCAGAGAGCAATCAAATTGGCATTATATCATAATTTTCACGCGTACGAAGTCGCGGGCAACAGCTAGTACATATAATAAAATGATAGAAAAGTCAAAACTGTACATTGGATAGGTATATTAAAAAAAATACTCGCTGGGTGTTCTACCTAAGATACCTACCGAAGCCAAAAATATATTTAGATTTTTTTTTGTCTGTTTGTTTATTTGTCTGTTTGTCTGTTTGCTTTGCTTTGTCTGGAAGGATCTCGAAAAGTACTCGATAGATTTGATTCAAATTTTGCACAAATATTAACTAGAGGTACGGTCTTAAAATAGGCTATAATTATCACGCTACCTATCCTAGGGGCTACGCAGAGAGCAATCAAGTATGTAAGCTGGTGGATTTATTTAACTAAACATTGCAGGAATATAAGTTAGAGATAGTTTTTACACACAGGCTACATGTTATTACGCTAAATATTTTAGAGACTCGGCAGAAAACAATTATAAATCTGTGAGTATAATCACAGTATAAAGTGAAGTCTGCTGCGGTATAATATCTATAAGATAATTTTCACGCGTACAAAGTCGCGGGCGACAGCTAGTTTATCAATACAAATAGCAAACACCAAACTACAAATAGGTAACATCTGTAATTATTTTTTCAATGTAATGGCATTTTAATTGGCAATAAAAACAGCAGATGTCGGCAACAAATCAATGTTGGCAAATTGTCGGGGAGCTGGCGGAGCAAATCTCCCGCTCGCACTAAATCTTCGTTAGCTTGCACTAGATGGCGTTGAGCACGCGATGTTAACAATGCACTGTAAATATTGTACATAGGTACTGAATTTTTAAAAAGGACATGGTATTTTACAGACACATACGTTTTGGACTAGAATACTATCGTAAAAGATAAGTATAGGAAAGACGAATAGTATTTACAGTAGGTATCTACCTACTAAGGTATGTTTAACTCTAAACTTACTTGCACTTAGTGGTAAAATTATTTCATTTAGATTTTATTTCATATCTATCTATAGATTTATTAAGTTACAGTAGAAGAAGAATGAAGGAAGAGTTAACAAAGAGAGAGGCTCAGAATTATTGAATCTTGTGGTGGTAACAAATTGCTTTTTCAGCTTAGCATACGTCCGCTGGACAATTCTTGACACTAGTTTTCAGCTAGAACTCTTATGTCAGTGGTACGGAAGTAAATAGTGAAGGTTATTGACAACCCGATACTCATAACCTTACACAAATAAATTGTACAGTGGAATTTAAAATTGTAAAACAATATCGACATTGTCCCTGAATAGTAACGGAAGATGCTACGTGGATCGAGCCCAGAACGCCTACTTCATTTTACGAGCAACGCGTCGCTCTATGTAGAGCAGGCAAATTTTCAGTAGTGACGTGGTAAGTGACATGGCAATCAATTATTTTTATTAACAAAATACCAGGGATTTAGTTGCTATTCTACTATTACTAAAACAATAACCTTCCAATCAATCTTTCGGTGAGCCGTATGCTTGACTGCCACCTAAGTAGTGTAAAAAAACTGTGACTATAATTCATTCGATAAACGCTGAGTCGTTCGTAGGTCTGCATCGACTAGATCCAGTCGCATTTAACTAGTTAGAACAAAAATTATACAATCACATCAACTTTTTTCACCTTTACCAATTCAATACTATTAAAGTTTAACTTTAACTAACACAGTCAGTTTAAATAAATATGGGCAAAATACATGTGTAGAAAGGGAAAAACAAGGAGGTTAGTCGTTGCTTGTTTGCCACTTCAGTAGATACAGGCATTAGAATTTCAGAAAGACATCTTTCTTTTTGAAATTGGTAGAAGATTAAGTTGTACTCAGCATGGTATGTTTCATGTTTAGCCTCAATGCATAGTCCCACGGGAGATAGGTACTCAATCAATTATTCTTGATAACTGCTTAAACGGCGGAGCAAACCCTCTCCGTCACAATTTGCACCCTATAATTATCCCGATTCTATTAAACTTTCATGCAGTCATTATGAGTTTGTTGTGGGCTTTATATTGTTGGTGTAGTTAGATATTTTTATATTGCGGACTACGGCTTAAGGTTGTGATAAATTATGTTTTACTATCCATGCTTGCAGCTCCACTCGCTTGTAGTGATAGTTTTTGCCGTCCACGTCGTAGTGGACGGTAGTACAAGTATACAAGCGGTTGGACAGTCCGCTCGACGGTGCTTTTGGGAACGCAAGGATATACCTAATATTAGTCCTCGTAGAAGCGCACGTGGCCCCGCGGACTCAGTGTTCTGTAAACGATCACTGCTGTAAGCAACTTTCACTATGGTCGGTCCTTGTATACTGACCATCCATGTAACCACTTTGAGACATTTATTTGAGCGTTTCCGTGCTTTGGAAGGCACGCTAAGCCGTTGATCCCGGTTATCAGTAAATGGCAGTCGATAAGCCAAGTTAAAGGCCTTTATAGGCGTCTTGAAAAATTTCAGCAGGCAGTCACTACCTGCGCTTGTCTATTTCAACACGGCAATACGGCTCACCACCTATTACATGGGATAAATTCTAAAAAGGTGGGATAGATCTGGATTTTTAGACTGCAGAATCACCATAACCATAACCTTGTTGTCGTAGCAGTTTAGTAGAGTCCGTAACCGTTGGCGAACTCTACTGTACTGCTACGACAACAAACTTATAAACCGAAGGAGAACCAAAACTTGTGTCAGAGCCAATGTGGACGTTGCGAATCGAAATAGCACATGGCTAATCGAGGCCTCAGCCTTGATGAAACATTTTTCTTTCATCATTATCAAGCCTGGATGTTTTTGCAGGTCCTAGCAAAAAGCTGAGGGAGTACCTACTTCAGCACATCTTTTGCGATTTTAGCGCTCATGCTTAAACGTTCTTGGTTAATATTGGCTACAACCAACGGAAGAACAGCAAATCGCATCTGAGGTATTTAGAAATGCCTGACAAGATTTAGCAGCGCAACATGCTTGACAAATGAATGCTAATAATAGTCAACTTAATCAACAAAGGATGCACAAAGAAACTATGATGAGGAAAAGGGATAGTAAGAGCTACAAAATATTATGGGGTGATACTGGTTTTGTGATGCTGAACTGTATTCGATTATTCGGTAAGTACCTACCTACTTACCTAGTAAAAAACCAAAAAACCACCTAAATTTGATGTCCGACATCACAAAACAGCAACATAGGTATGATAACGAAATTCTATTCCACATTCTATGCACATAATACCATACCTACATACTACTCCAGAAAATGTAAATAAAAAATACGACATTTGAATATAAATATCTCAATATGGTACGGAATGATTGATTTTCTATAGCCGTTACGTAATGTCGCATAAAATATTGATGCGTGCCTTGTGTCGTAAAAAGATCCCTCTTCAAACATTCTCTGATGACCACTAAAGGTGTTAGCTTATTGGCGATTTGGCGACGTGAACGCTGCGTTTCTGCAATATGTGAAATGGTTAAAAAATTAAAGTTACTATACATTTTTGACTTGCCCAGTCATTGCGATAATTTATTTCAAATCATGTGATATAATTTATCGCAATGGCTCAATTTCACATAGGTATAGCTAAAACGCAGCGTTCACGTCCTCTAATCTGTAATAGGAGTATACTAACGCCTTTAGTGATCATATTTGATCGAATTTACGTCTTAAAATACGAATAGTCAAATGCAGACGTGTAATATGCCACTAACAATGTACTCTATGCCACTACACACACACTAGTAACTCCATGTCAAAAGTTTTACCCCTATAAATATCTACAATTTGATTCCTTAGGGACTATCAGCTATTGATTTTATACTAGATTCAAGCCTTCCAATAAATAAAAATTGCTGGACATTCTCACACAACATCATCTAGCCCAAATTAAGCGAATAGAAGCTTATGCTATGATATCTAGTCAACTGATAGCCGAACTTATATGTATATGTATTTCTAAATACATACATACCATCATACAATGATACACCCTAACTCCATGGAGAGCATGAAACATTTGTTGTAGTTACTCTGCGTTTTCAGAGCGTTTAACTCAACAAACGTATAGACGCTAGTGGAACAGGGCTCTATAGATTTTTATATATTTTTTTGCACACCTTGATTCGGTGAGTACACCTACTCTGAGAGTATGTACAGAGTGCTTTTTTATTGATAGTTTTATGATAGAAAGGGTTTATGCGGTTTTTAAAGTCGAATTATAGTGATATAAAAGTGAGAGATCGAGTCGTAGGTGGGTTAATAATAGTAATTTGATCTCGTGAGAGGTAAGTCAGAAAATTTGGAGTATTTTTTTTTACCTTGATGACAAGACGTAGATATGGTAAGTATACCTAATTGCCATCGACCGAGAGATTCGGAAACATTACAGCTGGTAATTAGAAATCGGGCTTCAAAGCCAAAGAGAGAGAGAGTTAATAAGCAACTTGAAATGACTCGAATGATAATGATAATGGAGTTATCAATATTCTCGAAGACTTATAACACTCCTCGCATTGGGGTTTAGCAAGCACTCCGGAAGCCATTACAGCATTTACAGCCACAAGTACTTTAAATATGATATACAATCATGTAAAACTGAACATATATAAAAAGTGATTACCACAGTAAAACAGCGGAGTTGACTCGACTGTCATACAATTTTACGTTGTCGTAAATATGACAAAGTAAACCTTGGCGTAATTTACGACAAGCAATAAGACACTAAGTGATAGATACATAAAATTTATTCGCATCTCGATATATTTGATACACATAAAGAAGCGACACATGATTATGTTATTGGTATTCTGGGGTGGATGGCTGAAGGGTTGAATTGAATGTGATTACACAGCATGGAACCATAATTGCCTCCTATACTTGCCCTTGCCTACCGTGTTGATAATAAACGCTATGCTTCCAGGCTTCGCCCGTGACAGAATTCGAAACACTTTTACCCCCGTTAGGGATGGATTGTATCATAAAGGATGTGTATAGTCAAGTAACACTTTGTCTTACTTGGCACTACTTTTTATCGTCGAGTGAATAAATAGAGAGAGAGGTCGACCATAATCGTCGACATCAATAGGCTTGTGTCCACTAAGCATAAATCTGATTGATGTATGTTTGTAACGACTATGTCCAATATATAAATAACTAAAAGTAATATGAATTGGTACACAAGCTAAGGATTACTATTATTTTTAGAAAATAAGATTGGAAAAAATAAGCAATCAGTCACGTGACATCAAACACCTCTATCAGATAGTGTGACGTCACAGTATGCTTTTTTACGTTTGAAGCACTCTGGCAGTCTCGAGTCTTGACATCTTGTATCACAAGTCGTGTCATTTTGTGTAATTGTTTAGATTCTCATACGTTTTCATAAAATACAATAGATCTCATTTCATTCAGGCACTACACAGCACTTGTAATACGACGGATTGATTTTAAATTAATATGGAAAGCAGACGAACGCTAACTTATCACTGTCAAACAGTGATGCCAATGGCAATTTTTTATTCAATTAATTTATACTGACTTTGGTTACTTAGACCATATGCCAAAGTGATGCCAACTCCTACGGAATGTTCCTCTAAAAACCAACTTCAAATTACCAGATTCCCCTAAATAACGATTAAAACCCCTAAACGTTTCTTTTTTGTACTATAACTTTTAATCTCAAAACAAATCATTGAAAGGACTCATAAAAAAATACACATTTTCTTTTTGTTTTGTTTGGCGAGATTCTTTGGCGGGAATTTTGTAAATTTGCAAAATTAGTGTATTTCGAGTGTTTTGTGTGTTTCAATGGTGGATTCTTAAACATAAACGTTTGACAACGTGCACTAGTGTTAGGAAGTGATAAAACGCAGTGAATCGCAACTTTGCAGTGACAAAAAATCCAAAGAAACTTTCAGAAATTTATCCACTGCTTTTCTGAAGGAAGACTGACATTGACTTAGGGATGATGTACTTGACTTTGACTGGACTTAGAGGACGAGGACTGTGACTTTTTAAAGCAAAATGAAGAGATAATAAATATACAAGACTTGGCTGTATGGCTCAAATTGCCTTTGCCTATCCGAAAATGGATAAATAAAACTACTACTACTTTTGTTTGGCATCAAGTGACGTCACACAAGGCGCCATGAGCGTTTTCAATACAAATTGAAATTCATTTTTTAAATCACAAAATAAACTATGTAAATGATTGTTTTAAATCAAAATATTACATTTTTGTGATCATTTAGATATAAAGCTACAAAAATAAACAATTTTTAAAATTTAGGACACAATCCTATTATCAAGTGCGTAGTAGTTGCGACTAAAGTGAAATAATAGTTTAAAAAACTAAAAAACACGCGTTTAGCACGCACTATTTTTTTTTATTTTATACTTTTTTCGTATCCCATTCAGCAAACCCTTTCATTTAATACCCATATCATGGTGGTGCATTTCAAATAGCCAATCTGCCATCTTGGATGTCCGTCATGTTGGATTTAAGTCACGTGACTATTTTTTTCGTATTCCTGACAGCAAACCCTTTTATTTGATACCCATATCATGGGAGTGGATTTCAAACAGCCAGTCCGCCATTTTGGGGAGGCCGCCATATTGGATTTGTAATGACGTTTTTTAGCTAGTCATGTATTGTCATCAGAACTCGCAGCGTATGCAAAATTTCAGCCTGATCGAAGGACGGAAAGTGGGCCAAATTAACATTCCAAGATTTTCTTACATACATAGTTACAAGTGAAGCTAATAGAAGCGTGTTAAAAAATCGAGTCAGAAATCAACGTTATATGGAGGAGCAACGGACCAGCAGGCAACGATTTCGAACAAAGAGGACTTCAGTCTGCAATAAATAGCAGAAAGTGTAAAATAGAAGAAATGTTGATGCCTGATGTGATGCTTGATAAGCACGACAGTTCCTTTAAACACCTTTCACGTCCATACTATATTGGCTCACATAGCGTCACACGCACATTCTTATAGAACATTTCTATCAACGGGGAGGTATTTGAATGCCCCCTACTTCGATCCCCCTCCCTGTAATTGATTCTTCGTCTGCCGTTTGAATTTCAATTTGAACGATTAAATTGATGTGAGATGCGTATTGTAGGGTGGCTAAATCAAATCTTGCAGACGAAGATGTTGAAGGCTCTATTGTCTATTGGGTAGGTATATTATGGGGACTCGATGGAGCACTTTCTGTCATTTTCTTTATTGTATTTGAATTTGTATATCCTGTGATTAAATGGAGACTTCGGAATGAAGAACTCGGCAAGACACATGCAATGAAGAACTCGGCAAATTACAATGATTTTCTATTTACCTGTGCCAAAGTAACTGTATGTTACGCTTCCTCGTCTAAACTACTGCACCGCTTCTAAGATATAGCTTGTGTTTTATTACGAAAGAGGAAAACCTCACCAGGCGGGTGGAGCCCCAGACAGTTAAACAGTGCGATACAAAATGTCGCTGAGCCGTTGCTAATCAAGACAAACTATTTATGTGCAGACATTCTTATAGAGGCTATCTCGGGTAAGCCCTCGGAAGCAAGTCCCGGGATTTCCATTCAAATCAATATTAACTTCTTGTTTCATATTATGTATCTACTTAATTCTCGGAATTTACTGATATACTTATGTAGTAAATCCCGAGAATTAGTACCTACCTACGCAAGTTATTAGTGAATGTGTCTTGTGTAGAAAAATATGAACTCAAAATGTATTACATAGCATATAGCGTTAAACAGATTCAACCATTTATTGCAATACACAATACCAATATACAAACAAGAAAACATTAGCAAACCTGTCTCGACCAACACATACCAACATTTGCCCCAACATTGACTCCACCTCACATTCTTATTCAAGTAGTATGCAGTACCAATTGTTGTCACCCGCAAACTGGAGTTGGTAGAATTTACATAAAGAGTTCGAAGTATCCGAATCGAGTTAGGGGGGATACTTTAAAACTGTCGCTTAGTTGAGACGTCGAATCCGTTTAGACTTTTTGGGAGTTTGAGACTTTCAAGACGTTTAGTAATAGGGAGTTACTTACTATTTGTCGATGGTTGTTAATTTATGTCGATTTTTGGTCAAGAAAAGACTTTAGGTAGATAGTATTTTTTCATAATACTTGAAACTAAGAAAATTAAAACACCTACATACCTAAGCAATTTTTTAAACAAAATTCTGACGACGGCATACAAAAGTCTCTAGTTTCAAATTTAAATTCAAATGAGTTTATTGTTGAATCATAGGTATACAACATGTTAGTGAAAGATAAAATAATGTGTTCAACTATGTCCAGCCGCATAGGCGTACAATACTCATAATTAGAACATGCAGAAACTTAAAATACTTATAACTTTTACAATTTATTATCATGTCGAAAATTCAATTTATAGGGTAAGCCGACTAAGTACTTTGATTATTAATAAAGCCTTTGCCTAGTTTTGAGCGTGTTTTATACAAAAATATGTATTAGTTAGGTAAAGTTCTCTCAATAGATTAAATGATCAGACAGTGTTCCATAAACAATCCTGAGTTAAGCAACTTTGGCTCTGTGGTCCTCAGATAGGTTGGTGTGACTTTTCTCACATTTCCGTTTGCAAGCGCAAAGGTCGCCCTGCTTCGGAAGGCATGCTAAGAGAGACGTAAAAAAAACGACCTGCTCGCACACGTGTTTCCCTCATCTTACAATCCCGGGTTCTTCAAGAGGGGCGTGAAGAGGCACATCACAGGGCCGACAACTTGAGGACTAGGTACTGTCAGAAGTGGCCTCCAATCGCTAGATGCGCCACGGCTTTCCATCAGGCTGGTGGCTACGTCATTTTGGCGAGCTAAATATATAAAAAAAAGAAAAACGTTAGTCCCGGTTGTCGTGTAACGTGACGGTCGAAAAATTTCAACTGCAGGTACCTGCGCCTGTCCGTTTCATCATGGCAATATGCTCTTCCGATCTTCAGCTTTCTAGACAGTAAGGCGATTGACAAGGTGGTCATCCTCACCACCAACACCAAGTCTTAAACTTTGTTGATCTGACGCAGAAGAAGTTTCCCGCGTACCACAAATAACTGTTGGGACACATCACAATGTGAACAAATCTCTTCAAGTAGCTTAATTAGCTGTGGAAAATGGATTCTGCGGACGTTTATTTTCGTGTGGAAAAGAGATGTCATGCTATCCATGAGGATTTCCACACGTAAAAAATCTGCAGCATCCACATGGTGCCCTTCCATATGCCTGCTGGTTCCTAAACTGCTGTTGCCATTAGCAAAACACGTCAGATGCAAATTTCGATCATCAGTATATCGATACCGTCCTATCTCTATGTCACTGGGGGCGTCCAAGTTGCGTATTGAGTTACGCGCCCTTACACCGGTCCAATCGCATCATGCTGCCTCCAAGCCCATTATAATATCCAGTTCCGAGACGTTCGTAATCTTCCTATTTACATAATGGCACTCTTGCGTTGCCAATGCTCGTTTGTGTGACGACTCACAATAGGCTAATACGATCTGTGGCTACATGCATAGTAGAAACTTGTAGAGCTACTAGTTTCTGAAGTGGCTTCGCTTGACAAAAGTAGCTGAAGTAAGTATGGCGAAAGGTATCAATCAATCAAATCAGCCTATATCGAGCAGTGTAATGTGAAAGGCTGATTTCATTGATTGATTAAACAAAATTATAGGAAGCGATCAATAATTTTGTTGAAGGTACCTATTAATAATCAATCTTTTATCACAATACGTTTAATGGTAAGACAAATCATTCTTAACTGTTACCTGAGCCGGTTATTTAATATCTACCTATCTGAGACAGAACCAAGTTGATTAGCAAGTTTAATGCTGTACCATTAATTGGGACAATTGAGTGCGTCTCTGGATGATCCCTGAGCTTCCGAGACTAGCATATCATAGCAAGCATGATTATGTATTGTATCTCGTGAAGAGATTGCTGACAGGAGGCATAAATGTCTTTTTGGGATTAAATTGTTAACTACAGCATAGCATTAGATGTTTGAGTTTTCATAAAAAAAAAATGTCAGTAATTTTAGTTAGGTAATCAAAAGCCAAACAAAAGTTGAGAGGTGAAGAACTTCTCAAAATAAATATTATCAAGTGATCATGATAGTTTGGCTTTTAGTTCATTGATACAACACACTGCAGACGTCTCTATGCGCTTTCTTCTACATATTACATGAATGGGTGCGTTCCATTCAAAAACTTACCTTATGCTGCAAAGTGAGAATTGGTTATCCCTTGGCAGGTCTGTGAAAAGACTAGTGAACCTCTGCTAAGAAGAAACGTATGTTATTTTGAATGGAATAAGAATATCTATCCATACATCGCAATGTTCGAAATTGGTTACTATCTTCATAATCAACTTTGAATTCTATGAAATACAGTTAAAGTCCATTTTAGCTTGTATGGTTTATAAAGCAGGTACGACAGTGTGCGGTTGCGACAAGACACAATTTGAATAAATTTGATCGTAGCAGTTGGCCATTGTGGAGGGTTGGAATGGTATCGGAAAGTGATATTTGTCGTGATGAAATTGGTTTCGACTGCGGATTATCAAGCCTTCCATTTCAATTGACTATATTTTACGAGTTGCGATCTGATATTGTTTGATGCGACAATGTGAAGGCTCTGTGCTTAAAAAAATTGGATATATAATGTAGGCACAGATATATTATAAATGTAGGTACTGTTATGTATCGAATCTTGTAAATTGAGTTGAATAATTTTATGAATAGCAATTTGTTTTTTTTTATAACACTAAGGTGGCAGACTTTATATCTATGGTGGCAGACAAGCATACGCATATTTTAATCAGTTTATAAATTACATTAATTAATGTACGTACCAACAGGAAATAGGTATGTAAGTAAGTAGGTAAAATTAAATTAATTATTCCTTAACTAGGTAAATCCTTCAAAAAAGGGTCTTGCTAGTGGAAACTATCTACCTTTTCAGGCAGCAGCGCAATTTTAATAGAAAGAATAATTTTGTACAAACTTGATCTTGATATTTTGTGTCAAGCATAATTTATATTATCTATACTAATATTATAAAGAGGAAAGATTTGTTCTTTTGTTTGTTTGTTTGTTTGTAACGAATAGGCTCTGGAGCTACTGGACCGTTTTGAAAAATTATTTCACTGTTGGAAAGTTACACTCTTTGCGGTGAACATAGGCTATATGTTATTACCGTATTCCTACGGGAACGGGAACTACGCGGGTAAAACCGCGTGACATCCTCTAGTCTCGTATAAATAATAGCCTCCATATTGTATTTATTTTGAGTAGAGTCGAGACTTCCTGATTCCTACCTTATGTCTCCAATATTCTCTCTCTCTCTTTCTCTGTCATATAGTATGAAGCGCCTTCTCAACCACTTACCCCCTTATTCATAATCGTTTATTAAACCTATTTTAGTTAAAACACATTTTAAGTCTATTGCGGTCTCTACCCATACTCTGTCATTGGTTAGAGACAGCAATAGACTTAAAGTGTGTTTTAACTAAAATAGGTTTAATAAACGATTATGAATAAGGGGGTTAGTGTTTAGACTACACTTAGTGTTCCGTAAATGATCAATACAGTACCCTACCTAAGTAACATTCGCTATGGCCGGTCCTTGGATGGGTGACCACCATGTGATCACTTTGGGACATTTATTTACAAGCATTTCCGTGCTTCAGAAGGCAGGTTGGGCCATTGGTGCCGGTTGTCAGTAAGATGACAGTCGTTAAGGCAAGTTAAAGGCTTTATGGATGCCATAAAAATTTCAACAGTAGGTCGGGTCGGGTCGTCACAACCTGGGTCGGCAGCGCGTCCATTTTTCATCAAGTGGGCCTTTTTTTAACGTGAGGAAAATTTCTACATGGATGCTATAAGTACTGGACTCCTACCGACTAAAAACCACACGTGTCCTACCTAACAGCCTTCGGTTGGGAGCCCCGGGTAAGCCCTCGGAAGGATACCCCAGGATCAATCCTTGTCTGCCACGTTAGTACCATAAAATAATAGAAAAGCAACGGTCTTCATTATCTTGTAAGTAGGTACTAAAAATTCCAAATTAATCAAATTACTATAATACTTTGGTCTACATATAATAATAATAATAATATAAGTAATAATATAATATAATATAATATATAATATATTTTTAAGTGTTATATTTGGATTATCTTACATTTTATAAAATAGTTGATGTATATAAACCTGCAGCATAATGAAAAATATAAAAGGAATATGTTTTTATCAATCGACAAAAGCGAAGAAAAATTTTATACAGAAGAATGACATGACACAATGACATGTCATGTCAACCAAAATATAAAATACATAAAATATACCGATAATGATTACAAGAGCCAGGAGGCGTTTAGCACAATTAACATCACCGGACTCGTCGCCTAGCTCCGCCTCGCAGCACGTGGAAACCATATCGTCGGAACCGATTGCTGCTGAGGCGTCGAGCTCATAATCAAGCGACGAGTACTTCTCTCCGCCGACGTCGCCAACACCAACACGTCGGCAGGGGAGGACCCAGCCACCGACCTGCTTGGGACCCCGAGGCCCACCGGCCTCGAATAGGGCCCCCGCTACCGGTGGTAATGTGCACCGCATGCGATGGACTTCATCTATGAACGAAAACGTCATGCGGGCATATTTTGCGGCTACAGAGGGAGGAACTAACCTCACTGCGTACCGTGTTCGTTTGCTGCCTTTGTTTCAGGCTCTTGAACCAACTATCAGCGTGTCGGCACAGCGGCTGTCGGATCAAGTGCGGGTCATACAACGTAATCGTATGTTGGATGATGCCGTGCTTGAGAGGCTTCGCTCAGAGTTGCAGTGTAGCCTCATCATCCCTACTTCGTCTCAAACTACTGAAATACAGATCCACGCAACGCAACCTGACGTACGTATTGACGAAATAGTGGATGATGTTGCTACAACAGTAAGTACTCTTGGACTGCACAATTTTTGGCTCAAATGGTTCCATAGCTCGCATGATTGTTTGGCATCTTGCTTTCAATCATCAGTTGAGTCTGGATCGCTTCCATCTTTTATGACTTCGGGTATTACACACCTCCTCTATAAATCCGGTAGTACAGTCAAGGGCAAAAACATGGATACACGTACAGTTTACATAATTTGGTATTCATCTACACAGGCAATAATTTGGATACATCCAAACATTTATAAATATGTCTACTTGGTCATGGGCAAAAACATGTATCAACCAAATGCAAAAACATGTATACATGTAATGCTAATAAAAATATATATCCTTCCAAAGCATAACTAACTTGTACACGACATTACGCTATAAACTATATACACACTATTGAACACATAAATACGTATACAAGAATAGACATACTTTTTGTGCATACAAAGATTAAAACTACGAAATCATAGTTTATTGACAAGTTTTTTACCCACGACGTAAGGAAGACGGTACTTGCGTTTGGGTGGTGAGTATGTTTGTTTGTTTGTTTGTGCAAATACATATTGCCATTTTTCTCCAAAGCTACTGGTCGGATTTTAATGCAGTTTCATTATGGGTTGAGCTTTGATTGGTGCAAGTTTTTAGATAGATGTTACGATGAAAACTCACCAGGGGGCGCTGCAGCAAACATTATTTCTGATGAAAATCAATGTTGAGGCGTTATTTTTTTTTTGTTTAACGTGAGGGAAAATCCTCATGGATGTTATGCCGGACTCCTACCGACTAAAAAACCTCACGTAACGCCCAACAGCCTATGGTTGGAAGCCCCGGGTAAGCCCTCGGAAGGATCTCCCAGGACTCCCAACAGACCTACGGCCGCCGCTGCGGCCTCGCCCATGGAGTGGTTCGGGTGCTATCCCGCGTCTTGGGGGGGGGGGGGGGGTTCGGGTGTGATCACGCTTCTAAGGGGGGCGGGGGCGTGCGTGAGTTCCTCACGTCACGCTGCCGTCGTGGGCCTGCTTCTGTAAGGACGGTGATTCGCCCTCTCACCGTCCTCAGACCCCCGGTCATGGAGGCCGATAGTCCTCGGCGAAGACACGTCGGCGAAGCCCAAGCCGCTGAGTGCGGAACTCGGGTGGGAGAGTTCTCCCCCGTTCCCGCCCCGCCGTCTCTTTCACGAGCATGACCTGCTCGCAGAAAGAGGCGGCGCAGTCCCACTTACTCCCGCTGGAGAGCATGGCTCGCACCATAGTCCAGTCCAGACCCACTACGAGGACCTGGCGCTGTTGTGCCCACGCCGTGCACTCCACAAGCGAGTGGAGCGCCGTGTCATCGCTGCGGTCCTCGCAGTGCTGACACTCGGTCGTGGTTTCCCGGTGTTTTCGCCACAGATACCTACCGAAGCTCCCGTGCCCGGCAAGCATTTGTGTTAACCGGTAGGAGAGAGCACCGTGTCTCCTCTCCAGCCACTCGTCCATGACCGGTCTGACGGCCGTGGGGTGGGGTTTCCTGGTGGAGTAGGGACCACTGGGCCTCGATTTCTCGATAAGCGGGCCTTTGGTCCCGCTCCAGCGCCTCCTTGCGCCATCTGAACAGTGACGCAAGGGCTCTCGCTTCCAGGTCCCATGGAGGGGTCCCGGCTAGGAGACATGCCGCCTCACCGGAGATCGTGCGGTATCCCCTTATCACCCTGATGGCCATCGCTCTCTGCGGGCTCAGCAATCTAGCCACATTGCTGGTTGTCAGGGTTTTCGCCCATACAGAAGCTCCGTATAGAGCCATGCTTCGCACGATCCCCAGGTACAGTCTCCTGTAGGGAGCGTTGGGTCCCCTGATGTTGGGCATCAGCCGCGCCAGTGCGGCTGATGCTGCCCTCAGTTTTGGGACCAAACTTCGGAAGTGATGTCCGAAGTTCCACCGGCCATCGAGTACGAGCCCCAGATACTTCATCGAGGGCTCGATGCCGATGCTGACGCCCCCTACCTGTAGGCTGGATCCCGCAGGTGGCCCCATCCGAGGTCCGTGGAAGCACAGAGCCTCGGATTTGTGAAGGGTGACCTCGAGACCCAGCCGCCGAATACGAGCAACCTCTTTTGAGCAACCCCTGCCGTGGCCTTTAGTGCTGCGTCACGGTGCGTTGCTCCCCGCGCCGTAACGAGGGTGTCGTCGGCGTAACACGCTACGCCGACCCCTCTGAGCAACGGACCACGCAGCACCCAGTCGTAACCGATGTTCCACAGGAGCGGCCCTAAAACCGATCCCTGTGGAACACCGCACGACACATCTCGCCGACCCGGCCCTGTCGGGGCTTATCTCTCCGAGAGAGCCATAACTAGCCATAGCTCGGGTAAGTTATGGCTCTCTCGGAGAGATAAGCCCCGACAATTCGACGGAGGTAGGGAGGCACTCCATGATAGATAAGCGCCTCCCTGACGCAGCTCCAGGGCAAGGTGTTGAATGCGTTGGCGATGTCGAGAGACACCGCCACCACCACCTCACCCCGTGAGACTGCTTCCTCCGTCAGGCCTCTAATGCGCATGATCGCGTCCACGGTGGAGCGTCCCTGACGGAAGCCAAACTGGCTATCCGCCAGATTAGGTCCCACGCGTGTGAGGTGCCCGACGAGGCGTTTTGCAATAACACGCTCAAAGAGCTTGTACCCTGATGGGGAATTTGCCGGCCGCCCCGGCTTTCGAATCAAGACCAGTTTCCCGGTCTTCCAGACCTTGGGAAACTGACCTTTCTCGAGGCATGCGCTAAAGAGCCCAATTAGTCGAGGCCCAAGCTCCTCGAGAGCCAGGACCCACGCTCGGCCTGGAATGCCGTCGGGTCCAGGGGCGGTGTTTTTGCGGGATTTAAGCCGCAGGACAGCCGCCCCTAACTCACCCTCGGTGACTACGGGCACGTCGTTCTCGCTGCCTTCCGCGTTGGGCGCCTGAGACGAAGCCATGCGCGGAGGAATGTGTTCTTCCGCTCTCGACAGGAACAAGGAGTCCAGGACCCCCTCCAGCCGCTCCGGCTGGAGACTCTGGGTCAGTGTGGGCGCCTTAGGGCGTAATTTGCCTCTTACCATGAGGTACAGGCGCCCCGACGGGTTCCGCTCCAGAGTCTCCATCAGCTCTTAGCGGCCCAATTTTTTGGACCGCTTGATGGCTGTCTGGAGGGCCCTCTTGGCCTCCCTGTACCCATCGTAGAGCTCCGTTTCTCGGGCTACCGCATCGACTGGGCGGCGACGCCTCCGGCGAAACCTGGTGTACCGGCGGCGCGCGGTAACGCAATCCGCGCGCAACTGCGCGATTTCCGGCGTCCACCAGTACACCTGTTTCCTCGCCGGTCTGGGCCTAGCCCTGGACATCGCCGCATCGCAGATGTGCGACATGGCTCTCCCGAACCACTCCACCTCGGAATCAACATCAGCAGGCCTGTCCGCTGTCGGAATCCAGGCCTGCACGATGGCCGCCTCCAGGAGAGCCTCCCGATCAAGGCGATGGAGTGCCCAACGCGGTTTCGGGGGATTCGCGATTGCTGGCGGCAAGTTAGGTGGAGGGGAGACGTCGAACCGAATATATCGGTGATCTGACGACGTCTCCTTCTTCTCCACTACGCGCCATCCCTGGACACGGCGGACGATCTCAGGGGTCGCAAACGAAGCGTCTATGACCGAGCTGAGACCCCGCCGCGTCCAGGTTGCGACATTCCCCTGGTTCAGGATGACTAGGCCACGTGTAGTGACCCAGTCCTCCAGTATCCTCCCCCTGTCTCTGGTTTGCCGGGAGCCCCAAGCCTGTGACCAGGCATTGAAGTCTCCCAAAACCAGAACAGGGCGAGGCCGGCATGCAGCGAGAACGACGTCCAGGGGGCCTACCATAAACTTTTCCTAAAACTGCCAAGCGCAGAGCAGCTGAACTCGACACATAACCTGGCAGGTTTTACATTCGTACCATGACGTCTTTTCGGTTGAGCTGTAAAGTATCGAATTCTGACACGCGTAATTAGACTCCAGCAGGCGAGCCGCGGCACTCGGATTATTATAAACTGTACTACCCGCGCGTGATACGTTGATCCACACTAGGTAAGAAACTTTTCCCAAGCGTGTCTCAACTTATCGCGCACGCATATTGCAATGTGTTTGTTTAACTAGAAAAGTACTTACCTAATCAAGTGTTATCAACTATTCTTGAACGACATTTTGACTTATATTGACGATTGGAACATACGACGGAGTTTGTTTAAAACCGTGGATTATTTTTTGTGAAGTTTTGGTGTACCTAGTTATTTAAATTCTCTAGCCCCTAAAGCTTTATTGTTTGTGTACAATCATCATAGTTAGTGCCGGTAATTCATTGTGACATTGTGTGTACTTACATTATGGAATAAAATGTTTTTCTTTTTGCACAACTCAAGTAAGTCCACAGTTTTTAGACAACCTTTGATTTATTACTTACTCGTTTTCTTTCTCGAGTTTTAAAAATCATCCTCTGAAAATCTAATAGGTATTTCATCTGGGTTTACCACTGGTGACCGAAATTCATTTGATCATTTGTCGTGTGACCGAAAAAACATTAGGCCATTCTACTACTGATCGAATGAACAATTGACCAATAGAGTTTTTATCGAACAAACATTTGGTATTTTTACTACTGGTCGATTGAACGTTTGGTCGAAAAACAGTTGACTATAGAATATTTTAACGAATAAAAGCGAAATAAGTAGAATTCGGTTCTGGCACTCGCCGGCCGCTGCCGCGGCACGCTCGCTTCGCTCGCTCGGCTCGTGCGTTATGGTCGCAGTTCTAACCTAACCTAACCTAGCCATTTTGATTCAGCCCTTGTTAAAATATTCTTTAGTCAACTGTTTTTCGGCCAAACGTTCATTCGATCAGTAGTAAAAATACCAAATGTTTGTTCGATAAAAACTCTTTTGGTCAATTGTTCATTCGATCACTAGTAGAATGGCTTAATGTTTTTTCGGTCACACATCAAATGATCAAATGAATTTCGGTCAACAGTGGTAAACCGATTTCATCTTCATCACACATCTAAAATAGTGGCAAATACAGTGAAATTTAGTGTTTAGATTAATCTTTAATGATATCAGTATAATATTGTAAACACAAATTAATCAAAACATTAGTTTTTCAAGTAAAATTAAAGAAAACAGTTCAATTAAAGTTACTTTTGTACGCCTGCTAAATACGACAGCGCAGCAGCTCAGTTGTCGGTAGTAAACTGGTCAAGAATCATTTCATGGTAACGCCAAGCCGCTGAAATGCTCAATCACGTGACGTCTGACCGGCAATCGCTAACTCGCCTGCTGTTCATCGCGTTTATGGTACGAAATAAGACGTCCGTTCAATTATCGGCTAATATTGGCCTGTTTTAAGAGCTTATGGTAGGCCACCAGCTCAGGAAGCCATAGCTCAAACTGATGCTGGTCGAGGCTCGGCGAGATGTAAACGGTCACGACAGCCACACCCTCGTATTCCGCCGTGACACAACCCGGGCCTCTAGCGATGACCGCCAGGCGCGAGTCGTCCGCGCCGGTGTCTCCAAAAATGGTCGCCACGCTGTCCAGATCCACCGGGCTTCCCGGGTGAACCCAGTACGGCTCGGCGACGACGACGATGTTAATGGACCACTGCCTGATGCTCTGGTACAGAAGGTCCTGAGCACCAGTGCAGTGGTTCAGATTCACCTGCAGGATGCAGGATGCGGATATGGGTGTCCATTAATGGACGTCCATTTCCGCAACCTGCCGCGAACTTGCACCCACAGCCTCAACCCCCCGTGCGGACGGACGGGGCCTCGGCCTTGAGGCAGCGCAGGCTTTGCTGCCCGCCCGGTGGTCGGCCTCCCTTGCCTTCCGCCACGCATTTCTAACAGCGTGGCGGAGCGTCACAGGCAAGGGCCTTGTGACCCCCACGGAATACTTTATTTTCGTGCTGTTTAACGATTAATCAATAAGGCAAATAGTCAACGATGGAACTACAGTTCAATGCATGTAAATATTTCTCAAAATGAATTTAAGCGAACAGAACGAGCAAATCAAACAGAAAATATAATCGCTTCCAATACGCAAACATGTCAAGCATCTGAAGACAACAAGTTAGCCAATAGTGCATTTGGAAAATTTGTCGCCCATGAATTAGACAACGTGCGTACTTCTAAGAGGCGTTATATCACGTCTGAAATAATAAAAGTAATTGAGAACAGTTTTTTATAAGCAATTATATTTAATATGGTTTACTATAAGAATTTAATAAAACATAATAGCATGCAATTAAAATATTTGTAACTTAAACAATTCTTCAGAATAACAAAAATAAATAAAAGTCTTTGCAAGAATCGATATCACACGATACATAAAAACAATACTGAGTATAACCACCGCCAGCAACAATAACATCTTCTAGTATATTCCTCATAGACCTTATTATGTTGATTTGATTTAAGCGAAAAATTTACACCGTTAAGTCAAACAAATAAATATGAAAAATAAAAAGGAAATAAAACAGCAAGTCACTCACAAAAAAAATATCAATCATTCATTATATTCTTTAAGTAAGTACTCTTTAGTATTGAGTGGCGGAAATATAGATGCTCTCTAAAATCTGAATTGTCTAGTGTTTACATATTATTGATAACTATGGATACATAAATATTAACATTATGAGGTTCCATATTTATGAACTCTTAGATGAATCCATATTTATAATCGTATTGAGGGTGACGTTTTATGAGGCTGTGGAGTGTATACATATTTTTGCCTTTGACTGTACCAAGGACCCGAAAAATTATAGACCGATAACTTGTTTGCCTACGGTCTATAAGCTTCTCACACAGATGTGATGATAATTTAACTCTCAAAACAGATTTTGAGAGTTAAATTATCATCTCATTTAGAAAATAATTCTATATTGTCCAACTCTCAAAATGGATGTAGAAGCGGGTCACGTGGTACTAAAGAACTCCTTATTCTTGACATGGCCATTAATCAGCAGGTTCGTCGGAACCGGAGAAATCTGGAGACATGCTGGATTGATTACAAGAAAGCCTACGACTCCGTGCCACATACATGGCTGTTGAGGGTGCTAGAGTTGTACAAAGTTGATACAACTCTTCGCACCTTCTTAAAGGCATGTATGGGGCAATGGAGAACGGCTCTTGTTTATCCAGGATGTCGTCAGATTCTTGGGGATGGTGAACCTGTCAAGATTGAGAGGGGCATATTTCAGGGTGATAGTCTGAGTCCCTTATGGTTTTGTCTAGCACTGAATCCCCTCAGTACTTTACTGGAGGATTCAGGGCTAGGCTATCAGTTTCGGAGAGGAGGTCAAGTTGTTTCCCACCTTCTGTTCATGGATGACTTGAAATTATTTGCCTGCACCGATTCCCACTTGATAGAGTTACTCAAGATCACTGAAACCTTTAGTAATTCTATCAAAATGGAATTTGGTGTAGATAAATGTGCAGTCATGCATGTAAAGAAGGGACGGATTGTGGAATCTGAAAGAGTAGAACTTTCAGATTTCACAAAACTTAAATCCCTCTCTGCGACTGAAACCTACAAATATCTTGGTATGTCGCAGGCATTAGGTATTGTTGAGGCAGGCATGAAACAAACGTTGATGGATCGTTTCTTCGGCCGCTTGAAAAAAGTACTGAGAAGTCTTTTATCAGGTGGTAACAAGGTACGCGCCATCAACGGTTGGGCCATGCCTGTCTTAGGATATTCCTTCGGCATACTGAGATGGACTCAGACTGAATTAGACACCCTGGATAGAAAAGTCCGTTCGTTGTTGACCGCAAACCGAATGCATCATCCACGTTCGTCTGTAATGAGGTTGTATATCCCACGGAAATGTGGCGGTCGTGGTTTTTTAAATATCAAGACGTTACACAACCGTGAGATATACAACCTTAGGGAATATTTCCTACATGTAGACGTGGGTATGCATCGAGATGTGGTAGCAATAGACAGCGGACTGACCCCTCTTTCTCTTGCCAAAGAGAACTAGCACAAACCAGCAATACTATCTACTAATGATCGCAAGGAGATATGGCAGAGCAAAGAGCTGCATGGACGGTTTTATCGAGCCTTACATGGGCCCGATGTAGATTTACTAGCATCTATATCTTGGCTACGTTTTGGTGATCTGTTTGGAGAAACCGAAGGTTTTGTCTGTGCAATTACTGACGAAGTTGTCATGACGAATAACTATCGGAAATATATTTTGAGAGATGGTACGGTTGACATATGTCGGGCATGCCACCTACCGGGTGAATCTCTCAGACATATTATTTCTGATTGTCCTCGTCTTGCCAACGGTGAGTATTTGCATAGACACAACCAAGTGGCCAGGATTGTCCATCAGCAACTTGCACTAAAATATAAACTTGTTGATTCAGAGGTACCGTATTACAGGTATGTGCCCGACCCAGTTCTAGAAAATGGCCGTGTCACATTGTATTGGGATCGATCTATTATCACTGACAGGACTATTGCGGCCAATAAGCCTGATATAGTGGTAATAGATCGATCAGAGCGCCTCGCAATAATCGTTGACATTACCGTCCCACATGACGAAAATCTCGTGAAAGCAGAAAAGGAAAAACAAATAAAATATTTGGATTTGGCTCACGAGATTGTCGATATGTGGGTTGTGGACTCGGCGGTTATTGTTCCGATAGTCGTATCAGCACATGGTCTGATTGCCAAGAGCCTCGATCAACATCTGAAGAGGCTCGGGTTGGGTAGTTGGGTCAAGAGCCAGATGCAAAAGGCAGTTCTCCTAGACACGGCACGTATTGTGAGGAGGTTCCTGTCTCTGCAGCCCTAACCACCGGTAGCTTGGTCCCTGTACCCGATGCCGGTGGGACACTATTTTTTTATATTTTTAAATATATTTTCTTTTTTATAAAATGTATTTAAAAATTTAATTTAATAAGTATAACTATGTAAATAAAGGGAATAATAATATAATAGTGCTAATTTATCAAAACATAATTGATAATATATCACAAGTCAAGAGTGATAATGATAACACAAAATATGACTTTTATCATAAAACGAATAGGTTCCACCGAGATTTGAACTCGGATCGCTGGATTCAAAGTCCAGAGTGCTAACCATTACACCATGGAACCGTTGACGAAGATGTATGAAATTGTAATTTCCTTTCACTAGAGCTATTGATGGCGTCATCATATTATATCAACGTATGCTAACTTTTACGTCAATATAGTTCTTATAGCTTTGAAATAACGCATAGAATAGATAGTAAATGAACTTCGGTAATAGTTGACCTCTGTGATCTTTCTAATCAAGTTCTAAACCCAAGATAATTAATATTTTACGTGGATAGGTATAGAAATAACTAAGTAGTTGATATTAACAAATAACATGAAGCAAATTATGGTAGATATAAAATGGAAAGATTTGTTTGTTTGTAATAGATAAACTCTAGAACAGTGGTTCCCAACCAGTGGTCCGCAGGAGCGAAAATATGGTCCCTGAAGGATTTTAAATTTATCGGGTGGTGAGCCGTTAGTCTCCGTGCAATAAGCGAGAAGAGCGCGGTTAGTGGGGGCGCGGGCGGTTGGCACGCCCATTGGCTCGGCGAGCAAAGACAACACAAAGTCTGCGATTTGCCCACGATTGAATGTGTTTCCAGGTCTAGCGTGGATCCTGGCTCAAGACCACTTTCCTAAAGCCTAAAGTGTGGGAAACTGGTTCTGATCCGAAAGGCCGGGCGGACGGTGGACACGCCATCGAGGTACCGACCGATGGTGTTCCTCGTCGAGGTTTGCAAGCTCTTTGAGCGTATCATTACAGAGCGACACCATTTCCGAAGTTAAGTCTTAAAACAGAGGGGGCAACAGCTGCGCTCTCGCGGTTGGTACCCAACGCTCCCTGCAAGAGACCTTCGGGGTCGTGCGGAGTATGGCACTATACGGGACCACCGTATGGGCGGAGGCCCTGACGACCGGCAACGTGGCTAGACTGCTTAACCCGCTAAAGGCGATGACCGTGGGAGTGGGTACCGCACGATATACGTTGAGGCGGCATGTCTCCTAGCCAAGACCCCTCCATGGGACCTGGAAAACAGGGCTCTTGCGTCGTTGTATCAATGGTGCATGAAGGCGCTGGATCGGGACCACAGGCCTGTGCCCAAAGAAATAGAGGCATAGTGATCCCTGTTTCGCCAGAAGCTCATGGAGACATGGAAGGTACGACTTGAGCTACCAAAGTGAGGACTCACTACTAATTAGGCGAGCGCCATGGCAGCCTCACCTACCGAGTGTCACAGATGTTTACCGGGCACGGATGCTTCGGTAAGTATCTACAGCGGGGACACGGCACTACATGGGCATAGCAGCGACAAGACCTCGTTGCGGGCCTGGGCGTGAAAATTCTCACGCTGAAGACCATGTTAAGGGCTCTGGTCTCCAACGGGAGAAAGTGTGACGTAACTGTGTCTTTCTGCGAGCAAGCTATGCTCGCGAAGAATGCAGCGGGAGAGAAATCTCCATTCTGAGTTCCGTAGTCAGTGGCGCGGTCGTTCACCATGACCGAGGGTGAGTTGGCTGCTCACTCTCACCGATCTTTCACAGAAGCCGGCCTAGACGGTGGCGTGTCTCTTCACCCCTCGAAGAAGTGGAATAGTACCCCCCCCCCCCTCGTAATCCTTTTATCCGAAACTCCGAGCAATCGCCTTGCGAGTAGCAATATTAGTCCTAGGTTAGCAGATCTCGTAAAGAAGATGCAAGCCAGAAATCACATTAATATAAAAATACGAAAGTTTGTTTAAATTATGCCTTTATAGTGGTCCCTGTTAACAAAAAAATATAAAAGTGGTCCGTGACCACGAAAAGGTTGGGAACCCCTGCTCTAGAAGAACTGAACCAATGATAAAAATTATTAAGCAAATAGAAAATCAAATTACATTATGATTATGAAGTACTTATCTAACATAGGTTATACTTACTTATTGTAAATACAGGCATATGGGTGTTACGGGGCTCAAATTGTCTCACAGGTGAAACCTTGTGGCACAGTTAGTACCTACTAATGGCCGTCAGTGAACACAATCAGTCAAGTCCTAAGTAGTGCCAGTTTGTTCTGACTTTCCATTTTCCGGTGTCTCAAAGATATTTAGTCGGGACTCAGACGCAAAAGGAGCTGTTAATTTGGAATTACAAGAACGCAGTCAACAACCTATTTCCATTTGAACACGCTCATCAGTAATAGGTGGAGAGGCAATCGGCTCTCCACCTATTACTGATGTGCTGGTGTCGGCATCCATTGTGCCTCTGCCAGACTCCTTGGGGATATAGGGGACTATGTATGTGTGTATGCAACGTTCGTACAGGACTTGAATGCTTATTGATGTGTTGGCATAATTTATTTAAATAAGAATACCTGGTAAAAAACTTGGCTCGACTAACAGTACCTACCCACCTAGTGATGACGCGGCAATACATTATAAATTGTCGCGTTTGTTATTTCGTTTCTTTTAAAGGCTTGTTATTGCTATACACAGTAAAATCATCGAAATCCGAGAAAAAATTGGACATTATTATTTCAAAAACAATGTTACAAATCTACCATGCCGTTGTCGGGAGGGCAAATCTTCACAATCTCGCGGGGCTCGCAATCATCGAGCTCACGCATCAATTATTCACAATACTGATTGCGTCCGAGAAGCACGTGGATACCTATGAATTATATATGACGCTGACCTTACAAGGGCCGGACTTGCACACAGATTTGTTTTAAAATTTCCTGTACCTATGTTTTTCAAATATTTTCCATAGCACAAGCTTATAGTAGCTTAATTTGGGCTAGATGATGTTGCTTGTGAATGTCCAAAAATATTTGTATTGTATTATATTAATTCTTTCAAAAATATAGTGCTGTAAATTCTGCAAAAATTTTATGAGAGCCAGTCAAACACCTATTATAATATTATCAAGACTAGTGGTAGAAATGTGGCTGCTGTAAGCGTAGGACACTATAAGTAGGTACTATGTTATACCTACGCAAATGTTTGAAATGATTCGGTTGTAGTACTGCTGTTTTTGCTTAGATATTTTCATTCTTTTATCTCTTACAATTATTTTATCTCACTCGCTGGGAACCCCTCTCGCGGTTAGGGAATAAGCGATGCTTTTAAACATTTTTCTCCTTATACCTGTTGTACATGTCCATTTATAAAATATTAATATGAACATCTGTAAAAATCTTTATCCTAATCTTGGGTGACCTGAAGCTCTCACTTAGCTCATCACTCAACACAACTTCTCTCACCACGCTCAGAAGTAACTGTAGATTCCCTTGGCACACTCACAATTTAATTTAAATTGTCGAAATGTGACAAAAGATACTGCTTTATACCCAACCTACTATTAATAGTTGTGTGTCTGGTGACAATCAAAGCTGATAATAAAACATAGACACCAGTTTAATAGTCAACAAATATATTGTTGTAAACGCCAAAAGCCTTTGTGGTTCATTATAATGGCGATCTAAACTCGAATAACATTGAATAAAATTTCATGTTTCAACAAAAAGTAAAGGTTCCACCGAGATTTGAACTCGGATCGCTGGATTCAAAGTCCAGAGTGCTAACCATTACACTATGGAACCGACAGACACAATGTCGAAAACACTGTGCACAAATTAATGCAGTGGAACTATTATTTTTCTACAAGTAGAATGTAGTTTATTTTCTTTTTAATTAATTTCACTGAACTATTAAGCTATCTTGCAATTTGAATTATATGAATAATCAGGTTGATAGGCTTTAGCTATTTACTTATCTTCATTTCTTGGGGTACCTACCTACTTATTTTAGCAGACATAACCATTTATTTTATAAGTATCAATTTTGATGAACACTATTACATCAATTCTAAAACATAAAGAGCTATAAAAACTTCTTCAGTAGGTAAGGTCTTTATAATTTATATATGAATTTTTGTTGTAACCAAACCGAAAAGCCTATAGGTACTATGTTATTGCTATTTGCAGAGATTGCTATTTGCAATACCCATTGTACTTTCTTATTATATTTGTAATCTAGTTTTAAGTTTTATTATCTTTGGTGTACAATAAAGCGTATTATTATTATTATTCCTCTTTATTACTTTAAACTACTTATAAATTACATTTTTAAATATACATCCATTTAAAAAAGTACATTTAAAAATATAAAAAATAGTACCCCACCGGTATCGGGTACAGGGACCAAGCTACCGGTGGTCAGGACTTCAGAAACAGGAACCTCCTCACAATACGTGCCGTGTTAAGAAGAACCGCCTTCTGCATCAAGCCCTTGACCCAACTGCCCATCGCAAGCCTCTTAAGGTATTATTAATAATAATAATAATAAGTAAGAAGCTTTCAGTAATTCTATCAAAATGGAATTTGGTGTAGATAAATGCGCTGTCATGCATGTAAAGAAGGGACGAATTGTGGAATCTGAAAGAGTACATCTTTCAGATTTTACAAAACTTAAATCCATCTCCGCGACTGAAACCTATAAGTATCTGGGTATGTCGCAGGCATTAGGTATTACAGAGATTGGCATGAAACAAACGTTGGTGGACCGTTTCTTTGGCCGCCTGAAAAAAGTACTGAAAAGTCTTTTATCGGGCGGTAACAAGGTGCGGGCTATCAACGGTTGGGCCATGCCAATCTTAATCTATTCCTTCGGCATACTTAGATGGACTCAGACTGAATTAGACGCCCTGGATAGGAAAGTCCGTTCACTATTGACCATAAACCGAATGCATCACCCACGTTCGTCTGTAATGAGGTTGTATATCCCACGAAAGTGTGGAGGTCGCGGCTTTTTAAATGCCAAGACCTTACACAATCGTGAGGTATACAACCTTAGGGAATATTTCCTTCATGCTGACGTGGGTATGCATCGGGATGTGGTAGCAATGGATAACGGACTGACCCCTCTTGCTCTTGCCAAAGAGAACTGGCACAAACCAGTAATACTATCAACTACGGATCGCAAGGAGATATGGCAGAGCAAAGAGCTGCATGGACGATTTTATCGGGCCTTACACGGGCCCGATGTAGATTTAACAGCATCTGTCTCCTGGCTACGTTTCGGTGATTTGTTCGGCGAAACAGAAGGTTTTGTCTGTGCAATTACAGACGAAGTTGTTATGACGAATAACTATCGGAAATATATTTTGAGAGATGGTACGGTTGACATATGTCGGGCATGCCACCTACCCGGTGAATCTCTCAGACATATTATTTCTGGTTGTTCTCGTCTTGCCAACGGCGACTATTTGCATAGACACAACCAAGTGGCCAGGATTGTCCATCAGCAACTTGCACTAAAATATAAACTTGTGGATTTGGAGGTACCGTATTACAGGTATGTGCCCGACCCAGTTCTTGAAAATGGTCGTGCCACGTTGTATTGGGATCGATCTATTATCACTGACAGGACTATTGTAGCCAATAAGCCTGATATAGTGGTAATAGATCGATCAGAGCGCCTCGCAATAATCGTTGATATCACGGTTCCACATGACGGAAACCTCGTGAAAGCCGAAAAAGACAAACAATTAAAATATTTGGACTTGGCACACGAGGTTGTCGACATGTGGGATGTAGATTCAGCGATTATTGTTCCGATAGTCGTATCAGCACACGGTCTAATTGCCAAGAGCCTCGATCAACATCTCAAGAGGCTCGCGTTAGGTAGTTGGGTCAAGGGCCAGATGCAAAAGGCAGTTCTCCTAGATACGGCACGTATTGTGAGGAGGTTCCTGTCTCTGCAGCCCTAACCACCGGTAGCTTGGTCCCTGTACCCGATGCCGGTGGGACACTATTTTTTTATATTTTTAAATATATTTTTTTTTTTAAAATGTATTTAAAAATTTAATTTAATAAGTTGAACATTGTAAATAAAGGGAATAATAATAATATATAATGTTTAAAAATAAGTTATAAATAACAAAATTTTGGGAGAAAATTTTGAACATCAATAAATACAAAAAACAAATATTTATAGGTATCTCTACCTATACTAAAGTCAAATTAAGTAGAGTCAGTCAGACAAGACTATACATTTTTTTTGTAAATATAAAAATTAAGTGCTAGCTCAGGGGCACAAGGAATCTTTTAGACTGAACAAAGTACTTCCTACACAAGAGAATACGATTATTAGCCAAAAAAAATATTTCGCCAAATGCTACCCTGTCCAACAATAGCCGATCCTGGTAGGTACCTTGTACAGTGCGTGATAAAAGGCGTTTAGCGTCCGGGCGTCGACGTACCCGTGGGACAACCTTCCTGCTTTAATACAAATCTAACTAGGTTTTTTTGTTCTCTATAATCAGATCTGGCTTAGAGAGGTTAAAATATTTTTGGATTACGTTTGTGTTGCAGGGCAGCCACTTACCTACAGAGGAGCTGCGCCGTTGCTAAATAAGCTACATTTCTTATAATATCATCTATCAAAGCCAAACCAAAACCATAGCAACTGGAAATTTTTATGGTCAGTTTCCCTAATAACTTACACATTTACTAAGAAAGGGTTTCTCAAAATGACACCTATAAGGTATGAAATGAATTTCTAATTACAGCTGACACATTCATATTGATAGTAATGCTTTGTCCATAGGCAGAGTCATAATGGACATACGTCCACATATTACCAGCTGCTGGCAACATTTAGGGCTCAAAATTTTTACTAAGTAGGTACTGACATTTTTTTGGCTATTTCAGCCGTTAAAAAATATCCATTGTGCGGAATTTGTGCCTGATTGATAACTCCTCTGTTTGTTAGTCGGTGTACCTGCTGAGAGGTATGTAATTTTGGCAGTTACTTAATCTTAGAAACATAGCTACCTACCTCACAATCCATAAGTGAGACCATTTGATGTTAATAAACAAGCACTTTACAATACTTAGCCTGATCACGTGATTGCCAATATTAATCGGAAGTTCTATGAAAAAATGTGTTCCCATGTTAAAAAAAAACTCGGCACAATTCCATTAGGTTAATGATCAATCGATCATGGCGTCTCAAACATCGATGGATAAACAAACACACGTTGTTGGCTGAATCCAACCCTGTTAATTGGATTAATTTAGGGTTGCGTGGAAAAATATGGTTCGAGTAAATACGTCAAGCTAATATTGGTTGCTAATCTTGGACAACAGATTACGTGTCAAGTGATTATTTTTCTTTAGATAGGTAGGTACCTACTTTTTTGACGGAAAAGAATTTGGTGCAATACCGACCGATCTCAATATTTGAAAAGAAAATGTCTTGGTAGGTTTAAAGGGCCCGCAACTTGTCAAAAATATTTTTAAAGTATGCATAACTTAGGTAAGTATTTAATAAGCTTTTTTTTTCACTTTAAGTAGGTATTATCATTACAAGTTTCACGTAGGTAAATACTTTTCAGTAAGTACCCATAGGTATACAGACTGAAAGAAAGAAAACACTTGTTCGTATAAATCGCACAATTTAAAAGGATCTCCATTGATTTTAATAGAATTTATTCCATTACAGTGTTACAGGAAAGTACCTATAGATTATAATGTTTCTATTTGTTTATAAAGTACCTTAAACACCGCCCTAATTTTACAAGTACCTGCCTGTTTCTTACTCAAAGCTATTTAAAGAGTAACACGAGCCGCCTCCTTCAATATTAAATCCCATACCCACCGCGAGATAATGGCGGAATAGAATTAAGATCAGTGTTACATCTCAGACAATATTTGCATAATTATTTTGATAGGCTTTTATTTTAATCTACAACGTATTTAGTTTCAAGGTTTATTGTAAAGGTTTTATTCCTTTTAGGTTCTTGAAAATTATTCGAATTATCTAAGAATTTCTCATGGTAGATATTACATTTATCATTTTGTATTTTTTCTCACATAATACTTAGGTAGGTGATTTTTTAACGTGAGGAAAATCCTACAGCGATGCTATGCCGGACTCCTACCGACTATCACATAATAGGTGGGAAGAATATTGCCACATTGAAATGTATAGGTGCAGGCCTAACAACTGTTACGTGTGTGCCCAGTGTGGGTACTCCTTTCATGACCAGCTATAGCGTAAGATACTTATCGAAGTCATCTTTTACACAGCACTGCGTTAGCGAGCTTACGATAGAATAGGTGTCTATTAATAGACTATTTAATCGTATTATTATTTCTTTTTGCAAAAATGAAAACTCCTTTTCAGCACTTGTCACTCACACCATCGCCATTCTTCCATATCTGAATATAATTTTATTTCATCGATTGTAAGATTTTTACCATTTCCAGTAGTTCTCCTATGGTTTAAATTTCCGTAACCCCAACATCCTCTAACTGTACCTACGTGGCTTGTAGCATTAAGACAGCGCGTCAAATTGCTATAGCTGATTTGACAGGCGTCACTGTACGGATGTAAGCAAGTTACAAAAGATCTACTAATAATAATTGTAAAGTCGTCGTGTTTGTAAATTATAAATATTTAAAAAAATGTATTAGATTATTATGATAACGATACTGAACACAATTTTTTATGGCATAATTTGGAAGAGACCTACGCCCAGCAGTAGAATGCCATAGGCTGATTTGAAGTTTGGGACGGAGATTACCCAATGATTTAACTTGAAAGGCAGTCTATAATTGCATTGCATTTAATTCCTATTAACTATGATAAAACTCGTGGAGTCTCGAGATTTCTTGTAGAGGTCACTATGCCCGCGAACTCAGTGTTCTGTAAACGATCACTGCAGTAAGCAACTTTCACTATGGCCGGTCCATGGATGGGTGACCATCCATGTGATCACTTTGTGACATTTATTTGAGCGTTTCCGTGCTTCGGAAGGTACGTTAAGCCGTTGGTCCCGGTTGCCAGTAAAATGGCAGTCGTTAAGCTAAGTTGAAGGCTTTATTTCAACAGCAGGCAGTCACAACCTGCGCCTGTCTATTTAAACACAGCAATACGGCTCACTACCTATTACGTGGGACAAATTATACAAAGGTGAAATGTGGGCATATAATATGCCTCTGCCTACCCCTTCGGGGATAAAGGCGTGACCATATGTATATGTCACTATGCCGTAGGCCGCGAGCCTCGTAATTATAAACCATACCATAGAATATAACTGGGTCTACCGCATGATCTGGTTATTGACAACCCGAGTATGGTATTCCAGTCAAATAATTCGATTGTTTTATCCAAAGTCCAACTCGGGAGCTTAAGTCAATTGACGACCAAGATTTAGATAGCGGTTTTGCTCGACTGTGACCGAATAGTATATCGTTTTGTTTCCAAATTCATGACGCATGGCATGCAGACTGTTGCTGACCTAGACGAAGATCTTTTATCTATTCTCCATCAGTGAAAAACGGAACTATAAAGATATTTTTTGCCTTTTAATATGTTTGTAACCAGCTGAGCTACGAGCTACGACCGGCTACGAAACCGGCCGCCCCTTTAACGTTCGATGTCGACTGTGAAAGTGGCCCCCAATTCCTAGATGCGCCACGGCTTACCATTGCATCAGGCCGGCTGGCGACGTCAATTTGGCGAGCTTAATATATATTTGACAGACGTTGTATTTTACTCGACAACCAGTACATAATAATTTCGTTAAAATCAGACTAGTTTCAGAATCGAACCTAAAGCTTATGATTTTTCTCGCCGTGTTACGGCTACTATATGACGATATAGCCTAATAGACGTCACTGTTAGAACATTGTCTACGTAAACAAATTGGTACAGTTTCCCAGAGAGCTGTAGATAATTGACACCGTAAACTCTAAATAAACATTTGCACTGTACCTATGACGGGATCGTCATCCTAGGAAACCAAAGCTTTTCGGAAACACTTTTTCAAGAAGTGTCACTCGATTGTAAATTTACTTAGGTACTTTACTAGGTACTTAGGTTTTCCTTCAGATGAATTTTCAAAAAACCGGCCAAGTGCGAGTTGGACTCGCCCATGAAGGATTCCATAGCAGCAAGTAACATACTATAAAAGTTCTTGTAGTTCGTTGTAACTTTCATTGATAAAAATTGATAAACACGTTCGCAGTGGTTAAGATTTATCTATTATATAAAAATAAGTCGGGTTTTCCTTCCTGACGCTATAACTCCAGATCGCACGAACCGATTTCCACGGTTTTGCATTCGTTGGAAGGGTCTCGGGCTCCGTGAGGTTTATAGCAAAGAAAATTAACGAAATATTACGTAAAACGAAGCTATCTGGTGGCGAAACGGAGTTCGCCGTGTTTGCTAGTGACGTTTAAAAAAACTACCAACCCGGTCTGGTTCTAACCAATTTTAGTTGGTAGATTTTATGGCAATGTACCTACATCTTATATTTTTTTTAGATTTATCGTTCTCTTAGTTTAGAAGTTAGAGGGGGGAAGGGGCACAATTTTTTTCCCTTTGGGTGTGTCTCTTGCGCAAACTATTAACTTAAGCCTAACCTAAACCTCAAAAGCATTTTTGAAGACCTATCTATAAACACCCCAAATGTATCTATGGGTTTGATGAAAAAGAAATGTTTTAGTTTCAGTTCTGATGGGTACCCCCATAATCAACTGCTTTTTTTCTAGTTTTATATAAAAATCTTGATGCGGTTCACATAATACATCTACTTACCAAGTTGCAACCGCATAGGCCTTACGGTTTCGGAGAAAAATGGATGTGACACACGGATGGACAGACAGACAGACGGACATGACGAATCTATAAGGGTTCCGTTTATGCCATTTGGCTACGGAACCCTAAAAAGGAATGTAAGTTAAGTTACCAATATAGGCATAGGTTAAACAAAAAATAAAAGTTCATAGTTGTTTATCATCACATTTTATTTATAGAAGTGACAGTTGCTTAAACTTAATAATAACTTGTAAACCTTAGGATTGCACGGTTTTCTTTGGGAACGTTAACATAATTATTTTATATATTTATACAATATTTACAAGGATTTACATAATAATAACATAGAATTTATCAAATCGCCATGAGAACGTTAAATTATTTACAGTTATGAGCAAAAAAAAATATAACGTTATAATTTTCTAAGTGCACAACATTTTTTTTATAAAATGATATATTATAACATAAGATATGAAAAATAGGTATGTGTCTACTTATAATTAAATGAGTAAAATAAATCATGTAAAATAAACTAAAAGGCTTTAAAATGATATCATAAAAATCTAATTTCTTAATGACATTATTGAACGTGACTAAATATAAAATGTATTCAGTAGTATTTATTCAAGCGTTGATTTTATAATATGAATTACACATAATTATTGAACGACCATAATGACATTTTAGCACATTTTTTTTTATATTTTGCGGGAATATTATTGGACATAATAACTAATTTTATGATTGAGATTTTACATAGAAACAGCTTTCTAGAAAATAACGCATAAATATTAATTAGATGTAGGGAAATTAAATTTTTCATCGTAAAATAATATTAAAATCATATTACATTACGCTTATGTCCTCCTATATTTAATTGCGGCCATAAAAATAGACAACATTTTTTGTACAATCACGACACTTACACTAAAATCAGCTAAATATTTTACATAACTCGATTTCATTATATTTAACTTAATTTATTACAGTGTGTAATTAATAGATATTGATATGCGAGTATTTGACTATATTACAATCTAATTTATTACAATTCAGTTTGAATCTTATTAATATTATAAATGCGAATGTTTGTGAGTGTGGATGTTTGTTACTCTTTCACGCTCAAACGGCTAAAGGGATTGGGCTGAAATTTGGTACAGTGATACATTATAATCTGGAATAACACATAGGCTACTTTTTATCCCGGGAATAAGTTCCCGTGGGAACAAATTTTACGCGGGCGAAGCTGCGGGCGTCAGCTAGTATAGAATAATATCATTACCAAACCTTATGGAATGATATTTATTATTAGAACTAATGGTTATTAGATTGATATAAACAGGGATAAAATTTTGAACAAATTGGAATGTAAATTATACATACTCGTACATGGAATAAAATCTTGTCTTTGAATTTGGAATGCAACTAAATATTAATAGCTGGAATATAATTGCAACTTATTTCTAAAGTTTAAAACGTTACATTAGCTTTGGAATGATTCTATCAGTTCATTAAACGATCAAACACTGTCAGAAATAATGACATCAATAATAACGCAATATCCTTTTTTTTGTGTGGCCGCCCCTTTTGATTTCACCCCATCGAAACTAGAGGTAAGATTGTTGTATAAGCTGATAAGCTGTTTGTAGCCAAAGAACTTAGTAGACTTTCCAAAAATTCTTAAGACTGCTTCTTGTACTAAAATAGGGGTCATTATTCTTCCATAGCATATAGAGAGGCGCTTGGGAACAAGTAGAGCCAAGAACAGTCTTGAGTCTGCCTCTGCTGGGTGGTAGTGGTTTTCCTTTAAATTGACTTGTGGTTTTCATTCATTCTAACCTCCACGGCTGCCACAGAAAAGTAATGACAGTAGGTATTATTTTAGGAAGTATAAATATATCTGACAGTGCTTGTTCCGCTTCAAATAAAATAAAGTTATGTAATTTTATTTAACTATGAACTTTGGATACATGTTTTACATAATATTTCATAATATTTTTCATTCATAAGTTCATTACAAATACTTTGAGGATCTTTGGTGTGGATATTTCTTGTAGCAGCATCTTTAAAAGGGATCGATTTTATTCACTTTATTAATACGAAATTATTATAACAGTGTCTGAATTATCGTCACATCACTCGTGACATGAAATTTGAGTGCGTGAAAGAGTACGAGAGTTGAACATTACACAAATTATTTCATAGACCAGCGTGAGATCAAAAAGTTTATAACTTGTACTTATTTACATATAATACATCCATAGGCAGTTAGTTACATAATATAGTGCATACATGTAATGCAGTTTAGACTATTCACAGTATTCACAGCAATTTTACGTAATAATTTAGTGTGATATTTTGATGTAGCCATATTAACTAAGTACTCTAAAATGGTAACATCCCTTTCTATTAATAATTAGTATACTTAAGTGTACCTACTGTGGTTGCTAAGATGAAGTATTGTGGTCAACATATTTATTTGCCAAAAATAACTTTAAAAACGTTTATTTACATTTTCATTTGCGTACACCAGGATACCAACTTTTAATTTATTACTGTTATTTAATCATGACAATTGAGTACATACAAAAAATGAACCTCCTTGTTTAATTGATTTATTAAGACACTTTCGTTTGAGTTATAGATTAACTAATCAAATTGTTATTGTTGAATGAAAAGAAGAAAAAAAAATCGGAATAATAATGACTTAAAATTTAAATGCTATAAATTTGATTAATTTCCTTTATATTGCTTATTTTCAAACATAAATTCAAAAAAGGTCCTTGAAGGCACTCTCAATTTCTAAGGCTTTCGGTAAATAAACTAAATAAACGAAAAAAGTTTTCGAAGCGCTCGTGGCCCCGCGGACTCAGTGTTCTGTAAACGATCACTGCAGTAAGCAACATTTACTATGGCCGGATATGGATGGGTGACCACCACGTGGACCACTTTGTGACATTTATTTACGAGCGTTTCCGTGCTTCGGAAGGCACGATAAGCCGTTGGTCCCGGTTGTCAGTAAAATGACAGTCGATAAGCCAAGTTGAAGGCCTTACGGGCGGCTTGAAAAATTTCAACTGTGGGTCGTCACAACCTGCACCCGGGTCGGTAGCGCGTGTGTAGCGCCTCTGGTGTTGCCTCTGGTGTTGCAAACGTCTATAGGCTACGGTTACCAACCTTCCGGTGGGCCGTAAGCTTGTCTGCCACCTAAGTAGTATAAAAAAAAAAAAAAAACGAAGTTCTCTAGAAAAAAAAAGTGTAGTACATTTTTTTCTTAATTTCCACCACAATGCTTCAACTTCTTTGGTATAAAGCCTCAACGCCAAGCAGTTGGCGCGAAGGCTGTTGAAGTTCAGGAGGGTAGCGGCTGCAGAGGGGGCACCGCGCCACTCATGTGCGCCCTGAAGTCAGGGTGCTGACGTAAATCGGGGTGAGGGGGACGGAGATCTGAAACAATACGACTTTTATTAGCAAAGGTAAACAGTTTTGTATAAAGATAAGTAGGTACTAGGCATGGAGCAAATATAAGAGAGGAGGTGTTGTAATATAATTTCCCTATGAAACAATGTGTGACTCGGCGCGGGGGGAGGGTGTGGTGAGGAGGGGTTTGTATCCGCCCACTTTACTATTATCCATCTAGCGGTCAGTGTCAAAACTACTTGCTTACTTCAACTTCCGGGTTACTACGTAGTACTACTACTGTACCCTGAAAACAGGGCCGAAGTTGGAATATTTTGTCCCCCCGGAGTATTAACTCTTAGCAAGATGAATAGTGTATTATTTTTTTATTTCTATTACTATGAAAATATATTTTTTTATAAAGTCTTTTCTAGATTGTAAGTAGTCTTAATAGAGAGAGAATAACAAATTATGACGTCGATTGACATTCGCTCACGTGGCAGTCACTTCAAAATAATGACAAATGGGCAAGAATACGCACCCAAGTTAAAAGTACCATGATGGCAATAAAGAGACAGACCATGAATGTTGTATATAGTTTAAGATGCGGAACCAATAATAAGGAAAATTATAGCGAAAATGATTTATTTGCAAAACTCAAGTTATTTGTTAACAAAGCTCTAACAGTTATTAAGCCTTTACTATATTGTCGTATTGTCAGCGGCAAATATTAAAGAAAAAAATGGAAGAATAAACCTCATATGGTGAACAAATTACTAATAAGAAGCCAATCAAGCTGCCGCCAATTGTCGCTAAACCGTAGATAAAATGCAAGTACTTTGAAAAATTTTCAATGAACATACTTAGGTTTATACAAAAACAAAAGCGCCAGCGCTTTTGCCTACGTAGCGTTATGTTGTCGTTCCCGCATTCCATGGGAATCGACTGCGGGAATAAAAAGCCTTAAAATATGTGTTATTTCAGACTATAATCTATTCCTGTACCAAATTTCTGCTAAGTCCATTTCGCCTTTTGAGCGTAAAAGAGTGACGAAAATCCATACATCCACACTCAGAAACTTTAGCATTTACAATATTTTGTAAGATTAATTAAAGAATGTTTTTTTCAGTAACTACTAAAAAAAAATTGAATTAAATAAAATATTCTTAGTAGGTATCGATTGTTAAAATTATAATTAACTAGGTGACCCGACAGACGTTGTCCTGCCATAACTATAAATATGGAAATCGGTATCCTGAGTTCCCGGTCCCATGTTCCCGTTCCTGGTTTCCTGATCACTGATTCCGGTTCCTGATTTCATTTCCCGGTTCCCATTTTGGTGATTCGATTTCTAAGACCCGATCCAAAATTGTAATAGAAACCATTTCCTTGAACCTTTTGAGCCACTTGCAGTTACTGTAAATTTTTTGTTGAGATAGTCTCATTCTATTTGCTTCCAAATGCTGTGAACGTTCTTCTTCAGTCTCGTTGTCGCGAAGATTGTTGACTCGACTTGCATTACGATTACGTACGTCTACCAATACTTTGACGCCTTACTGGTGACATTTTCTTATTAATAACAACAAATAAATTACGAGTAATATGAATATGAGCAAGAATTATTACGACGATAAGTCTCTCAGCAAAAAACCGTTCGACGAAGTGGACTGTTTGAAATTATCATTCGTTGCCTTAGCAACAGACTGTCATTCTGCCGGACTCACTCACCATCTTTAATATGACATTTTTAAAATCGGATGATAATAAGAAATAGCTTTTATTTCATAATATTTTATTTTATACAAACCTTGCCCTGGCTACAACTAACACAGAAAAGAACGAATTAGCGAAGTTGGTTCCGCCGTTCTTAAGTTATGAGCGTACATACATTTCGAAGATCCATTTTTATATTATACTAACTCACCAGCGCAACATCGTTTACTTTATAAACTATATACCGACTGCAGCGCCATCTGCCGGGCTGATTTGTGAATCTAAACCATCCAGGGCGCCACCCAAACGCATACAAAAAAATTAATTCAGATATGTCCAGCCATTTAGGAGGAATTCAGCGACATGCACACGTACAGTAGAATCCAATAGAAGAATATACAGATATGAATACAATGATATGATATACAGATATGAAGATATACAGTAGAATCGAACTGCATCCAGTCGTTAGGTAAATTACTTTTTGTACCTACTACTAGTAGGTAGAAAATTATGGGCCCCTCGGTGAAATTCTAAATTCGTTCCTGTTTTTAGTGCTGTTTATTCTTGGCAATAGATGGCGGTCTGCTATCGAAGTTCTTAAATAAAGTAAAAATAATCTTTGGTTGCCTAAATTTATTTCGGAATTATTGCTAAATAAGTTTAAATACTTAACAATATTAAAATTATATTATTACTGAGCTCTACGCACCTACATATTTTAGGTATCCAAAACACAAAGTACCCGCCATCTAGCGTCGAGTAAAAAATATTTTGCTGTATCCGGGGATCAGAGATGTTTCTAGAACTATTTATGAAAATAAAGAATAAAAATACTTAAAACTAAAATGTGATGCCATGCATAGCATCAAAACGTCTATCCGAGTAATTTTTACACGATAGAACACAACACTTTATCCTTATCTTTTTAAATTCTTCTTACTTCGCGAAAATACGAATTTTGACATATATTTGCGTATAGCGAACCGGAAGTTGCCTAGATGAACGCGGACAGCGCACTGACTTAAGCCACGCCCACTGATGACGTCAGGACCCGCATTGAACGGTCACAGTGCACGCTTGCTTAGGCCCTCTCCTCTCTTATATTTGCTCCATGGTACTAGGTGATATTATTATTACCTAGTTCAACAAAATGGAAAAATTTGCTCATCACAGTCTAAAAAATATTGGTATTTCTGTTCCACAGTGAACAGACTGGATGGTACAGAATTTTTTTAAAAGTTCTTCTCGTCGCCAATAGGTACCTTGTTCGTTAGTTACGAGGTGTACCAGTTGCAGGTGAGACCGGGATGGGCCCTGAAGATATTGGTAGAGCCCCAACGCCCCTTACTCTTATAATTTTCCCCACAAACTAACTTTCTCGTTTTTTCTGTGGATCAAGGAGCAGGTAGCAGATTCTGGGTTAGCTGATTGCTAAGATGAAGTAGAATGACAGATCTAACTCACCTATTCTATGGTCAGCCACAGCATGCATGTCAGCGGGATGCATGGCATGTACATCAGTATGAGGCTGCATATGCGTCTGAGGAGTTCTGATGTCAGCATGCTGGGTCTCCTTGTGTCTCCTCAAGTCCACCTTCCGCTGGAATGCTCTTCCACAGAGCTCGCATGCGAATGGTTTGAATCCTGTGTGTTTGCGTGAGTGCGTGATTAGATTTGAGCTTTGACTGAAAGCTTTCCCGCAAACCTGGCATTTGTGGGGTTTTTCTCCTGTGGACAAAGAAAATGTTTTTGGTTAAAAAATATAAGATACTAGCGGACGTCACGCGGTTTCACCTGCGTAGTTCCCGTTCCCGTGTGAATACGGGAATAAAATATAGCCTATGTTCACCGCAAAGAGTGTTGCATTCCAACAGTGAAAAAAATTTTCAAATCGGTCCAGTAGTTCCGGAGCCTATTCGTTACAAACAAACAAACAAACAAAAAAAAAAATCTTTCCTCTTTATAATATTAGTAAAGAAGAGTATCTAGGACTTAATAGGTGCTTAAATTTATGTAAGTAATTTTATTATTATTCTAATAGAACATTTTTGGTAACAAATGGTTGCATAATTTTCAACATAATAGGTAGGTACACACATATATTGATTTTTATTAAAAACATCGGTACCTAAACAAGACAAAAGTTCAGCAGTTAAAGCGTGATCCGCGGTACCTTTATTGGTACCAATTTAGTAATTAACACTTTAGACACTAAGTTGGAAGATTCATAAAAACAATTTCACATTGGCTATTAAGCTCATTACCATTCCGTCGACTTTACCGTATTCGAGGAAACAACTTATTTAAAATACAACTTAATTGAATTTCATAGTTAAAATCAATGTTTTTAATATAGCTCTAGCTCCACTTTGGAGTTTATTAAGCCCTAATGAGGCGTTCAGAATACCTAAACGTAAACCAACCATTTTTTTTTACAAAACCTTGAATTTTAATGCATGTTTTCTTATAGTAGTTTATGACACTGTTGCATAATAAGGGTTCTTATAACACGAGTGTGTTTTAAAAAAACGAGCCGTAGGCGAGTTTTTTTATAGTATCACACGAGTGTTATAAGACCAAGTTATGTACAGTGTCATACACTACTTTATCTACTCTCATACTATAATACCTGATTTCATTTTGTTGTGATATATAGTTGCTCCTTGATTTCGCCGGTAACAGGTTCATGGTCATGTTCGACGCAGTTTCCAGAATGTCTGGTTGTGTACAATTACCACCATCCTCGCTTTAAGACATGTTTTTACACAAAAACTAATTTATTTTACAAACAAAACCAAACTTTGTTTAATTTAAATGTAAAATGTTGGCGCCAAGGCGCAAATATCGATTGCGCATGCGTGTTTCTTTTTTTTTAGGCTGCGGAGACCATAGATTTAGGATTTTTCGCTACTCTGAAGACACATTTTTTTTTAAAGTAGAGGTTCAAACTTCTTTTTCAGCTGGAGATTGTTTATGGTGTATCGTAATGATTAAAAAGTTTTATTATGATATAGGTGTCCATACAAGACCTGTATCGTAATAAAACTTTTTTTTTGGCCTGTGCGTAATGTTTGTCATAATAGTATTGATTTCAATTTTATAATCTTTGTATTATAGTATCAGAGTAGATAAATAAATATATAGGTTGGTTGCATTCACAAATAATATAAAGTGTGTTCCGGGTAAAACCAGGATGTAATGCAAGGGTGGAGCGCTGAACGCAATTCGCTCCACATCGCGATATCGATCTGCTGTAACGTGTGACACAGAGAGATCACAGTAGGGCTACCTACTACCTATAATACATTTAAAAGTCTCAAACAAAAATAACAAATTTATACAATTGAAAAATTTAAAATATGTAGGTACTTTCTGTCGTAGAATTCCGGATATTTCAAAAATGTTTCGACATATTTTAATTTTCAGAGCATTCCGTGTCTGGCTGTGACTTAAAACTACTGCAATTGGTGTATTCAACTTTACTCAATTTATCGATTCTATCCTACTAATATAATAAATGTGAAAGTTTGTGAAGATGTTTGGATGTTTGTTACTCAATCACGCTCTAACGACTGAATGGATCTGGCTTAAATTTGGTACAGGGATAGAGTATAGTCCGGAATAACACATAGGCTACTTTTTATCCCGGGAAAATTTTCCCACGGAAAGCGGGAACGGGGACCAAATTTCACGCGGGCGAAGCCGCGCGCCTCAGCTAGTAATAAATAATCGATAAGATTATTACGTGTTGGTAAAATGTTTCAATACATTCAAGGTTAAATTATACAACTTATTACGTGAGCGGTTCCTTGGGCGGATACCTAGTGGAGTAGCAATAATATTCACCGTGGTAATACAAAATACAACTTAGAGGAAATCCGATAGCATTTGTAGGTCCAATAAAGCCGAAAAAGTATAATAAAATTTATTAACACCGTTAAATGATACTTTTGAGCCATCGTTAAAATATCTAGCTATACTTAGTGATTTTTTTGGTGGACATTCACGCACAACTTTTTTTTTTTTTTTACGTGAGGGTAAATCTTCATGGATCGTATCGCCCAACAGCTTACGGTTGGGTTGGGAGCCCCGGGTAAGCCCTTGGAAGGATGTTCCAGTACTCCCAACAGACCAACGGCTACCACTGTGGCTTTGCACACCAACATCATCTAGCCCAAATTAAGTTAATATAAGCTTGTTTGTACTACAGTGATACTGAGATAAAAATGAAAACCGACTATGGCAGTTGATTCCGAAGTTCATTATACCTATTTCTGGTAAATCTTTTTGACAACCCTAACAATTCTGTGTTAATATAAACGTTTACAGAATCTGTCCGCAGTTTTCCGCCTGTACGTATTACATAGGTAGCTTTACCTTCAACGGACCAAAGATATATTATATTTGCCTGTATTGAAAGCTGAAGAAGCGCTCGTGGCCCCGCGAACTCAGTGTTCTGTAAACGATCACTGCAGTAAGCAACTTTCACTGTGGCCGGTCCATGGATGGGTGACCATCCATGTGATCACTTTGTGACATTTATTTGAGCGTTTCCGTGCTTCGGAAGGCACGTTAAGCCGTTGGTCCCGGTTGCCAGTAAAATGGCAGTCGTTAAGCTAAGTTGAAGGCTTTATTTCAACAGCAGGCAGTCACAACCTGCGCCTGTCCATTTAAACACGGCAATACGGCTCACCACCTATTACGTGGGACAAATTATACAAAGGTGAAATGTGGGCATATGATATGCCTCTGCCTACCCCTTCGGGGATAAAGGCGTGACCATATGTATGTATGTATGAAAGCTGACCACTTTCGAATGTTGTGTTTTATGTATGAATTTCGATTCTGTTTATACTTTTAATTATCTAGCTTATTCTCTCGTCATTATGAATTACCTTCTTAATCCTAAGGCAATTCGAACGATTGCAGCGTACGCTTTTGCGGGATTTCATTCGATTCTAATACATTATATTACTGTTATAAAATCTGAGGGTTTTTAAGAAAAAATCTATACGTAAAATATTGTTCTAAAGACCTATATCTATTTTATGTCAAGTTTTTATGAGGATTAAACTCATTTATTTACATAAAAAAAGTACATTACTTGTTAAGATTTTTGCAATATTTCTCATTTTCGAGAGCGATTTCGATCCAACAAAGTATTCTTTCGTGTTTTGATACGTTAAAAAAGCAAGAGTATCTAATAAATTACAATAATATAGTTTTATTAGATCAAATCGAAGAATGTTTCCTAGTATATAAAGTTCACCCCAAGATGAGTCTCTTTCACAACAAACAAGCCTTAAGTAAAAACGTTCAATATTGCAGCAGTTGTTGTTTAAAAAAAATCGTAAATCATGCAGGACTTAAGCCACATAGATTGCCAGTTCCTGCTTCGTTATAAATCTAGCAGATTGGCTGAAACCACTGTAATCTTTCAATTGAGTGCCACAGCGAGGAAAACGATTTCGGCCAATTATTGTTTGTGCAACATGAACCTGGTTCAGTAGCTTATACAAGGTGATAAAAAAACCAAATTATAGACTAATACAGGACGTTACAGGAGATAAATTGGTAAGTAAGTGTTACATTACAAGTGGTTAATTCAACTGGCAGAAATCACACATAGCGAAAATGCCGCCTATTGTACATTTCATATTGTCGCCTGTTGTTTCCTTTATTCATGTAAATATTTATTGGTGTACAATTAAGCATATTTTAATTCTATTTAGTTTATAAGTATTTAGTTAATTCAAAGGTTGTCTGTAAAAATATGGGTGGCTCTTAGTATTTTTACTGTTTATCCCCATTTATTTGATGTAATCAAATTCGTATTGAATTACCTAGGTAGATACTATAAAATTTTCCATACTGCTGGACATATATAGACCTCTCTCAATTATTATCATTATAACTATAGATAACACTTTCATTTAGGGTTTGTCTCTTCCTCTCTCTCTCTCTGTCTCTCTCTCTCTCTCTCTCTCTCTCTGTCTCTCTCTCTCTCTCTCTCTCTCTCTCTCTCTCTCTCTCTCTCTCTCTCTCTTCACCATAACTTTATCCCTTAGTCAGTACGGTGCTTACAGGAATGGCTGATTTAGCCACGGTAGATTTTGAAAGAGTCACAATACCCCCAAAATATGCATTTAATTGCAAAATTTATTTCATGATAAACCTATAGGCACGTTAAACAACATATATATACTGTGCTATGGGTAAGCTAAATGAATATACTACAGGTTTATCTATTTTTCGTCAAATCCTATTGTACCAGAGCAATATATTCAGTAGTAGGTAGGTATTTACCTCCATAAGAGGAGGCATGAAGATGTAATCTGTGCGGGTCTGCCTCATTACGAATTCTAGACATGCTCAGCGCAGAATTACTGTTTGAATAGCATATAGGGTTGTGATATCCTAATACTATTATTAATCGTAGATATTTGTTAGTTGTATACACAGTAGTACCTAGGTACCTAATCTTACGTAGGTATTTAGGTATCTACTGATTAAATACATTTAAATTTTTCTTATCATAATTTTTAGGGTAGGTACCTACCGTAGGTACCAAAGGATAAAAACGGTGCCCTATAACTGAGACATCACTGTCCGTCTGTGTGTCTCTTTGTCATCTTACGAACCGTGATGATAGAGAGCAGAAATTTTCACAGATTAGTTATGTGGGTTTGTTGTTATGGCGGTTGTTGGTTGCCGCTATAATAACAAATACTTACTCTTAGGTACTCACTAAAACATAAAAAAGAACCCGCAATTTTCGTCTACGTTTTCAAGTCATATAGTCCGGAATTGGCATCTATGAAGAAACCTGTTCTTTTACATAACTTAAGTGGGTACCTACCTATATCCAAAAATCCTCAGAGAGGTGCATGTATCTTCAGATAAGTTTATGTGTATCGTGATTTCTACGCGCCAAGAATTTAATATCGGCTTTGTTCCCAAGAGCCTTTGTTTGAGCAAATGCCATTTCATGGACTGCACCGCACCGCTTAGTAAAAGAAATATTAGGTTATCTACGGTGACGTCACGGTAAAGATGGCTTTAGATAGGTGATAGAAATGATATTTAAAAGAAGAAATGAAGATTGATAAAAATGTGATAGCCTTTTTGCAAAATAATGTTAATGTTACTCGTGTAGTTCTCTAAACATGTATGTAGGTGTCATCATTTCTTTTATCTTGTAATATCTTCTAGGTAGGAATCTTAAGAGTAGGTAGGTACCTATCTACCTAACTTTAATAAGAGTAAAGGTAAGTAAATAGGTACTTGAACACCTATGTTCAGGTACTATGTTAACATAAGTGGGTACCAAACTATAATTATTCAAATGAATTTACACAAATAGGTATTTGGTAAAATGAAGCATAATTGAACTAGAATTATTTGAACAATAGGTACCTATCTACTATAGATACTTTATAATGTGAATAATTATTGTTATATATAAATTAAATTAATAATCTCATCCAAGGAAAACGCTTTACATAAACATAATAATATGATGAGGTAGCAGGAAAAGTTACCGAGCGTCCAATACGCCCGCAATTACAACAAATCACGGCGCGCCAACGATACCTAACTTGCCTAGCATTTCGAAAAAGGGCCGCTAGAGCGTCAATCAAGGGAGCACTCGAGTGCCAGTCGAGTGGCGACTTCATTAGAGCGAGTGAGACGAGCCACCATCTCTGTCTATCGCCAGTGTCGCGACGCCGGAGCAATTTATATCCGTCGTGCCATTGGGCCGTGATTGCAGCGACTCCTCCCCACGTCGCGTAGCAACGAGAGGGGGCAGCCTCCCCACTCCACGCGACCCACACCCCACTCCCGCAGATCGCAATTTTCCTTTGAATTGGAAATCAGAGCGGCCGCCGCGAGGCTACCTCGTTAGTCTCTCCATCTTCGCGATACTTCGCCTCTACAGATTTTTGTAGAGAAAGATGTTCCCTTTGAGCCGCTTCGCTCGCAAATTGTGATGTTTTCTGGCTCCTTCCCGCCTCAACTACCTATACGCAGCGTGAATAAATTTTATCGCGAAATTGTTGGAGTGTTGAGTTACTTTGTAGAGCCCTTTTGATTGCACGGTTACTTTCCTTACTTATTTCTCCTATCTACATATTGTAGGTACCTATACCTCACGCACATTATAATTTATTATGAATTAGGTAGATATATATGATATTATAAAAAAATATTAACAGGTCTTCACCTTGGTAGGAATTCTATTTTCTCAGGTTGAAACGGCTTAATAACTTTTAGATAACTCAGAATTCGTTACTACAAAAATCAAAATAAAATAAAGACAAATTTAAACTCACATTCGCAAAACTTTATGACAATAATCATGGAGTTAACAGGTGCATATGAGAATACTTTTGCAGATTTACAACTACATAAATAATACTTATTATGAACACCTATAAATCAAATTTAATTTAGCAATAAATTAAATAGGTTAAATGAATTACAAAATAAAAAAAACTTTTAGGCAAAGACAACGCTATTCAGCCAAAAACATAAAACCTATTCAGCCAACTCGGTACGCAAACTTATTACACGCCGTAACAGCACACCATGTCTTTGAGTGCGTAAAATCTTCGCAGACGGTAAGTAACGGTGTAATTACCGCTCAATATTACTGCAGGGGTGCAGAGTAACCTCTCTTACCACCTCTTACCGCCTCTTAATTGTTTCAGAAGCCCGAGGGAGCAGGAATGAATTCAAAATACGATCGTCTATGAATTATTGATTCGGCCGATGAAGTTCAGATTGATTTATTACTGAAATGAGGTTTTCAATTGATTGGGAGCGGTGATAATGGGGTGGGCAGGGTTCAGTTATCGATTCGACGTTAACTGATGCGGTTTGCTTCGTTGGGATATGATGTATTATCGTTTTGTTTTGGGTTTCGTGTGTTATGCTATTAAATTTAGTATAGGATTTTTCAGCTCGACTTGATTACATTCATAAGATGGGTAAATGACTCTTTGTTATCAAAATACTTCCTATTGTACAACAAGAAAAGCTTAAATTTTTCTCCGAGGACTTTTTCGGTGAGAAAAGGAAACAAAAAAGGAAAAGTGTTCAGTTGAAATGATAGCATAGTAGGTACCTACCTACACCCTACCACAGACCCTGCACGCTAAATTAGTCTTCATATAGGTAAGTACCTAGTACCTAAAGCCTGGATTTTTTGTAAGTATGTTATGGAGTACATAGTACCTATGTTATGGAGAACCTACCCCTAAAAAAGGATTGTTTTCAAATTCCACTACTTACCTACCACTATGGGGGTAATCTAAATGGTTAGCCTTCTTGAGATGTGATTACGATTTGAAATTCAGGAAGTAATGTGAAACAAATATAAATTTGATCATCAGAGGTCCTATTATGCTACTCACCTATCTAATTGTGTGTGTAATTTTCCCGTAGTCATTATTGAGAGCAAAAAACAATGCAATCGGTTGACACACATAGTACCTACTGTATAATCAATTGATAACAAGTAATGATTGAAATATCAGTGACAGAGAATTAGGGTAGAAGAAAATGGATGAAAAAGAATCTTTGTTTAATCTTGAAGGCCTTGTTTTATGAAGAACAAAGCCTCTTATTATAACTGTTATCTCTCACAATATATATAGTCAATTTTGGTGCAGTTGTAATACCTAAGTTTAATCTTGTCTAAAGAAATACCGAAGAAAAATAGCTCTTTATATTTCGCTAACGTCACGTCAGGACTGTGATGAGAGGCATTTTGAGGCAGTTCCACTTACAAGTATTTTCGTGCTTCAGAAAGCAGGTTACGAATGCTAAGTGACATACCTAGATAAGGGTCAAGCCAAATTGAATGTCCTATGGAGGCGATAAAACAGTGCACTTTACCATTATATAAATATGTACCAACAATGTATTACCTGTTTTACGCAAAATTAATACTGATTACTGATTACTGAAATCTCAATGGGTGCATTGATAGAGTTGATAAGAAGATCCTAACAACCTGTCCTTTTCAACACAACGATAGGCTCGCTGCCTATCTTCGTAGGGCCTAATATAGCCTGTGAAATGTGACTATGAAATATTACGAGATTATGAAACTAATTCAAATCATGCATTTCAGCACTTTGCTACAAAAAAGAGAGCAGCAGGGCACACCTTTGTGTGGAACTTCCAGCCTAGCATTTGTGTATGGTGGAACGTTGTGTTGTACCGCTTTGCTTCAACCAATCCTCAGGAAAGACTAGGTACTATGACAGTACGTTGGTGTACCTAAGCTAAGGTTTTATTCTGACCATCTTAACACCTAAAATCATAGATAAATAGCTTTTATAGATAAGGTGGAACCATTTTTTAAATCCTAGGAATCTATTATTCCAAAGAGTTTTCAATAAAGCTAGTTTTACAACGTTCTACAAAGCGCTCCCGTAGTTATCTTTCATAAAGATCATTCTCTTTATACTGCGTACTTCGTCTGTTATGGAAGATAAACTAGTAATGGTACTGTTACGATCTGAGGGAATGTTCACAGATTTTTATATCCTTCTTAATGTTCTCGATTGTACTGTTGGAAGGAAATTTTGGCCGTTTTTCGACAGCTAAATATACGGCGTCTCTAACCTATCTATATCTTACTAATATTATAAATGCGAATGTTTGTGAGTGTGGATGTTTGTTACTCTTTCACGCTCAAACGGCTGAACGGATCGGGCTGAAATTTGGTACAGAGATACATTATAGTCTGGAATAACACATAGGCTACTTTTTATCCCGGGAGTACGTTCCCATGGGAAGTAAAATTTCACGCGAACGTAGCCGCGAGCGCCATCTATCCCATACCTATGTACTTTAAACGTGTCATAAAAGTCACAACAATACCATACATGCATATTTCAAAGAATGTCTATTATTACCAAAAAAATTTAAAAAATAGTTTTTAAGTAGGTAAGAAGAAACCTATTGTTTTATCTTTTAACTAGCTAACCCTCGCAACTTTGTTTACGTCACATAAGGTCTATGAAATTAGAGGTTTATATCATACTCATCAAGTAGCATGTGAATCTGCCCTGTTTGCTTAATCAAAATAGAGCTTAATGATTAAAGCTATTCCTCAGTATAGAATTTTCCTAAGTATAAACAATTTACATACAAACACCGGCGTGTAAGAATTTTTTTTACATGTATCAATAGACGTAACGTGTATAAATGGCTGCGAATGGCTGGACTGAAAATAAGATCGACAGACGCAGGAGATGTAGTGGAGGCACTAATTCACGTACCTCGAGAGTGCCGTGTCAGAAACTGATGGGATAGAAGAGTACCCTACATCATTTCGAGGCTCGCCAAGGCTAAAACAACCTTCACACAGCTGCGCCCCGTAGGCAGTCGCGAAAATAGACTCGAAGAGTGAAACTCATAACAAAGTATACCTAAGTGCGAGGCCGCATTTGCGTTTTTCCGCGGCGGTTTCTAACCTCAAAATGTCATCAAACTGTCAAAATCAATCAAATCAAGTCAATGTTTTGACATTTTGAGGTTAGAAACCGCCGCGATAACCGCAAGTGCGGCCTCGCCCTTAAACGGGTATACTACGCCAAATCGAATGCCAACTAATCGAACATCCAAATACTCGAACGTTCAAAATATCGAACGTTTAATATATCGAACAATGATATTGTAATCTTCGATATTTTGAACGTTCGATATATTGAACGTTCGATATTTTGAACGTTTGATTATTTGGCATTCGATTTGGCGTAGTATACCCACCTTAAACTGTACTGCTAACTGCTATACGGATGCGAGACATGGAAGGTCACTAAAGACATTTCGCACCAGCTACCAGCTACAAGTCTTCGTCAACCGCTGCCTTCAACGAATCCTCGGTATATACGGGCCCGAGAAAATCACCAACGTAAGCCTATTGGAACGCTGCAGTGAGACCCCTATCCACCAACAGATCAAACGTCGGTAGTGTAGCTGGATTGGACACACGCTGCAAAGGGACAATGATCACATCATACCAAGGCAAGCCTTACTGAAACTACTGTTAGGGTTCCAAAAACAAATAGAGAATGGCTTAAGGCAACATAACATAATGCTAAGATTAATAGGAGCGGTGCAGCTATGAGAAATGTTTCGACAACGGAAAACATTTAATCGTTAGAGTAGCCGTTGCGCCTCTGCGTAAATGGTTGAAGTTACATCAAAATAATTTATTACAAAATTGTTCCTCTTAAAAAGTTCTACAATACAATACCTATTTATTTATTTATCTTTTAAGGTTCGCTCACAGTCACATTTTTTTAAAGTGAGGAAATTCCTACATATATGCTATGCCGGACTCTTAAAGACTAAAAACCACACGTATCCTGCTTAACAGCGTACGGTTGGGAGCCCCGGGTAAGCCTTCAGAAGGATACCTACCCCAGTCACTTTACTGGCTACCGGGACCTACGGCTTAACGTGCCTCCCGAAGTACGGAAATGCACGCAAATAAATGTAACAAAGTGGTTACGCCACCCATCCAAAGACTAATTGCTATAGTTGTTTACTGCATGCCTCACCTAAGTGGGTTTGGGTACTATCTCGCGTTTTTGGGAGGTTTTCGATCACAGTAACGTTAATTATTTCTAAAATTGTATCTGTATCTAATAGTAGAATTACGAATAGTGGCGTTTACTCCCGTCGCGGGAATAAACACAACGGGGGTAAATGACGGGAAACATGATATCAAAATAATAGCGCTCTTTCTCTCTGTCTCTCTCCCTCTTAAGAGACGCAAACGAAGTTGCGCGGGTCAGCTAGTCTTTGAATAAACGTCGAAATCGTTACTGTCACGTCGTCGGCTGAAGGCGAGCAAAATATTTGAAATTCGAATATTTTCTTTATTTATCACAATAGTGGCCTGGTCACAAATATATTTAAGACAAATCTCGTTTTGTACTACCTTCTACTTCCTTAATCCGTGGCTTAGTTTGATACGGTTCTAATAAAATAAGAAACTTTCATGCATAAAAAATGTTAAAATCTTTCAATGGGCACTTTCATTTTGCATACTGTTCGGGCCTGTGACAATAAGTTCTAATCACCTTTGACGATATCTGCAGTATCCGTTACCTACATCATTCTTTTCTTGCTTATTTAGCTACTACTTTTTCTAGCATAAAGCGGCACCAATATAAAGGACGCGGATTTTGATATTATGTCAATAACGTTGAACAGTGGAAACGAAAATTCTTATATATTTTTTATTTTTTATTTTTTTTACTAGCGACCAGCCCCGGCTTCGCACGGTTGCAATGCTGATACTAAATACATATACTATTTAATGGATGTTATTACCTATACATATAAATAAACCTTCCTCTTCAATCACTCTATCTATTAAAAAAACCGCATCAAAATCCGTTGTGTAGTTTTAAAGATTTAAGCATACATAGGGACAGCGAAAGCGACTTTGTTTTATACTATGTAGTAATAGGTATTTAGCTCGCCAAATTGACGTCACCACCAGCCTGATGGTAAGCCGTGGCGCATCTAGTGATTGGGGGCCAGTCTCACAGTCCGTAAGACAGTGGTCCTCAAGTTGGCGGCCCTGTGATCTGCCTCTTCACGCTCCTCTTGAAGATCCCGGGATTGTAATAAGAGGCAAACACGTGTGCGTAAGATGATTGTAAGATGAGGGAAATACCCTCGAAATCCTAAGAAATAAACGATTTTAGAGTCTACCCAAGTTTCCACCAGTGTCGGCATATTTTCAAATCACGTTGAGCAGTATCTATAAAAATAAAATACATAAATAATTGAGTAGTAAAAACGTATGAGATCGATATGGACGCGTTAAGCATTAAGTTTCTCGGTTGTGATTGAACGCATCCGGGTAAGCGATAACCGTAAATCCTGGGTATACGGATCTTGGGCTAGAACAGGGGCGTAGTCGGGTATTTTAGAACGGTGGGTTTAGGTTATAACATATAGAAACTATGACATAAACGTAACATAACTTTGGCTTCCCTAGAATATTTTACCCGTTTTGAAATTTAAATCCAGAAACCAAACGTCTAGTGAAAAGAAACGACAGAAACGTAAGACGATAAAACATTTATTAGTACAAAAAAAATAGTGTAAGGGCAAGTAGGTTATTGAACTAATCTAGTTGAAGTTTTCATTATTTTACGTTCTTGCTATAAAGTAGGTACTACAGGCGATGCCCGTGGCCTTGCGCACGTAGAATTCTGTTCCTATTCCTGCCTCCCAACTGAATGTATTCTAAGAATATTATCCCATGTGTTATTCCAGACTATAATCTCTCCCTATATAAAATGGCAGCCCAATCCGTTCTGTCGTCAGAGAGTAATTGAATAAAATATCCAGATAAAATATCTACAGTAGACAATAGACAAAGAAATTACAATACAAATGATGAATCGTTGTAAACTTTAAATTTTGACATCTCCTATCAGATATTATATTTCAGATAGAAATAACTATGGCAAATTCTCTAAAATGAATCATCAGAATGATGTGCACCTAGAACACATTATTCTGATAGAATTTCTATTAAGTTTGGACTACAAAAATAGCTTAAGTTTAATTAGATTCAATTATTGAATAAGTACTTAGGTATAAATCAATTATCATAAAGTAAATAATTGTAAATATCGTAGGAAATTTCGACAACACGTTTCCTTCCCCTAACACAAATTCCAGATCGATACAGATTACACAGATCTCAGAAATCACAAAGCCATTAACGCAACGCAGATTCGCCGTAAAACACGACAATACAATTAAAATGATTGTGAGTTCGGCCCTGGCGTGGCTCATCTGCACAGTATCAAGCAGGATTTTTATGGGGACGTACTTCAGTTGGTCGTGAATTAAATATACGATGCTAGCAACTTAAAGTGCTTCCCTTAGTGAGATTTTACGAAATATCGCAGGGTGTGATATAACGCGGTTGGTGCTCGAGATTTTTGGACGCGTTTAAGAGCACAATATTTTCTGGTTATGGACTTTCACTGGTTTAAATAACTTTCAGGATCAAAACAGGGCGACAGTAACTACTTATACACAAAAAGGCCTAAGTAATACTCTATAATGACGTATAGGTACAATATAGAGAAGCATTTCCGCTTGTTTAGCTACAGGTCTGTAGCTCAGTGGCAGAGTATTACCCTGGTCACGCAAATTTTGCGGGTTCAAGGTCCGCGATTTCGTTTTTCATGTGATTAATTCAGATAGGAAATATTCACAGATTCCCACCGGCACTCCAATTACTGTGACTCTTTTAAACCTGAATCTACAGCAATGGCCAAGACCAGAAGAGTTACACCGAGCTCTGACTAGGTAAAGTCTCAAGAGTGTATTAAATAAATAAATAAATATTCACGGACATTTCACACAACGCTATCTGATCCCAAAGTAAGCTAGGAATAACCTGCTTGTGTTATGGGTATCAGACCACGGATATTAATTCTTATATACTTTTAAATACATACATATCATAGAAACACCCAGACTCTTGAGACAAACATTTATGGGTCACACAAATATTTTGTCTCCGGTGGGAATCGAACCCACGACCTCCAGCGCCGTAGGCGATATCACTAGCGACTGCGCCACAGAGGCAGTCTGCAACTCACATCACAATGAATCAAAAGATAAGTTCAGGGAACGCCACGTGGTTTCACCCGTGTAGTTTCCCTTCCCGTGGGAATATGGGGATATTATAGACTATATCACCCAGGTGTTGGTTCCCAACAGTGAAGGAATTTTTCAAATCGGTTCAGTAGTTTCGGAGCCTATTCAATGCAAACAATCAAATCTTTCCGTTTTATAATATTAGTATACTATACATAGTCCAGGAGTATGGTGCTTCGTATACGTACACCCATCATCATGACACGCTGACTAGGTACAGTTTAAGCCACTGCTTGTACCGTCTTAATTATTCAGTTCTGTAAAAAAGTCGAGGCAGGAGGGGAGAGTTGCTCGTGAATTCCGCTTGCATTTACATTCTCATTGATAATTCACCGCACTCAAGGTGCGACACAGGACACTGTGTCGATGGATGAGGTACTTGTAGGTTGGAGGTGAATCGCTGAGAGATTGAAATAAGGTTTAACGTTATTTTTGTATATAATCGCTGTGCTGTGATCATTCTTCAGTTTACATCAGGTCTGAATCTTATAAGTTTAGTTTGAATTACAGAATAGTTAGAAAAATTCTCTTGATATAGGCGTGATTCATCTACCAAATAAAACACAGCGTCTTCAGCACTGTGCACCAACATATTTTACTGAAAATTACGTCCTTCTATGAATAAACTTAAAAAGCTTGTCAAGACGAACACTGTGTCTTAGTTTAAATAGGCACTGAGTTGTAGTGCCTGTGTTATCGGTTAAAAGCAGACTGCACTTACTGCACCAGGTGCAGGATTAAAAGTACACAGGCTTTAAGGAAAGTACCCGAACTACTAAACGATGTTAATGAATTTAAGATGTAAACTTTTGGAAGATTGGACAAAAGGTTTTTGATAACATTTTTGAATGAAATTTCAGCTGTTACGTAGCAAATGATCTCGTACTATCTTCAGTTGGAGTAAGTATAGAGTTTACAATCACACTATTAAAAGTATCATAGTGCTTAGTGCTCGTTGACCTGCTGCTTGCTCACGATACGCTTAGACCTGAGATGGATGCTTCAGAAGGCAAGTTAGCCAGTTGTTTCTATCTCGAAAACGTTTCAACTGAAGATATACCGTACCTGCCCCTGTAAGTCACAACCCGGCTATAGACGTACCCCTCATAACGGGACAAAACGCGACTGGTGAAATATCACGTTTAGTAGGTAGGTATGCCTCTTCTTACCCCTTCAATAATTAAGGCTTCGATTATATTAAAGTTAATTTAAGACCCAAATCAAATAAAATTAATAGCACAATCTATAAAAATATATAGAAGACATTTTTCAACAGAATCATTGTCATTCTGCTCTCATATACAAATACACAGTTACAAAAGAAACAAAATCTCGTGATCCAGCTTGCGAAAAAACAGCTGAGTGAACATTCTGTACATGAGATCGTACTACATAGATATAGTCGGACACATACGGTTATATCTCAACAAATCCACACTGGCGGAGATGCCGGCGTGATTACCGAGGTTGGGATACTGAAGTGCGGATTTTCTCCCAGAGAATCCCGGTTTACGAGCCGCGTGCCACCCCACCCCCCGAGTCCCGAGGAGGGATGACCGTACATATATATGTTAGACGTTTTAACAGACAGAATTGATGGAGATAATGTTTTTATCGGACTATTTTGTACGATAAAGTCCGATAGGGTTTAGGAGATTTGCATTGTTTTGTTGGATTTGTTGAGTTTAAGATGACAATGAAAAACAAGCTCGAATAATGAAGTATGTATATTTTTAACTAACTCACTGCCAACTAATTAATAGGTAGGTACGTAATACTTCATGAGCGTATAATACATCTCTGCCAGTGCCTTCCGCTTCATGGCAAAAGGAGTAACTATGGTGTATGTTTATAAATTTAATATAAACAAATTACTAGCTGTGCTCCAAGGCAATTTCAGTTCAAACAAAAGGACTACTTCTAATATGGGTAGTTGTTTTCATAACCTCTGAAAATCCATCCCGAAAGCGTAACAATCATTCCAAATTTTGATTGAACAAACAAACCTACAGCCTCTAAAAACATCTACTACAAGGATTCAATCTCTCGACATACTTAAAACAACACTAGATTCCCGCTTCTAATGGAAAATTGGTGGAGGCGCAATCTTGCCACAAGATCTTAGCAAACAGCCGCCATTTTGGATGCGAAAACAAAACTAAATTTTCGCGGGTTTATGGAGGAAAACTGCTTTGTAATTGTTAGATAATAAATTGAGAGAACAAAAAATGTTTTCCCAGTTCTCAGAGATGAAAAAATTAAATTGCTTTTAGCCTTAGCAATTTTTTTTATTGTTAAACGGTTTTACCTACATTGATAGTGTAAGAGGCTCTTCAAAATGTTCGAAAACTAACCGACTTCGACTTCTGCTTTCCTGCAAATGATGGAACAAAGCAGCGACCCGGGCTTCTACTTACCAATGTTGAAAATAAGGCGTGTAGTTATAGCAAATTTGTAAGCTGCTTTTAGAAGCAGCCGGCTCCCGGGCTATCAATACTAGTAGCGTTTGGAAGTCACTAGAAAGTTGCTAAGAAGAGTTTTATTTACTTGTTCTCATTGAACTCATTTCTTAGACGTAATAAAGCCTCAGTTTTAAGTTGATTAGTCATGACGTATATTATTTTAATTTAAACTCTGCAAATAGCAATTTCAACCATATTTTTTTAGTATCCTTTTATGGCGCAGAAAACTTAAACCCGAGTCACATAACGGTACTGAGCTAGACGTTTACGATTTGCCTCTTACTCCAGATATATGTGTTGTGTAAACGCCACTTAGAAGAAAGATTTACTGTACCGCCTCCTCGGACGTTTTGCTTACATAAGCACTCCTTATGTTTTAGACGTGATGGGATTTTATATGCCATCATTTTTAAATTTAGAAGTCGTATTTTTTATTTTGAGACGGGAATGTCCCTGCCACGCTATATTATTTTTATTACCTACCTACCTAGTGAAGATTGGAAGAGTCTTTACTAGATTTATACTAATTTATAGGCATAGTCTTTTGTAGTGGAGTTGTGAACGGGGTGATATGTAGAGATGTTGAAAGAACAATCGGAAGAGGGAAAACAATGACCACCGGTACATATGGTGGGGCCGTGAGCTTGTCTGCCACACTAATGGTATGAAAAAACAAAAATTATAGCAGCCCAGAAATGTCTTGTTGGAGGATATTATTATAATTCCTGACTAAATGCAGCCGTGAGAGCACCGTGTGTGTGGTTATTAGTCGATTAAGAGTCTAAGGAAGCCACACGTAAATAAAGCCTTACGGTAGTATTTCGCAACTTGTCGACAATTGATATTCGAAGATATCGTAAAATCTCTAATGCAGAAGATGCAATTTTAAAGCCCGATATTTCTATTACTTACCTACTGATTGAAAGCCTTACTATACTGTATTTCAATAGCATTGCGCAAAAATGTAAACAAACACATTTGATCCTATATATCCATAGTTACTTGCAATTGAGTATTCACCCTGATTATATTCCAGTATCCTGATTACATTTCGACACCAAATAACTTCTATACGACAGTTTATTTTCATTTAAAATACCTACTCTGGATAGTAAAAAATTCAATGATTTGTCAAACTATATTTTTCTACTTATTTTGCTTAGACATTGAATGTCAAAACATGACATGTTTACGGTATTGCCAGATCGGGCAGGATTGAACTATACAAAGTCTGTTCGTCTAATAGACAGTAGGTACAGGCAAAACTTAATACCGGCTATTATCAATATACATATAATAAAATCGTAACAGGTCGCTGTCTGTACATGGAAGATAAATAAGAAAAAATATTATAGGGGGGCTTTATGAACGCAATAGAACCCAAAACAATGATTTTTAGAATTTTTGTCTGTTTGTCTGTATGTCTGTATGTCTGTATGTCTGTATATCTGTTTGTCTGTACGGTTGTGCACGCTAATCTCAGCAACCGCTCAACGGATTACAATGCGGTTTTTTTATTGTGTTGAGGTTTGCTCCAGTTAACATTTAGCGTTTGTTTTATGTAAATCGGTTTAGAAATAAAAGAGTTATAACAATTTTAAGAATTAGATATTTTGAAAATTTTAATTGTAGGGGTTTCTTTGAATGTGAGTGAACCTAAACAACAAAAACAATTCAGTCCACGCCTTCGGCGCGGACTGAATTGTTTAAAAATAGTCTTAATCATTAAGCTCTTTTATGATTAAGCAAACAGGGCAGTTCCAGACGCTGCTTGATGACTCTGATGAAGAAATACCTTTCCTTTCATACACCTTATGTGACGTAAACGAAGTTGCGGGCTCAGCTAGTTTGTAAATATTGAGGTTACAAAATTACAAAGAAACGTTTATCAGATAGAGACTATCATTCTTCATCAATTTAAACACAATAGATAAGTAGGTGTGTATCTGCAAAATTTTTCGTCCGTATCCAAATCATACAAAAATTATGCAATCTGAAAAAAGTCTCAATTCGAAACAAGGTTCTAAACTCAACTGTTTAAAGATAAAGAGATCCCATTAAACTGGTAATGAAGAACAATGAATCTCCATCTTCATAGCTCTTATTATCAACGTTTACCCCCAAACTTGTAAAGACAAATGGCTCGTTTTAATCACCCCAATGAAACAAGTTACGGTATAATTGACGTGCCACCGTGAAAATCATCCTGCCCCTTAGAAAAACTCATACGGACCACGGTTGACAGTTGACAAATTCGTTAATTTCGTACCTCACCCCTCCCCTTCCTCTACTAAGGGTGGGCCCACTCATGGGAAAATATAGACTGCTACTGGCAGCAATTTGTAGGTTTTAGAAATGAGGATTATTGTTTGCAGGTTTTATTAGCGCTTTATATATCTTTTGATAAGTATAGGCTAGAAAATTTCGGTGCTAATCTAGTAAAATAGTAGGTATGTTGATTAATATAGGTACGAACTTTCGCAGTACGCCTTTCAGATATATTTTGAGATGAACTATGAGCCGAAGTCAGAAAGGTTCAGCTGTCTAGCACAGATATTATTTTATTCCATTATATTGTTCTACCAGATTGCAAATAATATCTCAATCTGCACTAAACTTATAAGCTGGAGAGTTTGTTTGGTTAAACGTGATAATCTCAGCAACTACGAGTATACTACTCATTCCAATTGACAAGTTCTGTAAGTATTAGATATATTTTGAAAAAAAGCCTATAAATCATCACGCTACTACACAAGGGAATGGACTGGTAAACTATAATTTATGTAGTCGTAGGCAATTTTAGTCGATTATTATCGCTTATCCAAGCTAAACCTTTTGTATTTTCTCTCATTTTAGGAAAGAAAACAAGAACAAAAAAATAATTAAGACGAACTAAATTCGTGCATTATACTCGTAACTCCACAAGCAAACTCGGTCAAGCCAGTAATGTCGGTCAGTTTTACTGGAATGCGGCAGATTGCCGGACCGGTCCGGATTGTCGGCTGGAATGTGACTGTCACTACGTTTATTGCGACGTGTTAGGCACTGGAATGTTGGATTTTTAGGGGAGTACCCCGAAGATTGGCGGTTGCGAAGTGTATTGTCATTTAGGAAGGAATTGTTCGGCGAGTTGTGCTTGGCGAATACGAAATATTGTGAGCGTGCTTGAAATTAAGTTCTAAGTATTGAGTTAGATTTACTAAGTTAAATGGTTTTGATGAATCATTTTGTGACTTTTGTGCCTCATTTTAACCTGAAAGAAGAGGGAATCTAATCCTTAGATATGAAATAGAATTATTAGGTAAGTAGGTATTATGTCGCCTGTTAAATTTGGTTAAATGCACTATCTTAAGTAAGAAAAGCTGCTGTTTTTGGTTGTTATTGGGTTGCCATAAATTGTTCGTTAGATCTGCAAAGCCTGAGATTCAGATTACATAGGAGAAAATTTTCTTTCTTTTGATGATCAAAGTAACCAAGCCTGAGAATATCTAGAAATTGGGGTATCGTAGCGGAAATTTCACCCTACATCTTCAGAGATGTCTTAGATTTTTCTTTCAAGGAAATATTAGTTGTTGCTCTCTCCAATCTATTCGCAACTCCATGTGGAATCGGAGTGCTGAGAATGCAAGAGTCACGGCGCTTATTGCTCGGTGACAATAGATATTTGTAGTTCAGAGCTGAAGGCCTTTGTTTTGGGATCTTTGCTCAATCTGAACGTAAGGTACCTATATTCTTCTGTGAAATAAGTTTAAAGATTATGGTCATAAAACAGACTCTTGAATGTTTGTTTCTCTTCAATTATTTGTTTAAATATCATGGCTTATATCCCCAAAGGGGTAGACAGAGGCATACTAAGAGTCCTCATTAAATCATAATTATTTTTGTCCATCGTAATAGAGGGTGAGACTTGTTGTGCTGAAATGGACAGGTCTACCTGCGTTGAATATTTCAAGTCACCCATTTACCCACTCAGATTAAAATGAAGTTAATTATTTGTTCACTTAATGTGTAGTGTGATATAGAGGACTTGAGGTTGAAGCACCCTTCAATTGAGTGGACTCGTTGAATTAAGTGATTTTATTGTTAAGTAGGTATGATATGCACCCTTTTCATTTAGAAATTACAATAACATATTTTTTGCAATACCTCAAAGTTGCACTTTTATTGATGACAAATATCTGGAAGTCTGTTCTTTAACTTTTCTTTGTTCTTTAAGGGGTCGCAAGGATTTAATAACGAAGGCTGGTTCCAGGAACTCCCTTTCTAAGGTGTACCAAGTTCCCTGACCACACAACAGGGAGTAGGTATAGTGGTTCCAGTTCGACATTTAAATTTCAACTTTAGCTTGCCCTTGGCAGGACCGTAGGGGATGAAAAAACATGCCTATGTCTCTGTTTTATGTAGTATTTTCAGACTAGTTTTGAAACAAAAGAACAGTAGATACAGATACACTGTTCTATCTAAACTACAATTTTACCACCAACAACAACAAGCAAGACAAATTGCTTTCATTACTTTTACACTCATTGTCACTCATCCCCTTAATCCAGACATCAAATCCAATATAAAAATATGGATATCAAATACATTGGTACTGAACTACAAGATACATTGGTACTGAACGTTAGGGTTGGGCATCGTTCATTCGGATTATGAGTAATAAGTGTAGATCGAGTTATAGTGTAGGCAATTGAAGTGTAAGTGCACATGAGTTCATTTATTGTTGATTGAATATGAGTGTTGATGGATTTTTTATTGAGAAAATAATGATATTCTCTATCTTATCAGTAAGTAGTAGTAGTAGTAAGTAGATAGAGAAGAAAATAACTGTTGCTTCGGTGGACAACTGAAATAATGGTAAAATGTATTAGATTGAAGGTAATCTGTAGATTATGTGCATGCCACAGAAATGACGATAAGAAGCGTCGTCGGTTCGGTCTTGACGATATTCTGCTGTTTCCTTTTTTGAATTGCAGGAAATTTATTTACGCACGCTACGGTTTTTGCTACGTGGGCAACAGGGGGGTTGTTTAGGACTCTACGTACCTACTACAGTAACAACGTAGGATGTTAATATCTATAATAAATATGATCGTAAAAGTTGCGTAAAACTGAAATTTGTGTTCCCTTTGGTGTATTTTTATCTGTAAATATAAAAATACTGTCCTGAATATTTTAAAAAATCACAAAAATCGAGTCTATCATCCGGTGCATCACAGGGCTTATAACTAGTATGTACATAGTATATTTACACTTATAATATGCGAAGAGACGAACAACATAAATCACAAGTCCAATATATTAAAATCCAATAAGATTAATTCACTATTACCATTATTGAGTATCACATTCAACAATAAAATATTCTTGGCCACTTTCAGTTGCGTTCCCCCACATTGTGTACGGGTTAATCGTAGTATTACATCTATAAATCTAATATGACAGTTATTGGGGACTCGGTGGTAGAACAGATCAGTGGCTTTGCATAATTCCTCTATTATAGTCTGTGATATTTGATGACATGTGCAGACGCGTCATTAGGTGCAGATTAAAGTGTAATAATAGTGTAAGGACTTCAGGCCATGTATGTATTGTCACGGTTTATTCCCGATGAGGTATGTGGAGGCTTATAGTACTTCCATATTCCAGCAGTTCTATTTTAAGTTTGGAGCCTTTTGCCGTGTTGAAACGACAGAAACTTTTCAAGCAGTCCATAAGGCGTTCAATATGGTTTTGTACATTATTATTTTTCCTAAAACATCGATGGTTTAACGTGCCTTAACACATTTTGGTTACAAAATCCATTAAATGATACGTAGATAATGCTAATACAGTCCAAACCATAACATAAGTGTTAACTAAGTAATAGTTAACTTGATTTCGTATTATTCCAACAAATGCATCACATTTGACAGTATTATTTTAGCACTCAACTTGCACTTGCTATGCTCCGACCATCACTACTCACGTTAGTAACTAACTCTTAGAAACTAGACCTTATTTCTATACAATAGAGTTCATAATTCCGTGACGATATATTGTTTTCTTAGCAAGTGTAGGTTTGATAAAACACTTGGACAACTGGCGCCATTGTCGCACCGCCAAATCAAAATACTTGGAAAACGCGCGAAGCGAGGTGGTGGCCAATCAAAACACGGGTAATTTGATTATAACGTGTGCGACTTGTTTGAAAATCGAATGGGATGGGACGTGTGTGAATTTTGTATTTGACTATTGAGTTTTATAAAATTAGCAATGCCAACACATTAAAATTAGAATTGATGTTTTTTTAAAAATGATGTAATGGTTTAGTCCACGTTCAACCCCCAAAGCTTAAAGGTTGCATGCAGTCTAAAACAAATTAATGGAGGTCGGTAATGATTCTTTGGAGAGACGAGTTGTTTTACCCATGCAAGGAATAACCTGCTTGCACAATCATTGTTCAATATCCTGAATAGTGATATTAAAAAAATATTTTTGTGGACATTTACACATAACATGATCTAGCCCAAACTAAGCTAAAGCTAATATAAGCTTGTGCTATGGGATCTAGACGACTGATATATAGGTACACCTATATATTTCTAAATACAAACATTTTATACATATTCACATTGTATTTTGTAGTATTCAGTCTTAGATTATTTATATCTATGTACTCAGTCAGGTACAGAGATGACCCGGAACTCGCTTTATTGGAGAAAAGTGCAGAACTATCGAATATCAAATTTTTGATAAACTTTGAATATTAGGTAGGTAATTAAATTAGGTAGGTACCTACACCTATATAGATTTTTCCATCGATATTTTTTCTTCATATCCTAGAGTTCGCACTATTGAGAAGGTACTATTTGACTTTTGTCAGTTCCACCCACTTTTTCAATTGTGAGAACTGTAAATATAGGAGTCAATTTAATTTAGTAAGATCTACACGAATATTGCGTCGAATGCGTGTCAGTCATTTTAATTACCACTTTATTCAGATCTCTGATGTAAGTAGCGCCGTTCCGAATCAGAGGTCAGTATAAAATAGATAATTGGTGCACATTACCCGGCACGTGCACTTGAATGCCCCAGCACAAGCTTAGCTAATGTAGAGCTTAGTTTTAATGGTTATCTAACATTTAAATTGGGGCCCTCTTTAGATTTTAATTTGATTTTTAATTTATCTGTAGATATATTTATCCATTTGAAAGGTAAAAAAAAGCCTGTTTTCGAAATTTTCATTTTACGATGCCGAAGAGCAACAAAGCACATTACCCACTTGACGGTTTTCAACTGGTTGAACAGAAAGTTCAATATTTTGTCATCACTCTTACCTACCCATAAATGGATGATCAATGATACTTCATCCCAATTTTTTAAAGAAGATCAGTGATTATTAGATTTAACGAAATATTTTCCTAGGTTTAAAAGTCTACAACCAGTGCGTTCTACCCGATATGACTTACGGTGCCGAGACGTGGACACTTACAGTGAGGTTGGTCCGCGTCCTTAAGGTCGCGCAGCAAGCAATGGAACGAGCTATGCTTGGAGTGTCTTTGTGAAATAAAATTCGGAATAAGGTTATCCGGCGGAGAACTAAAGTGGTCGACAAAGCTCGCAGAATAAGCACTTTAAAGTGGCAGTGGGACGGCCACATCGGCAGAACAACCAACGGTCGATAGAGCCAGCGAGTTCTGGAGTGGAGACCGCGACTTGGCAAACGTAGCGTAGGATGCCTATCCGCCAGATGGAACGATGATCTGGAAAAGGTCGCAGGCTGGGAACTGGATGCGGCAGGCGTAGAACCGTGTGCTGTGGCGTAAATTGGGAGAGGTCTACGTCCAGGAGTGGAGATGATACCATAGGCTGATTTGATTGTAAATTATGTTTCTGATAATATTCTACTGTTGCAATCGCCATGATCACGAAAGAACTGAACAATGGCTGACGGTACCGTAAAAACCAGCTACCAAAACCCCATTGACACTGGTTCCCTATTTAGGGATGATGACACTCTTTCTACTTAAAAACGACACGATTGCTTTAACTTAAGTAAGTACTTTATATAAAAAAAAGATTTGAAGCAATTGCAGTCATGATGCAATCAAGTTAATCACCTAGTCCGTTAATAAGTTGTAATGGATTTACAGGAAGTATGGTGCGGGCGATAATGTGTACAGTTTATAAACAGCTCTTTTAATTGTTATTAATATTACCATTGTATTTTGTATAGTGACTCGTTGTTTGAGCTTTAGATATCGTATCCTACTTAGTACTAGAAACGGTGGAATTTGAGATATAATAATTTTTGAGGATGGGGTTCACCACACTTATAAAAGGTTCGTAATTTGCTTATTGGTTGGTGCATGTTTTCACAAGTGCAAACGAGTAGGTACCTACATTTAAAACTTCAAACGTAAAGCTTGACAAGACCTGCACAGAGAAATAGAGAGAGAGTGTGTGTGGACGTGGAGAATGTGGACCATTATAATCTCTTTAAAATGAAGAGTTTGTTTAAAAACGTTTAGATATATTTTTATGAATTTAAGCTCCATAGTGTTTGTTTTGAAGACCAGAGGGTCTAAAAAGGCAACATTGTATGTTTCATATTATGAAACGTAAAATGTTTGGTATGCTTTGTATGTTCTGTATTTCAAATTATTTGAATTTTATGTTTCATATAATGAAACATACAATGTTGCCTTTTTAAGCCCGCAGATCGGAACAAACATAAATCTAATATTTGAAACGTCCAACTTGAGTTCAATGTTATAATATAAGTCAGTTTTCTGTTATTGTGCTATATGCACAGAAGGTAGTAATAACCTAAACAAAAATAATAATGATTGCTGTCGAAATTATTCAATTGATTATAAAGAGAAATTACCAAAGTTAGAGGCACAAGCATCGTTCATCAGAATATAAAACTAAAACTGCTATAACATTCAAACAGACAAATAAATCATAATCCGAACACGAGACTCACATTGACCAATCTCATCTGCATCTCACCCTGCAAATTAGAATAAAGAACTAATCATTAATATAGCCCAAATCACCCGACGAAATCTGTCGTCCCTTCGGGAGTACTTCGGGGCCGCTCGGGTCGTTCCGTGCGCCCTCACCTAATCGCGATAATGTGTTTATTGAATTACCGGCGCGTGCGACGGCGACGGCCACGCGGCGATTGCTCCTAGATCAGTTAAGTGGTTCATCGTTATGAGTGATAGATGAGTAGGTGCGGTTTGATTTTCTCTTTTTTTGTGGGTAGTTTTGAATTTACGTTATGGATTTGATGTAAAAAATGTTTGTAGAGGATTGATTGGTTTGGTTTGGAATGAAAACCGGCATTTAACTAATTAAATTCTGCGGATTGGATATTTATAATGTATCAATCAAATCGACCTTTAAGGCAGTCTGCTGCTGGATTTAGGCCTTCACACTTTTTATTTACGCCAGAATACACGGTCCTGTTGCATCCAGTTTCTGCCTGCGACCTTTTCCAGAGTTGCGTGTATGATGTATGTTATAAGATAATATTAATTAGCTGACGCTGACGTTGGGAAATGAATAAGATAAATCAAGTAGTAGGTACACACCTTTTAGATGATCTGAGTTTTGTGGTGATCTACTGATACATAGGTACCTACATGGTGTGGGTTTTAAAAAAGTTTGAGTGTCAAGCAATTTAAGGTGTCAATCAACGCTCAAACCATTCGAATAATGCCGGGCTACCTGTCATTATTGAAAAGTTGTAATTCTTTACGCATACCTACACCGTGAAAATGTTTCCTACCATCGCTCTGTAACCTCATTTACAGCAAATAAAGAATTAATCTTTACTGTTGGTTGATGGCACTTGGTGGAACCTGCTGCACATATTGATTAACACCACTTTTACTGTTACACAACAAATAAAGAATTAGTATTTGTATTTCCTGTCTCTATAGTCGCGAAGCGTAAAAGGTCTCTATTAGGTAAGATCTTCAAATTAATTACCTATTGTTTTGAACTGTGGATGTGCAAGAATCTGAAAATGTCGAACACTATAAAATACCTATATTAGTTAAACTAATATTTACATACAGCACAGGTAGTGAACACAATAAAATCATAGACAAATTTACAAAAAAAAATTTCGTTACATCACAGTAATTCACAAATCTCAAGAATCAATTCTAGATTCGACAATCAAATCTATTGTCAGACATAAAAACCCTCCACCAACGTAAGTAAGTCGATCGAACAAACCATTCTCACTAGCAAAACAAGAAAATAAAACTGTAGCAATACGGAATGAAAATAATGCAGGTGTCGGATTACTGGCTGGAACGGGGGCTAGAGGACTGAGGACATTAATTTAATTATCCACCTCTCTTGGGAGAGTCTAATATTATGTGGGAGTGAGGCGACCTCCCAGAATACAAATTTAAGTGTCATTTTTTCGCGTGAGAAAAAAATCTCGCTTGTGATTCCTTTTTGTTGGTATCCCTTGTGAGATCGTGTTGCGTGTGGAAAAAATATATTTTATATAAATCTGGTTTGTGATGTTTCATTTTGCTGAGAATTGATCGTACTTTCAGTACGTGATGAAACAGTATCATGTTTCAAAGAGTAAATTGTGAAATTTTCAGAACAGTTTTCTGATAAATCTAACTATGATTTTTTAATTGTAACTGAGGCAATCTTATTGCTAAAAAGCCATTTTGGTCAGACAAGTTTAGGATGAATAGAAAAGAACCAAATTGAAAGAAAAATGTTTCTTCCTTTTAGTGTATCGAGATGATGGGAAAGAATTTGAAATCTTCTGAGGACCATGGCACTTAATACTTTATGTATGTACAGGGAGCAATGAAGACGATGGCGGCGTAGTTTTAAATAATACAAGTTTTATTTGAGTGATCAATATCATATAAAACTTAATTCTAATGATTACAGCGTAAAAGCGACTCTAAGACTCATATAATTTTATTTTAATAAAACGTTTTAAGGAATTAAAAGAAAACGCAGCTGAAATCGAAGTATTCCAAGAGGCAGATCCTTAATTAAATCCAAGGCACGTAGCACTCCTTGATTCAGTCCCCCCGGGCAGCGACACCTCCCCCACCCCTGCCTACGCCCTTTCCTTATGGACCGCTTAGATTTCCCCCCTCCCAACTTGTGTGGACGGAATACTTGAAGTCCTGAATCTTGTAAGAAGAATTGGTTTCGGGAGATTGGACACTTACTTTTATATTCAGTTTCATTTTATTGAGAGAAGTTGTTGAAAAGTGTTGAAAATATATTTATTCATGTTATAGGTATTTAAATATTTTGATGTATTTTTTTTTATTCTGTATTTACCCGACTGCGAAGAAGGAGTGATATTTAATGTGTATAATTTTCAATATGCATTAGTATTAATAAATCATTATTTGATGTAAAAAAAATCATATACCGATATGTTAGAGCTCTGATCAGCATAAATATTTGTCAATAATGCTTTATGCCAGTGATGTATTATGAGAAAATTATTTAAGGTGGATCATTGTACGGTCTATATGATACTGTATCAGTATTGTTCGCTTACAGTAATAATATTAAAATTTCAGCCAAATATTTTTTTCTTATTTAAATTGTTTTTTCAAGTAATAATTTTTCGAGCATGCTAAAGGGATCTGATGTTAGTGTAGTCATGAAGGATAAGATGATACAGAATTTCACACAACTGAAAAAAATAATTCTGATACTGAAGTGTACAAAAATCAAGGGAGCTTTTTCTCATTTGCATATCTACTGCTACAATAACAAGCTAAAATTGTTGTTAACGAATCCAATTATACAATAGCAAAGCTCTTTACACTCTGGCGATGTCTTTTTGCCATTTCTGAGTGTAAAAAGGCTTTAAAAAGTAATCAAATGAGCATCTAACAGGAGTTAAAAACATTTGGCTCGACAGAGGGCTATAATCACGTGTTTTATACTTTTCATTTGCTTCTTTGAAATCTTTTTTTGCTGAAAATCTTTATTATTTGGATTTTTTATCGTGTTCTAGATATTCGAAAGTCTTTTAGTATGTGCATTTAAAAAGAACATTTTATTTAACTTTTTGGTATTCAGTATAATCCGTATAGGTCGTAGTAGTTAGAGGGAGATATGAAAGTCAGAAGATGTCATGAAGATTTAATAAAAATAAATGTACCACGGCAGCTACTTCTGCCAACTAAAAGAGGTGCTGAATGTGCTTCGATGTAATCCAGCATAAAGTACTACGACTATGTGAATGGAAATCATCTATCTATTTATCAAGAGATCCATAAATCATGCAAAAAGTTATAATGTACTTAGGTACTACAAAGAAAAAAGAATCATTCAAACATCAAATTTCCCCCGTTACATTTTAATTGCATTTTAAATTCATCTCAAACCAAACTCATTTTTCAAATGCTTTTTAAATTCTTCACCGCAAACGGAAGCGGCAAGTACTGTTGGCAAAAAAAAAATGAAGAAAATAAAAATAAAATTGCCCAGGAAACTGCCGCTGTGTAATTATTTCGAGAGCTAATGTGCCGTTTGTTTATTCCCCGACTAATTAAGAGAAGGAAGAGTTTAAAAAAATATACTTTTACAGAGACTTTGAGTGTATCTATAATTCATGGGATGGACTGATAGACGACTAGACGGCGATTTCTTTTTCGTTTTTAATTTAAGAGATTGTTATTTTTTCATTTTTATAAAGAAATTGCAGTGGATGCATTATGAAGAATAGGGCGTACTCCAAGGAAATGTTATAGGTTCTAGATTTTTTGTATGCATGATATAATTTCTTGTTGTAGTCTTTTATTTATTTTTTACCATTATCAATAGAAGAATGTAAGTAGCTAAATGCACCTCCTTTTTTCAACACGTTAATACTATATTTATTTATTTAATAATGATCAATATAAATTGTTTGATTTATGATGTTTCATTTCCTACTCTATACATACAAAATGTAGGTAATGTAATGTACATGATCAGAACCTAAAATACACGCTGAACAAATTTACTCCTCAATTAATAGTCCCAACTACCACAAAGCAACTAACTACTAAACTGCTGAAGCCAGATGCAGGTAAATTCAAAGTTTGAGGGCCCAATTACAGATGTATTCAACCAAGTTCGTGGGTTGACAAATCGCGAACAGGTCCCCGACGTTGACTAATCACCCATTTAATTTAGCTGGCGTAATTATAAATAAAATTTCAACGATAAATTGTGTTGGGCGTACATTAATCAAGAAGTTTGGAACCCGGGACACTGATTAAAATACCGTTCGAGCAACTATTTGCTAAGTTGATATCGTTAATAATTTATCCGTTGAGGGTACGAGGGTGGATCAGGTGTGATACGTGGTTTAATTTATTTCAACTTGTGGGTACATGGTTTATGTTGAAGGTAGTAACGACAGTGGAAAAGCGAAAGTAGAGCCTGAAATAAACATACACGAAACGGAAGAGTAGGTGCAGCTCAATTGGATAGCTATAAAGAAAATAATATTGCTATCAGAATAAAAGTTGTCCTGTCGAAGAAAAAGCAAAATATATGTTATAATATTGAAAATTTATTCTTAGCATCAATGGAAACATGTACCAAACAATATGACCAACGTAGCATAGTTAGGTAATACCTCCGATCTATTGATTGACAGAGGTATATTATTATTTACGTTCAACAGCGAACTGCGATAGGCCGTTTTGAACTAAGACCATTTGACTACTACGGATTTAATTGATTGGTTATGGGAATATATTAATTTTATACGTATTTCGAAATAATTTGTAATAAATTACTTAATTTTTGGTACAAGTTCAATAAATTAAGGGAGATTCATGTCAATAGGAACGGTCCATTTAAACTTAGATTTAGAAACATAGTTAACATTTCTTACATTTCAAACATCTTTTTTGAGGAAAATTAAGATATTTCACGAAGAAACAAACTTTTAAAGAGTATCAAATCTATTTTAAAATTGCATTGAAAATTTCATATGAAAATTTATTCATCACTATTTGCAGACCACCCCACAGCGAAAACATGTGCCCCATAACTAACCCTACCCTCCTGCTGCATCCTATTTACTCTTATTGTAGATGATATTGTTGTCTCTCTTCCACTCTCTGTTAAAGCCATGAAAACTGCGAATCTATGCGCCTGAATCACAGACTACGGTACCCCCACCCTTATCTTAAATGAACTGGGGAGAGCAGTAGGTAGGTACTAGTAAGGAACGATGTCTTTTTAACAGCAAGGGAAGCTTTTATATACCTACCCACTTGGCATATCTAGTAAGTTGGAGGGAATGTGGTTACGTTTTACAAAATAACACAGGGTTTTTCATAAGATTTTTATTTCGAAACATATAAGATAGGGTTTCGAAGATAAGTCATTATACCTGCCAATTACGTGCTATAAAGTTAATGCAAACTCGCCAATATGTTTTGCTGTTGACATTACCTTATTCACATTGCTAGGTAATTAATGATTTTTGAATAGTTTTTCATTAAAAATTTCATAAAATCTTTCATCCTAATTCGTCGAATAATAATCATAATCAAAACTAGATTTGAATAGAGCTTAGAAAGTTCCATAAGTATTAGAACATTCTACACATTGTTTAAAAAGTGTTTGTTTCTAAAGAAGAAACGTTGATACTGACGGGCGTGAGACTCCTTGATGATGATGATGGGTATTTCTAAAAAAATCTATAATGATTTAAACTTGTTGCAACTCACTTTATTTCAAAATTTCAATTCAACAACTCAAATTAACCTAAATGGAAAACGACGAGAGTTTCTCAACTTACGCACTTACTTATTCGACATAATTCAAAGTGGTGTTGTCAAAACATCTTAACAGCCCTTCGCATAATTAATGTAGGACAAGACGAGTAACTCTTGTTTTATAATAATCCCATAATACCGTGGTTACATTATCGCGCGATCGTATTACAGGGACGCGACACACGGGAAGGTAAGATGGGGAGCCGAATAATTTATTGTCAATTGGATCTATTTGAAGAGTCACCGACAAAATTGAAGAATGAATTTAATTTTGAATATAGAGTACCCATGGAGGTGTTATGGGGCTTAATGAGTTCTACGTGGGTGTAGTATAAGTGGCGCATTTGGGCAAATATGACCTAATAACAATTAAATTCATCCAGATTCTAACAGGAAAATAAATATGCGTAATACAGGATAAGCTAGTTTAGTATGTTAAGTGGCATGCATATTTCAGTTACCTACATTTGTATCAAGGCCTGATTGTTTTGGTCACTAAATGAGTAGATTAACACGTTTTTACCTATTAGTTCTCATTAGAGAATTGCGTGCTTTGAATATTATGGAAAGGAAATTGGTGACCGGAAACCTCCATGTTTGCAATTTACATAGTTTATACTATAACGTACATTGCGAGATTTATATTTTTACTAGACGACGCTAATTTAATTTTCAACCAAATTTCAAAAAGAGAGTTTTTACCCAACGAAGGTATGCTTTCTATTTTTTCAACTACGTTCGAAATTAGTAGTCTGCATATATATTTCTATAGTGTGAGTTTCACTGTGTTCAAACTATTCAACGGATATTTCTGGGCATTATACATTACATTAAAAGTTGGTAAATATAGTTCTGTGTAGCAAAATAAATAGGTAATTGAGTGTTTTAATAGACAATATTATTCCTAATTCTAAATAAATCTCTTCGGAAAAAATAATCATGCTTTTGGAGTATTCTGCTTTGTTTCAATAAATTCATGCCTAACAATTTGTTCAACATTTTTGCTATCCGTACGTTCGGGATAGTCCCTTTATGAATGTAAGATGTTGCGGTGTGTCTGGTGCCTCTAACGTTTTACTCCGCGGATAAGATTCCCGGGGTCTACCCACAAGTGCTATTGCGATTTCACCTGACCATTCTCACTTCTTCAACGAATTGTTATCTCAACAATATTGTACTGGGTCCAAGTTAAATATGTAAAAGGTTTGTTACCAAGTAAAGCATTTTATGAATTGTTTGTGTTTTGTTAGACTGTAACCAAACTTTTCAAGTGGTATTTGAGTTAAAAAGTTTTTTTTATTATGTCGTTTATTTCTGTTCAAATTTAAATTTAAAAGGTTTTTATTATGTATTCATATTATAACGCACATTATCTGTAAAAGATTACTGCGTTAAGTGATGCCTAAAGTTTATGCTGAAATACGAAAGTTTTCATGATTTGGAAGGCGTGCTAAGCAGTTGGTCCCGGCTGCAAATAAAATCAAGTTGAAGTCATCCCTAAGAATATCTAAAGTTAGATATAAAGAAAGTTAAATACCTAGTACCTAAATAGTTTAGAATAATACCGTTAGTAAACTAAAGTACCTAAAACAATGTGATAGTCACTTGTATTTGGCTTTGATGAAAATAACGCAAAAGGTTACACTTTTTTATACTTTTCTATAAATCTATAAAGACAGAATGAAGATCCATTTTCCTATCTATCAATTTTGACATCGTCAGCGATAAAATCACTATTTATTAGTCAAACCAAAACTCACCGGTGTGTATGTAAGTATGTTTCTTCATGTCGGACTTCTGGTGGAACCGCTTCCCGCAGTACTGGCAGGGGTAAGGCCTTGTGTCCGAGTGGATGAGGAGATGGGTAGACAAAGTGCTGGATCGCTTGAAGGTTTTCCCACATTGCTTGCATTCGAATACTTTTTCTACGCTGTGTACGGCCCTGGGTAAAAACGATACAATTTTTTTAAATAATTTTTGTGGTATTTTAATTTGCCTCGTGTAGTTTAAATACGATCTAAGCTGTATACAATACTACCGAACAAAATGAATTTTAAAAAATTGCTATTCCGGAAAAAAACTGTAGTCATCACCTTCAAAGCAGTATCTAGATATGGGAGGTAGGTACATAATGAGCAACCAAAGCGTCTGTACAATGGGGACTGCCTGCATCCTATCGAAACTTAGTAAACACAGTGTTAAAAGATATTAATTTGATTCATTAGCTCCCTTTTTTTTTCTTTAACGTGAAGGAAAATCCTCATCGATGCTATGCCGGACTCCTACCGACTAAAAAACCTCACGTCACACCCAACAGCCTATGGTTGGGAGCCCCGAGTGAGCCCTCGAAAGGATGTCCCAGGACTCCCAACAGACCCACGGCTGCCACTGCGGCCTCGCCCAAGGGGTGGTTCGGGTGCTGTCCCGCGTCTTTGGGGGGTTTCGGGTGTGATCCCGCTTCTAAGGGGGGGGGGGGGGCATGAGTTCCTCACGTCACGCTGCCGTCATGGGCCTGCTTCTGTAAGGACGGTTAGTCGCCCTCTCACCATCCTCAGGCTCCTGGTCATGGAGACCGATAGTCCTCGGCGAGAGACAAGTCGACGGCGCCCAGGCCGCCGACTGCGGAACTCGGGTGGGAGAGTTCTCTCCCGTTCCCACCCCGCCGCCTCTTTCACAAGCATGACCTGCCCGCAGAAAGAGCCCCATTTTCAAAGGGAGCTAATTCGCCAAAACATAATGTTATCAAAACCAGAAATAATTATTTTAAAACTCACCTGTGTTGACTAAGACTAATTTCGTGTCCGAAAGTCTTACTGCACATTTCACATGCAAATGGCCGCTTTCCATTATGAGATCTTCTGGCATGCACTTCTAGCCCATGAGGCGTACTGAACATCTTTTCACATTTCACACAAGAGTACACATCTCCTATCGGCCTGGATAGAGGACCTGGTGCTCCTAATACAGCTGCTCTAAGTCTTAGCAATTCAGGTCCTGCTGCTTGAACAGCATGAAGATAAAGATTGCTATACCCTGGCCATCCAGGAAGAGTTAAACTTCCAGCGTCTCTTAGAAACTCAGCAAAGGGTAATGGAGGATACAGGAAAGGTCTGTGAGGCTGAACTCTTGGGGCATCAGGCCTAAGTAAAGCACTAACAGAAAAAGCTTCTGATCTTTTTGGAGGTGGCGAGGAATCTGGTGGCCTTCTTGGTGATGATGGAGGTGAATCTACTTCGAGTTCAGGGGAGGAGGAACGGACAGATCTTGGGGATTGGGGAGATGGAGCCCAGCAGGGACTGCCACAGCGTGAGGCGGGAGACACGCCTTCAGGTCTTGGCTCTTGGTGGATTTCTTCTTCTTCATCTTCTGTCCTTTCGCTTACTAGACGGTTGATGCCGAATTTGATTTCATCTGTGAACAATAAATGCTTCATGTTATGAGGCTCCCTTGTTTTACACTAAATAATAAATACCATTTCCTTGGTCACTACATAACTTTAGCTCGGATTTTTTTTTTGTTCGTAATTGTTACGAGAAAATCGAACGAATAGAAAAATAATAGAAATGGGAGGATTGTTAAGCCGGGTCGTGGAGTGATTCTGTGACGGTACCTACGCTGTCCCGCTCAAATTTGCCAGGTCTGCTAGTTATGTAAAAGAGCTTGCAGGAAATCGTTAGGTTTTTTTTTATTTTTTTTTATACCACTAATGTGGCAGACAAGCATACGGCCCACCAGAAGGACCGGTGGTCACCGCAGCTTATGAATGTAAAAACCTTCTAAGACCCCTTTTGAAGAACCCCATACTGTAGGCGTTTGGGAAAATCGAGGCAGGGAGGTCATTCCACAACCTAAGCGTGCGCGGAAGAAAACACCTATCTATAGTCAAGTTTTGGTAGTCAGATGATACTTAATTAAATTCATAATTTCTGTAGATATGACCAAAAACAGTTTACCAGCAATTGTCGGATAGATTTTCACCCTATAAAATTTTATTAAGTTACTCAGACAGGAATTTTGTCGTCATGCCTACGTCACAATTTGGAGTGAATAAACTACAGGAGATAAAAGTTTATTTACCTAGTGCTCAAAAATTTCCTTGTACGAGTAGATATATAAATCTGTCGAAAGTGACGCTTTCAGCTTATAGAGATCTGATAATCATTATAACTGTCACCTAAGACGATGACACCGATAACACTATAGTAAAACTAAACTGGGAATAGTCGTAGTTGAAATTGTAAACTTAGATCATGACTAACTTGTTGCTAATATTGGAGCAGTTTTTTTACCCAAATTTTGGTAGTTACTCCCATTTTCAGATTTCCTAAGTTGATAAGGTGTAATAATAAAACTTCAAGGAAAGTGAATGAACTAATCTCGGTGTTAGGATGATGGTCTCCGCAGAAACAGCCGGTATGTGATACAGACAAGACACCTTAAAACCACTATGAGTTGAAGAATAAAGAAAAGAAAAGTTTATGCAGCTGGAAGCTGTACAAAGTTTTTTTTTGGCTGCAATTTTACAAATTGGTTGCACTGAATCTAGAAAGCTTCATTAAGTTTGGTACCTTGAGTAAGCAAAGTTGAAGAATACTTATTTCTCAACGTTAGTCTTATTGTCGCAGCAGCAGTTACAACGTATTTAGATTTCTTCTGCAAATGTTTATAATCTGAATCAACATAAAGTAGTGCAAATTTATTCACAGTACAGCATTGTCATCTATAACAAACAATACTCTCGGTCCTAACCCTACAATTGTTTTGGTCATAAAGACCCCCAATGCGCAGGTGCCACACTTGTCGCTCGGACGAAATGGGCCGTATCATGTCGCTGCAGCAAATTGACTTTCATCTGTTCAACCCTCGAAGCCCAACCCCCGTAATTAACACGTCGGGCCGTTTCGACCCTAACCTTTTTTTTACAATTCACTAATCCGCGGGCGCGACTAAACGCAACTATTGTGATCCAGTTTTGTTTGATGTATTGTTACTGTTTGATTATGGATTTGAGTTTGAATAGAGATGCGAGTTATTCTGTGATGCTTAATTTCGTATTATAGAGATTTTATTATAGTAGGTGTTTTTGAATTACCATCGATAATGTTTTTATATATACCTACTAACGTTTATGCTCAAGATAGGTCTACTAGATTATAAACGGCAACTGGGTCATCAAGTTACATAAGTTTTTGATAAACTATTACATGTTATTTTTATAGTAATTTTGTACAGCCTTTTTAATATTGTTTAATGTCACGATACTAAGTTGATGAATCCTCAATTTCTGTGGCATTAAGTACATTAGGAACTCTTATTAAATATTTTTTCTTAACAAATCTTAGCTACCTAAACGTATTTTAGTTATGGATATTTAGTTGTTAGGTGAACGTACTCTTCTATTAAAAAAACTAAATACAGATGTCCCTCAAAATAAACTTCATACATCATCAAGTAGCCATCAACACCTCTGTCCAAAAACAAACATCCATCTCGAGACGAGACAAGCTCCACTAATGAAGAGGGACCCCCATCTGAAACGCAGCAGCTGTCGGCATTTGGAGCGGAACCAATCGGGAAACTTCGGCAAAATTCGGCTGTGACTTCGTCATCGCGGTCCCGAATCCCCTCGGACGAGGTATTACACGCGCGGGTCTCTTTTCACAATGCACAGCGTTTAAGGGTTACTGTTCCTGCACTTGTTTGTTTGTTCCCTACCGACACGGTCCTACCCTCTAGTATTTATTACATATTAATGGTTATTTAGATTCATTGTTCGGCCGACAGTATGCTCGAATTTATGGCATTGCCAAATATTGAATACGACCCTCAGTGAAATGAACAGAAAGGCTTGTATTGTGTTGGTAATTATGTGATATAATTTTGGCCTTTGATTTATAATTGTAATAATCATTAGATGGGGTCAATTGACGTTGTTTTTCGCAACTCTATTATACTGCAGCAGTGTAAGTATAGAATAAGAATAAGTAGGTACCTATATTACTACTCTTTCTTCTACAGTGTAAGGTACGGGATTATTCTCTAAAGTAATTAGGCAGCGTGAGATCAAATGAGAGCATTGGGTACCATTTCGATTTTACATTACCCATCTCGGCTGCTTAAAATCAAAACATAGTAACTCGTTATAACAAAAATGTTCAGGAGAGCCAAAAATGTGTCGGCAACTTTCGATTCGTTTGCCCGACGAAACCAGAAGAGATAGCGATTTGGATGTTTGACGAAAAGTTGTGCTATATTCTTGACATTTTAGTTTGTAAGACTCGTAATAGTTTAAATGTATAGTTACACTTGAAACCATCATACTTTACTTTTATTTGTAAATTCACCCAATTAAGACTACAAAAACAAAATCAAAACATACTAGTAAGTCTGCTTACTAGGTTATTAATTTGATTTTCTATGGTAAACGTAAAGACGAAAACAAATTCATTATCCTACATACCTACATAGTGACCATAACAATCCTAATATACCATTGAATGCAGATTTAATTTTGTATTAAAAATCTAGTTGACTTATAAAAAGACATTAATTAACGTACCTACTTGAAAAAAGGACTTGTAAGTAAATGAAACATTCTTAACTTTCTCAGGCCCTCGGTCATGTAGGTCGGTAGTCCTAGGCATATAGCAGCCTGCAATGATCCCGCCGCCGACTGCGGAATCCGGGAGGGAGATTTATCTCCCGCTTCCACCCAGCAACCTCTATCTCGAGCATAACTCGATCGAAGAGAAATACCGCGGCATCCCACTTTCTTCCGCTAGAAACCATAGCCCTTACCATAGTCTCCAACGTGAGATCGTCCACGCCCAAGCCTGCAACGAGGTCTCATGCTGAGCACTCCGCCTTTGTAAGCAGAGCCGTGTCCTCGCTGCAGTCACTGCAGTGCTGACACTCGGATGTTACCTTCCGGCGTAATACGCCACAGATACTTACCGAAGTGTCTGTGACATTCGATAGGTGAGACCACCATCGGAGCCTCTCCAGCCACTTCTCCATGACCGGCTTTACCACTCCAATCGTAGTGAGTCCCCTCAGTGGTTGCTCAAATTGCTTCTTCCATGTCTTGATTTCTAAGGGCTCAGGCCTGTGGCCCCGCTCCAGCGCCTCCTTGCACCACTGATATACCGACGCAAGAGCTCTCGCTTACAGGTCCCATGGTGGGTCTCGGCTAGGAGACATGCCGCTTCGACAGAGATCGTGCGGCACCCTCTAAGTACCCTCACGGCCATTGCCTTCAGCGGGATATGTAGTCTAGCGTCGTTGCGGGCTGTCAAGGTATCTGCCGATATAGGGACCTCGCATAGGGACATGCTCCGCACGATACCATGGTTCAGTCTTCTGCAGGGAGCGTTGGGTCCCTTTATGTTAGGCAACAATCGCGTGAGTGCAGCTGAAACCCCTCTCAGTCTTGGGACCAAACTTCGGAAGTCCTGTCCGAAGTTCCATCGGCTATCGAGTATGAACCTAGATATTTCACTCGATGATACTGATCCTAACGCCCCATACGATGTGTATACACCCTGGATCGATAAAATTGCTTGTCTTTTAAAACATTTTTAGCACGGAGTAAAACACTCGTGCGCCGATGAGACTGGACTTTCTGACTGAAACGTCATTGATTTTACAATTGGCGCCAAATTCAAAACATAGCAAGTTGGTATTTCAAATGCATAACTTAGTAAGTCGCTTGAACTGCTAGGATTTTAAATTTGTATTCTGACATACTAAGTTTTGAATTTGTACTCCAAGGAAATTTTTGTTACCATCCCAAATTACTTAGACTTGCTAAATTATATTTTCAAAATTACTTAAGAAACTGGGTGTTTTAAAGTCCAAATCATTGCTATACTATTTAGTAAGTCGAAAAATGACATAAACCGTTTTTTTCCAAAATCACCTGTTACTAGGTTTTGAATTTGGGCAGCCGATCTGAAGAGAGTATAAAACTAGTGCACACGATGAAGTATCAGTGCATTCAAAATCTTCACGACCAGGTACCACCTTACTTCGGCACTCTGTGAAACTCTAGAATTTTGAGGTCGTCTCATTTTTCTAAATGTGTAAAAGCGAATGCAGACTTGAAGCTTTCGAACCTCAACGGTTGAAGGTCTGGTGAACTAATTTGCTGCCTGCCTATTTCTGCGAGCTACCTTCTTGCTGCAGATAAGTTTAGTTAACTCCAATTCAGTAAACAAAAATTTCCTGATATTATTTTGGTACACGTCATAACGGTTGGTACCATTCTCTTTTCAGTTTTTACGTTCAGCCACGCAAGACAAACAACGTGACTAAAATCAAATTAGAACATTTTTGAAATTGGATTACAAGCCGTCTGTCTGTTCTTTTTTTTTAAGTCAAACAGTGCATTAGCGTCATTAGCGTCTGCCTATGCAGGCTTAATGCAATTTTAATTATAAAAGGCGCGGCCGAGCTAATTGCCGGCGATGCATTCTGATTGCCATTTTTCCAGGAGCTTTTAACAAATTAAAAATATTGCACTTGCGATTTATATTTTGCGTTGTAACTTTTATAAGGGTTTGATGAATTAGCGTGGGAATTAGACCTTTCAACATTGTTATTAACTATTATTTATTAATTGTAGATACTTTTGATAGAATAAGAATTAATTTAGGTATAACTTGATTATGTAAAATGGAAAAAAGTGTGTGCGTGTAACCTTTACAAGCGAATGAAGTAAAACTTCTTTGCCATTGACGGCATCAAATGTTATATTAATATGATTCATTCGAATTTTGAATAGTGGAAACTACGTTTCTATTAAGTATTCAAAATTCAAATAGTAAGCGTTACTTCCGTCAGAAAAAATCTGAGTTATCCCTAGTCGCGCCTAAAGAAGTTTTACTTCAAAAGTATCTACGCAAGTATTTCCTGCAAGCTAGAGAACAAGTGGGCTTAATTTTAGAAATCACTGTCGTACGTAGGGCAATGACGAACGCACGCTTACAGATTTGATGATAAAGGAAAACCACATCACGGTGGTGCATCACCAACCCCAAAAATTGTCCGATTTTAGAGGTAGTTGCTGTGAGCATAGCATACACATTGTTATAAAACTAATGAGGTTAAAAATGTCCTAAGAAGCGATCATGAAGGGAAAGAATCTTGGAAAAGTCTTCTTTTTACCGTATGGAAATCATCATGGATACTACGCCGCACGCCCAGCGACCTAAAACCACAAGGTGCCCTTCCACCTACCTACTGCACGGTGTACCAGTTCCCCCTCAGAAGAATATCCCGAGGGCACCGATTCCCGCTTCACACGACATGAATGCGTGGACGGAAATCGGCGGGTGACGCGTCGCCTGTCTCATATTTAGGAACGGCGAACATGAGACGGACGACGTTTCACCCGTAAATTTGCGTCCACGCATTCACGTCGTGTGGTCGAGAATCGGCGCCCAGGGCTCCCGATACGGAAAAACCCTCCTTATAAGTAAAATACCTGCTTTCTTCAAACAACTACGTTCATAGGCTGCAGTGACCACCGGTCCTTCGTGAGCCATATGCTTGTCCGCCACCTTAGTGGTAAAAAAAAGAGCTAACATAATGATGAGAGTTTGTAGGTACCTTACTTCTTAATTTAAAACGCTTATTAAAGAAAAACATTTCAATCCCAGTGATAAGTGAAGATTACAAAATAAGTAGAATTTAATATGCGTGATTATAGATAAACCAGTGATTGCGGGTTATCTGTTGTGTTTTAATTTAAAAAAAATGTTATCATTGTGATTGATGATTTAACTAATGATATTTATTACCGCGTCATAATAGTTTCAGTCTAACACTGAATACAAAAATAAAATTAAAAGAAAACCGACTTCAAACCAAACTAAAAACTTAAAAATAAAATTTATTTAGCACTAAGTTAGTATATTGTGATTTATCAGATATCATTAAATATAATACAGAAATCGGTGCCCAGTAAAACTACGTAGGTTTAGATAGGCATTAGTAATCTCTCTCATAGTCATATTGGCACCGACTTCAGTATTATATTTATTTTAATGTTATCTGATAAATCTGAATATAATAACTTTGTGCTAAGTACATTTAATTTTTCAGTTTTTAGTTTGGTTTAAAGTCTGTGTTTTTTGTTTTTTTTTTCATTATTTTTATTGACTGGTAGACTGAAATTCTATCTATCTGGGTGTAAAGTTCTCGACAGTAAAAATTAATCAAGCCCAAACACAAATTACTGAGCGTTCTCTGTCTCTTTATCGCCTACTTTAATAGCTTAGCTTGTGAAATTTTTTGGTGACATGTCATTTCTAGAACATCAAAAGTCATACCTTTCTGAGTCTGCATCATTTTGAATTATCTTCTAAAAATTCTAATATTGTTCTTTCTATTATTGTCACAAGAAAAAAACACTTTAACAAAATATAAGGACCGAATCGTGGCAAAACCTAAAGTCAGAACGTAAGTATAATCGCTGCTAATATGTCTCGGATATCTACAAGTCATAAATCAACACTTCAAATTCGCACGTGGGGCCCACTACGCCCGCACTGTATTAAAATTTAAAATACGCCCGCCACGGTCCCCGTATGATTTCATTTCATTATAACGCCCAATCTTTATTAATGACTCTTCCGTGACATTGCGTTCAGTGATATGAACTTTATCAATATCGGCGTTTAATTAACTGTTTTTATTTATTTCATCTAATACCATATTTTTGCACGAATTAGTAACTTGTGATTGCAAGATTTTGATAATTTCAAAATAAGGATTTTATGTTAATCACTGCCCCGAAATTCGAATTAATATCAGGATTTCATGATATTTACATGTTACTACATGATAACAGAACATAAATTTACAGGAGGAAGATTTACAGTAAAACATACTTCATGTACAGTAAAACTACAGCATTTATATTGCCATTTTTGAGGGCAGACTCTACTTTTTACCTAAGTATTGTGTTCGTCTAGTCAAATATGAACTCGTATAGAGCAGAAAATCTGAATAGAAATGGCATAGAATAATTATGCATATTCCGGTCTTTTCAATAAATCACATCATCGGCCTATCACAATTGACTGCTGGACTTAGACCTACTTCCAAACATTTTAGGAGGGTGAATGGATGAACTGTAGGTAGGTAGTTACTGTATTGTTGGTACAATGCGGTTTAACACTAAATGTATCAAGCTTCAAGTCCAGAACAGCTTTCTCAGTTTTCTCTCTCAGCGAATAGTTATTGGGACAACAAAGGGGGAATGCTGCTAGTCTTTTGGGCACAATGCCACGGGGGCCTTATTTAGGTCTAGTTTAGATGGAAATAACGTAAATATTTATGTAATAATTATGTTCCACTGTATTTTTAACCATAAATGTTATTATAGTCAAGAACTAAAATCTATTATTGCGTATTAAAAAATGTTCTAATTTTATACCCAGCTGAAATAAGTACATGAGGCATTCGTTGACAAAAATAATGTATAAATCAAATGTTATCATTCTTTACTAATCCCATTTATCGAACATAATAGTACGATTTTAATACCTTTTATCGGTGTAGATTAGAAATCGACGATAATAAAATACCTTATGGACAGTCCACCGTGCCCTTTATAATTTTATGTATGTGAAACACGAATATAAAAAAAAGAATAATGACGCAATCGTGCAAATATTTCTGACTCTTAGGACATTCTGACTGATTACAACTGATTCACGAGGCATTCCATAGATGATTTAGTGTTAACGTTAAAGTTATAATTTCAAATTTTGTAGAATGCGCAGGCACTTTAATTGCTGGTATTAGGAGTATTTTATTGAGACTTCCTACCCGCACTATCATTACTGTGACTTCTGTAAGCCTGAATCAATAATAACGACCAAGGTTAGAAAAATCACATCGAGCTCGTCATTATAACAATCTAATTTCTAAGAGAAGTTGGATTGTCATAATAAGCAAAAAAATGTTGGCGTTGGGAGGTAAGTAAAAGTGAGAAAAAGAAAATTTCTATTGAATACGTCAATAAAAATATATCGAATTGAGTTTTCTTCCAGGAAAAATCACGCGAAAAATACAACAGATCCAATTTCCTTTTATTTCTTGTATCTGTGTGGTTCAGTTCAGTGCTATACGAAGTACGAAAAATCATTCCTTTATCGCAAAACCTCGGGCTTAATCTCGCAGGATTTGTAGTTGTAATCCATTTTTGTGTGGATTATACTAATCAAAGTTATTACGTGAAGGCCTGATTATGTACTGCTATAAAATTGTTGGTTCTTTTATCACAAATAATCTTTACTGTTGTGTTTTTACGAAGAAATATAACCTTCATTTTGCCGCTCACATTGTCAATGTCAGTAATTCAAAGCTCAAATTTTATGGCACATACAATATAGATAGCTGATTCTGTTTTTTATTATTGTGAACCAATCCCAAAATTAAATTGCTCTATATAAATTATTTTATCGCCATCAGCGTGTCAGCCGTTTTGATGTCTAACTGCTGGGCATAGGTCACCCCAAAGATGGTACCTACAAAGTTTGACAATAACAATAATTTTAAAAATATCAATTTTATCAGTAGGTATAATTGATTTAGGACTCCTGATACAGCCACTGAAAAAAGAACTTCTCAAAGCTTTTGTGGAGGAAAGGTTGGGAATGTTCCTCCAACACAGAAAGGGAGGATCCTCCGACCAGGCTAGGTGATCGCGCCTGGCGGGCCGTAGCCCAACGGTTGATGTTGGACTGTTGGTTATACCATTCATTATCGTGAGAATTCTGATATCGCGATTCAGGATTTATCTATACTTCGTTGCGAGAACTTTCATATCGCGATGCAGGACTTCAACTGATCTTCGCTATGTTGTGGTCGCCACACTTTCAACCAAACAACTACGTACTTAATATGCTCTCAAAAAACATCATTTCTCAAATTTTGACTTTAAAGTTTGCCTGCCTCGTTGGCCTAGAGGTCGAAATGTGCGACTGCGGATCACGAGGTCGTGGGTTCGATTCCCACCGGAGACTAAAATTTGTGTGACCCATAAATGGTTGTCTCAAGAGTCTGGATGTTTCTATGTATGAAAAGTATGTATTTAAAAGTATGTACATACATACACATACATAATATGGTCACGCCTTTATCCCCGAAGGGGTAGGCAGAGGCATATTATATGCCCACATTTCACCTTTGTATAATTTGTCAAACGTAATAGGTGGTGAGCCGTATTGCCGTGTTTAAATGGACAGGCGCAGGTTGTGACTGCCTGCTGTTGAAATAAAGCCTTCAACTTAGCTTAACGACTGCCATTTTACTGGCAACCGGGACCAACGGCTTAACGTGCCTTCCGAAGCACGGAAACGCTCAAATAAATGTCACAAAGTGATCACATGGATGGTCACCCATCCATGGACCGGCCATAGTGAAAGTTGCTTACTGCAGTGATCGTTTACAGAACACTGAGTCCGCGGGGCCACGAGCGCTTCTATTAGGCCTACTTAAAAGTATGTAGTAAATATATTATGTATTAATATCTGTGGTCTGATACCCATAACACAAGCAGGTTATTCCTAGCTTACTTTGGGATCAGATAGCGTTGTGTGAAATGTCCTCGAATATTTATTTTAAAGCAGTAACCATGTACTTATTCGCAGACTGATAAATACAATCTACCTTTTGGCATTACCTTAGTGCAAACTGAACTGATCTAAGTTTAGTACCTAAGTGTAATCTAGTACATCCGAGATTGCACGTAGCTGCCACGTCACGCATCGGTATTAGCATTGTCAAAAACTTGTTCATGATAAGTGTGATAAATCAGATCTTTCGGCGAGTTCACAAAGAAGTGTACGTTATCATACCGGGGCTTACAGGCCACGCCTGGTACCTAATATTGAAATGTTGGTATACATCGCAGCCGATATCTGATAATTTTGTAATGCATTTTGGGCATTTGCGTATCTGGCCTCGGTGTTTAAAATACTCCTATTCAGAATATATTCTCATACAAGCTGTGTCAGCAACTTAGTTGCGAATTTGGAAAATTTGGCAAATGTCTGTCGCAGATTTCTGTACACTGTATATTATCAGATCAGCCTATCGCGGAACTGCACATAAGCTTCTCCCATTTTTGCAATGTTGGAAGTGTTTGTCATTACAAAATCTTGCTGGCCGGGTGGTTTGGTATTTAAGAATTTCATTAATATCCTTTTTTCTGAATTTTTCAGAAAAAAGCAGCTGTGGAAGGTTCGGAATGATATTTTTTCTTTTACCATAATTTGACACCTGTTTTCAACAAAAATATATTAACAATTTACTATTATAGTTTTGAATGGTTGCAATACGCTGGTCAAATCATTATGCAATGCAAGAATAGCCCGCCGAGTTTCTTGCCAGTTCTTCTCAAGCGTTCCGAACTGGTGGTACCACTTTGATTTGTATTCATGGACGTGTTGCAAGTGCCTAATGTGTTAGGATTATGCGAAATAAATGTTTTTTTTTTAGTTAGAGTTTGCAGAATCATGTGAAGTTTGATCTGCTGAAGACCAGACTGTTTCAAATCACACAGCTCTTTATCACCTTTCAAGTGAATTATAATTTCGAAGTACTCTAATCAATTTCGGAGTACCTACACACCTCGGTTATCAGAGTGACCCTCACTATCTAAGCGGCGCCTTTATATGCGGCCCGATTTCTCTTCTCTTCCGAGGAACTATTTGCTGAAACAATAGGACGTTTCATGTTTGTGATGTATAACGACTTACAACTCACAAATTGACAGAAAAAGACTTTAAAGTTAGTACACTCAAGATTCAAAATTGATATCAAGTGTTTGATTTATGCTTTTGTTTGTCTGTACACGTTGACGAAATCACAAAGACACCGGCTCTTTAAGATTAAACTGTCGTTTGATAATTGTTAGTCAACAAAGAAAAAAGATTTTTGGCTATAAATGTGATTGAGGTTAACTCCACAAACGTAATGCTTGGCTATAAAGTAGGATTTGAGATTAATTTTGCTGATTGTAGATCTCTTATTGAGGGTATGCTAACAAAAATGGAATGAAACTTTTTTCCAAGGTTGCAATGTACTGAGAAATAAGCCAAGCCTTGTGCAACGTCACTCATTTTAATGTTTGATTCAACTTGTAAGTGTTTTAAATTGGACAACATACTTTATGGACTTATAGTGTCGATTACTGCCGATGCATTTTTGCTTTATGAGATATATATTATCTCAAAAAGCAAAAATGCCTACGTATCAGCTCACGTGGCGAGGATTTCCGTATGATTTTGCATTCCCATTTCCCACAGGAATTCGTTTCCAGGATAGAAAGATCGGTGTTCAGGATTATGAAGAATTAGTACCTAGTAGTATCAAGCCCCCTTTCAAGCTTTAAAAAGAAAGATTCTTTTGTTACAAAAGCAATATTGCTATTAAAATCTAAATTACCGTCGCAAAGTAAACCTAGACTGACAAAAAACAATTACATTCAAATGTCATGCCAACAATGGTTACCAAGACTTGGCCGGCCTCGGCAAACACGATGAATAACAAAGTCAACAAGCAAGCGGTGTCGTGACCGCCGCTTGGCAAATATTTACAAGTATACCGGCACGAATGTTACCCTCTGATTGACCGAACGTTGTACTTGGCGGTTTTGTTGTTTGATTCGCAAGTTACACGCGTCGAATGTGTATGTCGCCATGTTTCTTGGTCCTTTGAGCCGGATTGAAGTGGGCCTGTTACTGTGTTTCGTAGTCATTATCACAATTTTTAGTGGCATAGAAATTGTCGAGAAGTTTGTAGTAGTTATCCAAAAATAACAGACTTTTGATAGCGAAAAAGTGGGCTATTATTTTTCAATTGTTTTTTTTTTTAACATAGTTAGTTACATTTACCCCCAAGAGTATGCCTTATTAATAAGGGTAGTCCATTACCACGCGACCCTGCCTGTGTGCTTTAATTTTAAAGTAGCTACCTACGTTATAAAGTTTTTTATTAGGTAGGTACTTATTGAGCCAGATATTATATAGTAGGTATATTACACAGTGATACGGCTCCATACCTAGAGCATAGAGCAGAGGACCTAAAAATGCAACATTTCCTATACCTATATATTCGAATACGAGGTTTGAGGATGATCAAGCTGTCTTTGGCGAGCGAGGCGATAATAGTAGAAGTATTTCCTCATGTATCGAAAAGCAACCTCCATGCGTAACAGCAGTGGAAGTGAAGATAGATACATTCTTATCTTACACTGACATCATAGAATCGGGAACAACGTTTAGATGATGATTTTCTCTTAAAAGACATCTAAAAATCTACATAAACACGAAAGTGTTATCAATACGATAACACTTCACTAAGCGGCGATTACACAGCGTGGTTTGATGGTCCCAACAATACTTTTAGTTGGAAGTTCGACCGAACGCGTGACCGACCTCAGACCTTATCTTGTTCAGTAATATTTGCTTACCTTGGTACATATGTCCGAATTGGATTTACAACGGTGGGGCAGCTGTGAGGGTCAGCACGACAATTGATTTTGGGTTTCTTTTTAATTCTACCACGTTTTCTGGTTTCCCAACAGGTATATCGTATAATATACGAATTGTCACACTTACGGCAAAGTTACGAATTTCAAGTTTTAGTCACACTTACGGCAAAGTTTCTGCAGTTTTAAATAAAGGCCGATTCGTGATTTTGCCGTGGATGTGACCTGACTCTTTATGTAGGTACATAAAATCTAAAGCTTACTGGTATTGAGCATTCACGAATTTTAGAACTACTTATCACAGTCAGAAAAACTGAATTCGTAGTGCTGAGAGACACTTTCTGATGCCATAATTGAAATTGCAATCGTAATCAGCTAGAAAAATGAGTGCTGACTAGTAATTTCTGGCAGCGAAATATTTGGACTAAACTTATATATTCTAATAGTATTGTGATTGTTGACGTGGGAATGTTAAGCTTAACCATATATTGAAAAAATACAAGTACAATACGATTCTGCCAAGCATCAAACCGTCTAGTCAGTATTTTCCCAAGTGAAAGTAAAGATGAGAGCATTTCAGGTCAGGCCAAATCTCAGTCCAGTACAAAAGACGATTGCAGTAACGGTGTGAAAATCAAAACACAGACCTTCATGTTTTCGGGAAGTTATAGTGGTGATGGTTTCAATATTCCATTTTTATTGTTTCAGATTATCGTGTACTGATAACAGTGTGGCGGTAAATGTACAGTCTGTGTATTCTGTATAGGTATTGTGACCAAGCAAGTGAGAGGGCTAGCTAGTTAGGGTGACTTTTAGGGTGGTTAGAAAGTTCAATTTTACACACAATTTAAGGTTAAAATATCTACTGCATTAGGTCCTCTAGGTAGCCTTTTCTTGGTCTGTTCACTTTATCTTTCCTCCGTTACCATAACTGAGGAAACCCTTCATTATTGTGTGGTAGATTCCTCCTACTTCCTTTTCATTATCATTTTACGAAGGAATTCCACCTGATTCCATTGGCGCGTTTACTTCTTTGCATCTATGTGAATAAGATGTCCATTCGGAAATTACTCTATAAACAATTAATCTTACTTTCAAAAACTGTAGATAGTAGGAACAACAAACTATGAACTATCATCCATAAATCACGAACCATCACGAAAGCAGGAAACCATTTGTATGCTATCCGTACCTTATCTACATCGAAATTTGTTCGACACAAAAATTACAACCATCGTAACGTGTCGTTTAAACTTGATAGACTATCGATACGTTATCGTACCTTTGTGGTACCGCTAAAATCAGAGTCATAAAACAAGGTAATTTTGCCAGTGATACGCGTTGACGGCGGCGATAAGATAACTTTGGAGATACGACAACGTCAGGCCCAAATCTGAAGCCGTGGGATTTGCTGGCGAGTTATTGAAGTTTCGCCCAATATTAAAAATGTGCTATTAGGTTTTTTATTTATGGTTTGATAGTGGCTATTGTATGTAGTTTTATGTCGCAGGATATTATTATAGGTATGCTAAATCAATGATTGACGTAGCGCTTGTGTAATATAATGATTAGCTATAATTTTTATCGCGCTTGGTAGATGGTATTTGGTTTATTGCTGGAATTTTGGAAGTAGCTAGGTATTAAGGAATTTTCCGTCAAAAACGAGTCGTTTTGGTTGCATTGAAAATATTCATTCAGGGCTTTGAATTGTGGGACCGTTAACACGCGTCATAATCCCAGCCTACGGTGTCATCAAGTTAAGACTTTTTAGGTCTGAAGTGGTCCCCAGTCGCTAGATGCGCCACTGCTAGACATCAGACTGGTGGTCGCCACCAGCCTGATGTCAAGCCATGTCCCGCCAATTTGGCGAGCTAAATATAAAAAAGGTAGGGGAGGTAGGGGAGGGATGGGCACTTTTTCACTATTTATTGCATAAAAAATCAGGTTTTATAGATAATCAACTTTTATTGCCAATTCTTATTGCACCACACATTTGGCTAGATATAATTCAAGAGCTTTCTTAAAAATTACAATCAATCTCAACATTACGAGATATTTTATAAACTAAGTCAAAAGTGCCCAATGCTCCCTATGGTAGGAAGGGTTGGACATACCCTGTGGGAGGCTTGGGCACGGCCTATAAATCACTTTATATTCATAATGGAATTCAAAAATTAGTTAATAAATTGACTATTAAAAACTCAATAAACGAAAAAAAAACGTGATCTAGGGATTTCATATTTATCAGCTATTGTTTTAATTTTGATCCTTTTGATACCTCTTCTATGGCTCTTAATATTAAATCTTTAGGAGTTTCCCGTCTCAAACCTTTCTTTTTGCAATTAAATGGCATCTTTCTGTAAATAAAATTAAACCAATATTTAAAAATCCTATACTGAACATAATAGGAGGGACCATTGGGCATGCCCAAACCACCCGCACGTTCAAATGCCCATTACTCCCTCTGTATACATTTTCGACATAGATTACCGGTATTTTTTTGAATCTACGTATTTAGGCTTGAATTTCAGTTTAATTAATAGATTAGTAAATATACAATAGATAAATAATAAAAAATACACAAACCTTTCATTAGTTTTCTCTTTATAACGACCCGAAACCACAACAAAATATTTACTTTTACTAGCGCATAACCTTCAAACGTGTTTGTGTTTGACAACTGACAGAAATGATATATACACTATGGATGAACAGCGTTGCCAGTCGGTAAAGTAAACTACCAAATCAAGAAAAAAATAAAATCTATGATCAAATCAGAATAAAAGGGGGGTGCCCATGTCTCCCAACTGCCCATGTCTCCCCTACCTCCCCTACCTACTAATTAAATTAAAATTTTGGAAAGTTGGTGTGATAATTAGTAGGTACTGTCCAAAATCAGTTTTATAAAAACGTATCTCTTTGTTTCATCATTTTTATACAGCTCTATTACAACTAGATAAATGATTAAAAACACATACTTTTTTAATACATACTTCGCGGTGTTTGTAACCAAATGCCTTGATCGATTTTTATTAAGTTTGATTTTCATACCCCTACGCCTACATGATATGGGTGGTCATTATTACCGATGATGTGTGGCTTGCTTTACACATTATAATTATTAACATTTCCCATAAATATATTGATAATATTCAATATTAAAAGCCAACAATAATCTTGATAATGCACATCAGGTGATAGAAGAGACAAAAGATCTGATAAAACCAGCGAAAGAAAGAGACAAACAGTATTTTGTACGTTCCAGGTTTGCAATTGCAAATGACGTTGTCTGATATTCAAGATTAGTTATCAGATTGTCGGAGCACTTGATATCGAGATAATTTGGCGGCAGTTCAAAGTGATGCCAGATATTTTGGTGATTTCGTAACTAGGATTATAGGCTTTTACAGTGAATGGTGTATGTACCTACGTACGTGATCGCTTGAAAGGCTTAACGACGTAGACACTTTTTTGATTGAGAGACTTCCAATCATATCATACAGCTTGTGTCAAAATATTTTGGGATTTTTTGTTAATAATTCTGCTCCTGAAATATCACATATCTACAGACTTCAATAGTTGTATCTAAAGGAGGTTGTGATAGGGTCCTAACAAGATCTTTGGGTTAACCTACATCCTTTCCCAAGCTCTAGTCCCTTTCTGCACCAAATTTCTTTAGAACCGATACAGGCGTAGAAGTGTAGCAAACGGACATATGGGGTTCTTCAAAAGGGGTCTTAGAAGGTTTTTACAGGGTCGACAGCGCGAGTGTGGCACCTCTGGTGTTACAAACGTTCATAGGCTGCGGTGACCACCGGTCCTTCTGGTGGGCCGTATGCTTGTCTGCCACCTTAGTGGTATAAAAAAAAAGACAGAGTTACTTTTAGATTTACGTATTGTATTAGCTGGGCTTTTTAAGACCATCTCTAACATCGAATCAACGCAGACTTTTTTCGTATTGTAAAAGAAACTTAAGTTCAGTGTCCAAATCAAACGTAGGTATATTTTTAGGGCTCCGTGTCCAAAGGGTAAAAACGGAACCCTATTCACAAGACTTCGCCGTTCTTCTGTCTGTCCGTCTGTCTGTCCGTCTGTCTGTCTGTATGTACGTTACAAGGCTGTATCTCATGATCCCATCCCATCCAACACACGTGATTTTTTGTCGTATTTTGGTACGAAACCCTTCGTGTGCGAGCCCGACTCGCACTAGGTCGGTTTTATCTTTTTGTCTGTTCCAATTTTAATGAAATTCTTAGTAGCTTGTAGTTATAGAAAGAAAGAAAAATAAACATTTGGTCATACCTCTAGCCGTATACGTAGTCTCAAGATGGTGGGGTGATACTCTGGGCTCCGGTCGACTAGCCGACGCACCCCAGAGAGACTGACACAAGCTGTTGCGTAGAGCTTCGCTTGCCGATAGTCCTGTGAAGAAAAAAAATACATTTAACTTCGTTACTGCAGGAGGAGAAGACAATACTAAGTATTAATAAAAACGTATTTTCTTTCTAATACGTTATAAACCGTGAGGCTATGGTAAAGAGTACAAAACGTCACCACCCCAATTCATCCCGAGGGTGTCGTAAGAGGCGACAAAGGGAGCGCTTTTGGAAAACGATCCATTGCATAGAGAAGGAAAACTCGAAATGAAACCCGGGTGAGAGTAAAATGACAATCGGCAATAGGCTCACCACCTATTACGTAGGACATAAAACTATAAGGTGAATGTGGTCGTATACCTTCGGGAATAAAAGCGGGACTATAGGTATGTATGTATTAATATGAACGAGATAAATATTCTGTTCACTGTTCAGTAATAAAAAAGAAGCTGACATTGAGGGAATACCTAACTTGACCATTTTCATATAAAATGTAAACTTATTAGGTAGGTACATGAAGCGCACAAAGTCGCAGGCTTATATTAGATTAGAAGGTATATACTCTAAGGTCGCAGGCTAGGATCACAGGGCGGAAACTCCAGCTTGAATGTGTGCGTGTGACCAATAATTCTAAGCAAATGTCCCGTCAACACGTACGTCAACTCTACTGACAGCTGTGGCGCGGCAGGGAGTTGCTATTATCTAAATGCTACGACCAAAAATACCTATTAACCTTTCCAATTTCCACATGGCCGTACGTTATTACCACTACCATACCAGCTAGGTAACCGAAAACAATGAAACAAAGACTCATTGATTGTAGTTTCCATAGCTGAAAATCGCCATAGAAAATCTCGTTGATATAATTCAGAGAGGGTAAACCCGTCGTTACTGGGGCACTTCCTCATTACTCGCACCATAATTATACACGTCTAGTGACTCACGCGCATACGAGTACTAATACAAATTGTAATGGCAACATGGTTGTAGATTTTAGTGAATGAAACTAAAAACTCCCAACCGTAGGCTGTTACGTATAACAGCCTACGATTGGGAGCCCCTGGTAAGCCCTCTAAAGGATACCCCAGGACTGCGCTAGATGGATGGGTAGAGACCAAATGGTTTTAGCGGGTCCAAGACCGGTATGACGTACGTCTTTATTAATTGGCCCCTTTAATAATAAAAAGAGTAAGTAGTACGGTGAAGCGCGAATACGAAACGTTTGTTAGATTTGGGCCACAGACACTTATAACCGAAAGATTTGAGACGATAACACTAACGCTAACGGTATCCAGTAAAGGGCAGTCGTTAAACCAAGTTATTAGCCTTATAGACTTAATAATTTTCAAAAGTAGAGAGAACTCTCCCACCCAAGTTCCAAGTACCGGCGAGTTGTCTTCGCCTAAGACTATCGGCCTACATGACCGGGGGCCTGAGGTCGATGAGGAGGCCGCTCACCGTCCTTACAGAAGCAGGCCCTAGACGACAGCGTGACGCGAGGGATTCACGCTTATATAAACCTATCCGCATATAAAAATTGAACCTAACCTATTTCGTAAGCATGTCTTTTGCCCATGTAGTATACCTACAGATTTTAATCCTTCTCTGTCAAGCCCCTAGGCTAAGTAGCGTGATTGAATGTTTACAACTAAACTAAAATAGCTGTTCCCCGCGACTTCGACCTTGTAGAAGTCGTTATCGCGTGAAAGTCGTTATCACGTAAAATCATAACACTCCTTTTGCGCAGTCGGTTAAAAAGTAGCCTATATCCTTCACAGGGCCTCGAACTATCGCCATACCAAATTTCATCTAAATCGCTCCAGCCGTTTAGCGTGAAAACGTAACAGACAGACAGACAGATAGATAGACAGACATATAGACAGACCGAGTTATGTACTTTCGCATTTATAATATTAGTAGGGATAGCTGTTCCTGCGACTTCGACCGCGTAGAAGTCGTTATCGCGTGAAAGTCGTTATCACGTAAAATCATACCAATCCTTCTGCGCAGTCGGTTTAAAAGTAGCCTATGTCCTTCCCAGGGCCTCGAACTATCCACATACCAAATTTCATCTCAATCGCTCCAGCCGTTTAGGCGTGAAAGTCGTTATCACGTAAAATCATAACACACCTTTTGCGCAGTCGGTTAAAAAGTAGCTTATGTCCTTCCCAGGGTCTCGAACTATCCACATACCAAATTTCCTCTCAATCGCTCCAGCCGTTTATGCGTGAAAGCGTAACAGCGTGAAAGTCGTTATCACGTAAAATCATAACACTCCTTTTGCGCAGTCGGTTAAAAAGTAGCCTATGTCCTTCCCAGGGCCTCGAACTATCCACATATCAAATTTCATCTCAATCGCTTTAGCCGTTTAGGCGTGAAAGCGTAACAGCCTGAAAGTCGTTATCACGTAAAATCATAACACTCCTTTTGCGCAGTCGGTTAAAAAGTAGCCTATGTCCTTCCCAGGGCCTCGAACTATCCCCATACCAAATTTCATCTCAATCGCTCCAGCCGTTTAGGCGTGAAAGCGTAACAGACAGACAGACAGACAGACAGACAGACAGAGTTACTTTCGCATTTATAATATTAGTAGGGATATTTGGCAAACATGTAATCCTTTACATGACAAGGCGCGATAGGCGGTACCAAATGGATGGAAAGTCAAAACGCCTTCATTTCAGTAAAGTAAAATGGCATAGCCTAGTCTAAAGTCGTGAAGAGGTTCCAAAACTTTGCTTTATTACTGATAGTGTGCAGTCAGCTTAAAGCTTAGGCGAGATAAGACTCATTTTGCCTGAAGCAATATCTTAGCGGTCCACTTAACATCTGACAATTGAATGTTTGTTTTATCAATGAAATGGTCAGTCATGATTTGGCTCTTGGCTCATGGCCCTAGCCCTGCAGTCGCGAGACTTATCTCAACGACTTAATCACACCCATACTCGTACTTTCTTCAATCATACACTTAACCATTTATGCTCTGATATATTTAGTTACAATTTCTTGGAAGCGAATGAGAAGTAATGAGGATTTAATGAATTAGTACTTGGTGGAATGCTTGGAGAAAGGTTTACGATCATAGATTATTTAGTAAAGAACATGGGAACCTAATAATCAGCAGTAGTTCTTTTACGTTACTGTTAACCATCTCTTGTCCATGAACAGTCAAATTCAAATCTGGAACACCAACAGTTAGCGACTTATCTCCTGCTACATCTAGAGCTTTGGAAGTAATCAGATCAAAGTCCGATTACGCATCAAACTCTGCTTTGATCTATTTGATTCCAAGGCTCTTACTTTTCAGCAAGACTGTGCTTTTCCGTTTCTTCTATCATCACTTCAGTGTTATATTTAGTAGACGTGAAAGTGAGACTATTGTCATACACGTCGTCATCCGAAAGGACATCAGAGGGGCAAGTGCGAGTTTCGGTGAGCGCCTGTCGACATTCACGAACGAGCGCGTTATCACCGATTTGTATGGGATCGACACAAGTTCCCGCGTTTACAGCTAGGTGGCGGGGTCTCGATTCCAAACGAATTGGTGAGCCGTGAATGTCGACAAGCTCACGCAAAAACTCGCACTTGCCCCTCAGAGCACCCGTATACATATTATTCAGTAATTTTTTTATGTTTTGTGTAGTTTAGACGTAGGTGTAGGATTTGAGAGAGGCTCTGAAATCCATTTTCGGAGGGGATTGTTCTTTACTCTATGACGCTGGCCAGTCGGGTTGGTACTGGACTTTGTTTTTACGTCTCCGTCTCTTTGTTATGGCCTCGTCCGTTATATTGTCAGCAAATGCACTTACAGGTGAGGCTAGCTTGAGGTCCAAATTTCTCGGCAGGGCTCCTCGCCATCATTACATGGTAAAGGTTCCCGTATGCTAAAATTATAAACGAATTCTTACGTAACGCCTTTATTGTATACAAAATTGCTAACTTCAACAACATTTATCAAAAACAATTCCAAATGGATTATCGATAACGATTATAGCCATGTATTTAGGTAATCACGGTTGCTGTTACAAGATATTAAAACAGTCGATTACAAATTATTTCATGTAATTCTGTTATAAATATGATTAGGTAATTAGTGTTTTCTTTATTTCATTATTTCACTGATTAGTTACTAGTATTGAGAAGCAGCTAGGTTCATGTACGGACGAGGGCATGATGCACACGAGGAAACTCCGTACAAAGCCCTGTGCGGTAATCTCTGAGGTATGCGCGGCGAGGTGGGAGCCGGGGAAAAAAGAGCATAAGTACACATGCGATTAATACACGTCGGACAAATCTTACGATAGCAGTTTACATTTTTAAAACTGATGAATTTTTCTTCTGATAACTCCAAGATCAAAATCATCGACAACATGGAGTGCACAGCAGTTGTGGCCAGACTATAACCTGTCTGACCTATCTGGTACAACAAGACCAATAATCTGGCACAAATGATTAGGAGAGGCATACATCCAGCAGTGGACTGCGTAGTATTGATTTCATCGATTCAATGAACAATAGTCGAACTATCAGTAGCATGTGCCAGGACCTTTATCTTTACAATAAAAATTACAGAGAAACATAATTATTACATATCTATATATTTACTTTATTACTATCTAAACTAATCCTAAATAAGGTCCCCGTGGCGTTGTGCCCAAAAGACTAGCAGCATTTCCCCTTTGAATAGCAATACCTATTCGCTGAGCGAGATAATTGCCAGCCCTTGGGTCACCAGACGACTCTACAAGGCGCTCTTTCAAATTCTAAAAAAAATACAACAAAATCACTAGATTATAGTCACGATAACAGTTTTATACATAGATCTGGTACCGCGTTATAACTGACAGGATAAGTGCGGGGGCAATCAGTGCCAACAGAGGAAGCGACCTATTCCGTGGCGCCAAAGCCAATTGTCGAGATCCCGATCCTGATGAAACTATTTATAATTTGAAGGGAGTCTGTGGTTTTGGTGTCGTGGTGACAAACACTTTTATCGCATCTTTAGTAGCAATTGATATAAAGAGTTGTTATTATTTTCATCAGTGGTGTAGCTGGAATATTTGGCGAATATTGTTGTAGGATCTACACAGTAAATATATTCAGATTAGTCGTTTAAACATCAACTTTAACAGTATACTATCTCAAGGTTACGAGTAATAACGTTCGGTACTCTATTTTCTTTGTTATATTTTCAGTTACAAACAAATCGCTTAGGGTTGAGTACGTGCAGATTTTGGAAAGAAGTCAAAAAGTGGATATTTAAAAAAATACTAGCTTTCCGTACACATTACTCTTCTTAGTCACATACTAAGTAGGTACCTACAAGCTGAGTTGTAAAGGTTAGCACTGAGGTTAGGGAAGAATTTACACAAGGACAATCAGTGCAAAGGAAGAGAGCGATTCGGTGGCGCCAGCTCTACCGGTTGTTGTAAGGTGTACATTAACAATTTGAACACCAAACGACTTTATTTTATTGAATAATATGCGTCTTTTATATTGATAATGGTGATTCATCCATTATATTTCGTATCATTTCTATAAATTCCCTTTTCAACACTGTTTTGTAACGATGTTTATTTGATTCTACAGATTGTTTATTCGTTTTTACCGAAGCATTATCAGAACCACGAGTATAACATTGGTATAGGTATAAGCCACGCGTAACGAGTAGAATCCGGAACCCGGTCAAAAAAATGGAAAATTACAGATTTCATTCAAGTATAGCGTTAACAAAAAGGTTCGAAAATCTGTAATTTATTCTAATACTTAAAAGTACCCACCTGAAGTTGCTATACCATCGTCTTACCGGTAGGTTAAATTAGTGATTGCACTGTCGTCCCTGAGAGAAATATTATTTGATATGAAGGAATTCTAGATTCAGCGATTGTGTCAATCTTATGATCTTCTGGTAGTCTCATCATCATTCAATCAAAGCTACCTTGTCAGACCACTCCTGGATGTAGTCCTCTCCCAATTTACGCCACAACACATGGTTTTGTACCTTTCGCATCCAGTCCCAGCCTGCGATCTTTCCAGATCGTCGGTCCATCTGGCGGGTGGACGTCCAACCCTACATTTGCCAAGTCGCGGTCTCCACTCTAGAACTCGTTTGCTCCATTGGCCGGTCATCATCAACATTGAAACTTGAAATTTGGAAATGATGGATGAATGGAGTTGAAGCAGGTATACTAGACTGTTGGATAATAAATTAAGCTTACGGCTGAACAAAAAGCCAAAACTAATAGACTTCAATGACAGTCTTCATTGTTAATTTGGAGTCCATTGATCAATTCATATAAATAGAAACACATTCTCATAACTTGTAACCTAGATATCTATTTTTAAATGGTTCTATTTGCTAACTATGAATCATGAAAACGAGCTCGTGTGAAGGTTCTATAGCTACACTGTCAAGTAGCTAGAACACTAGGTCTATTAGTAGAATATTTTCGATGTAATCTTTGATTAGGTATCAAAAGTCCTGTGTAGGAAAAATCATCAGCTCTGCGATTGACAAAAACAAACAATATAATGCTGATGCTGAAATGTGAGTAAAAAACTCAATTTTTCTCACAATTCAGAAGTATACCTCCCTTTTTAGAAAAAAATTCCGTCACCCTCGTGACTTTAATGCAGGCGTTGTACGAGAAAGATATGGTAAAGTTAGTTGTTCCATAGAAAAATATAAAATAGGAACTTATGTCACAGAAAAACTAATAGTCGCGCCTCTGGTATTGCAAACGTCCATAGGCTATTTGGCTATTTGGTGAGCCGTATGCTTTTCTGCCACCTTAAAGGTATAAAAAAAACAAATACTACTACTATACATATTACGTTCATTACATAGTACGTTCTAAATACAGATTGTTTGGGAGTTTGAACGACCATGACAGACAAAAGAATACCGGATATTTATTTTCCAATGAATTGTGATAACATCGATCGGCTTACTCATCAATATCACCATCATCATTAATAATTTAGGTAAAATAGTTGAATCACTAATTGCAAAAAGGACACATGGTACACATTCGGACAAAAATATGTTTTTTGACTTTTTCAACGTATTATGACAAGGTCTATGTTCTCTACAAAAAGGGCACACAAGACGTTCACCGTTCTAGAGATATCAGCACCTTGTTTACACAGTTTACTGCAAAAAGGTCTCATGGTGTGCACCATGGGCCGTTTATGCAATTAATTTTGTCAACTGAGAACATTTCAGTAGAACTTTGGTAACAATGTTGACAATGTCACACGTCAGATCAGATCTGACTTTGTAGCGGGCTTTTGTTTTGTTTCGAAGATTTTTGTTAATAATGGATAATAATAATCAGCGAAAAAGGAAGAAAGGTATAATAAATGCAAATTCTTACATACGGAATGCAATTAAGAAAGCCAAAGTCTCAGGTGAAGCTCACATAAACTGGGTAGGAAGAAGAGTTGCAGCTCGTAATGATCCTGATTTCATGAATGTGCAATGGTAAGGTTTGCATGTAAAATCGTGTAAGTAATTAATTATTTACTTTAATGAATAGACTTTATTGTAATATGTACATTATTTTCTTTACAGTTGTAAAGAAAAATGTTTGGAAATAATTTATCCCCCAGAACTTTTGCACAATATTTGTGTACAGTTCTATTCACATCAAACGAAAGATCAACAGGATCTTCACCTGCAAAGAATGATACAAGTTGCACCAATAAAAAGAACAAGAGCAATTTGTAATTTCTTAGTTAAGAATACTCTGCCAGTAGATGGCCGGGGCAAAAAAAGCAGTGTGAATGCAAAACCAGAAGAAATTTTAACCAGAAGGAATTCATTGGTGGTCTTATTCACACTATTTCAGACTAAGAAAACCTAGTCTGGGCATCACTTTACCATTGGAAAAGCTTTATTCTATGCCCATTCCAATACTTGAAGATAAGATGAAAGATATGAAAAAATTTAAACCCTACATTCCAGATCAGTTTACCAACTTTTGGGATCAGATCTACCACTGGCCAATTGAAAACAAAACAGAAAGATCAAATAGAGTCAAGAATTAGATAATTAATTATATATTTAATATTTGATTATAAAGTAAGAAAAATAAATAACAATATAAGTTTTAATTTGAGTAAATGTTAGTTTTATTTACCCAATTAGTTGTTAATTAATTGCAAAAAGGGTTCAAGTCCCTCTTAAAAGCAAAAAGGTCACATGTCCATATTTTTTAAACTGTAAAATCTAAGTTATTTCAACTGATATTAATACATTGAAGTTTTATCCCATAGGGGAGACCGGGGCTGGTTGACTATAGGGGTAGGTAGACTAACTATCAATAACTCGGCCAAAGCAATGGTTGGGAGCCAACCGATGACACCCGAGAGTCCGCTACCTCTCCCCGCTCAGTCACCGGGAGCGCGGCGGCGCGTTGACACACCGTTTGTGTGAAGGAAATTAAAGTTGAAAAATGACGTACGTAAGTAATTATTTTCATCGTAAGGTTTTTTGTAATAATGCCTATTTTATTCATGGTTACTGATTGTCAAAGAATTTATAGTGGATGTTTGATTCATGTTCTTTCTTTCATGTATGATGTTATTTGGTTTCTTAGCAGTTTTGTAGTTATGTCATATGACTGAAAATAAAAATGTGGTTTGGGGCTAGTAGACTAATGTATAACGGGGCTGGATGACCAATAATCGTACATAAAAGAAAGAACATGAATCAAACATACATTATAATTTATTTGACAATCAGTACCCATAAATATATAGGCATTATTACAAAAAAATTACGATGAAAATAATTGCTTACATACGTTATTTTTCATCTTTAAATTCCTTCACTCAAACGATGTGAGTGCGCGACGCGACGCCGCGCTCTCGGTGATTTATTGTATGTGTGTTTTATTTTCAATAAAAAATAATAAAAATTATAGTTGTTTATGCCCTTTATCCTATTTCCTCGTAGATTTGTCCTTACAAGTATGGACTTGTAAGGGCAAAATCTACGAGGAAATAGCAGTTGACCTATGGAGGTCAACTTACCCCAGACGAATAGTCAACCTACCCCAAGCATGGGGTAGATTGACCAGTTTTTTTTATTGTATAAGTTCTAGCCTGCACGCTATATTATAATGAATTAAGAGCTATTTAGAGGCGGGGGTGTAGTGGGGCCCTACCAACACCTCCGGGCCCAAGTCAACCTCACGTGCAAGCTCGTGCACCTGCTGAACAACGGACGAGGCTCTGACGGCGGCGGTCCACTTCAACACGGCGATGGGCTCACCACCTGTTACGTGGGACCGAATTGTACACGGTGAAATGTGGGCCGGTATAGGCCTCTGCCTACCCCTTCGGGGATAAAGGCGTGAGTATATGTATGTATGTATGTATGTAAGAGCTATTTGCTATACTTTTCCAAAGCTTACCACTTGAACGTCCACGTAACTATAGCTACGCAAAAAAAAGTGGCGCGAAACGTCCACGTAGCTACGGCTACTTAGACGACTCATTCAGAACGAATACATTTTGACGTGGTATTTTTGTGTTATCTGTGCAAGTGAATGGTGAACAGACTGGCAATGAACGGCTTTAGGTTATACAAGTGCCTTTGTTGTCATCGTAGAGTCAAAATTAAAAAAAAAAAAATTGTTTGTCTTCTGTGGTTTGTGAGGCGATTGTTATTGTGGTGACGACGGATTGAACAGTAAATAAAAATGTAAGTACTGTTTATTATTATTTAGTGTTTTATATCGATGTAATCGTCGTGATTCATACTTTCTAATGATCTATCTCAAAGTCTGATATGACTACAAATCGACAAAAAATTAATACGAAGGCGACTCGGCTATTTTGTTTTCATGATTTTTTTTTTCATGATTATTTGACTTATTATCTAATTTTTTTACAATAACTACTGGGTTTGACTTGATTTATGTTACTATAAGTTTAAAGTAAATTTAGTTTAGTATATTTTTCGTCTACCACTTATTTTTATAGCTGTAGTAGTTTAGAAGATATAAGCAGATAGGTTGGCACGGTGCACCATTTAGCGGGACGAAAGGTGGTCGCGCGCGCGGTCGCACGCAATGGGACGTTACAGCGTAGTCAAGTCTCGCGGTTGGGACGTTCAAGTGGCTGATTAACCTATGAAATAAACCTGTTTTTGAATTAATATACCATACAGAAATAAAAATATAGGCCTTTAAGCTGAAACCTAGTCAACCAGCCCCGGTCTCCCCTACAAAGTAATATGGCGAACGAAATCCAGAAAGATTTTTTTGTTTTTATGTATTGTTAAAGCTAGTAAAAAGTTTTTTGTCCCTCCTTATAAAAATGGGTGCAAGGACATGTGCCCTTTTTGTAATTAGTGATTCAGTTAGGTACTTCTTCGACATATAAAATCTCCTCCAAACCTATGAAAGTCTGGTTCAATTTTTAGGGTTTCGTAGCCAAATGGCAAAAACGGAACCCTTATAGATTCGTCATGTCTGTCTGTCTGTCTGTCCGTCCGTGTGTCACAGCCACTTTTCTCCGAAACTATAAGGCCTATGCTATTGAAACTTGGTAACTAGATGTATTCTGTGAACCGCATTAAGATTCTTATATAAAACTAGAAAAAAAGCAGTAAATTTTGGGGGTCCCCATACTCAGAACCGAAACTTACATTTTTTTTTTCATCAAATCCGTACGTGTGGGGTATCTATAGATAGGTCTTCAAAAATGCTATTGAGGTTCTTAAAACCATTTTTTTCTAAAGTGAATAGTTTGCGCAAGAGACACTTCCAAAGTGGAAAAATGAGTGTCCCCCCCCCCCCCCTCTAACTTCTGAACTAAGAGAATGATAAATCTAAAAAAAAATGTGATGTACATTGTCACAAAAACTACCAACGAAAATTGGTTTAAATGAGATAGAGCTGTTATTTTTTTTTATACGTCATAAACCGCAATTTTCAAACACCAATCAAAGTTACAACGAACTATAAGAACTTTTATATATTATGTTACTTGGTGCTACGAAACCCTTCATGGGCGAGTCCAACTCGCACTTGGCCGGTTTTTAATTTTCATACTTCCATTGCCACAAATTCCCCTTATAGTTGTTAAAACAAAAGTGAGGCCGAGCGGCGCCAATGCTACAGGAATCAATGACCGTCGTCCGGGCGCGGGCTGATCATTAAATTGACGCTCACCACGCCAATTGTGACATCGCTTCCTGTGCTGGCGGAGGTTTAAGGGACAAGAGGAACGTACCTACGCTCTTTAAAGGAAGTTATAGATAAGCGAAATTTACTCATGGAGAGCTAAGATTGCCAGGGTCGTAGAGTTGTAGTAAATAAATAATAAATATTCACGGACATTGCACACAACGCTATCTAATCCCAAAGTAAGCTAGAAATAACCTGCTTGTGTTATGGGTATCAGACCACGGATAATAATACCTATATACTTTTAAATATTTACATATTATACATAGAAACACTCAGACTCTTGAGACACACATTTATGGGTCACACAAATATTCGAACCTACTACCTTCAGCGCCGCAGGCGGTATGGCTACCGACTGCGCCACAGAGGCAGTCGGTAGGAGACAGTAGGTAGGTATTTGGTAGAGTAGTTTAGTATTTTGATTGAAAAACGCCCCGAATGGTAGTGAATACGAGCAAAAAGTCAGTATAGAAGAAAAAAAAAGTGCTGTACAGTTTGCAGAAACTTGTTAACGATTCACAACCGCTATTCGCTTACATTATATGCCCTCAATGTCGCGTGCTGATTTTTCCATGTCGAAATATAACTGAGATTTATCTGCAGACGTTACTTTAATATGGCTAAGATCGTGCATTAAGCGTTTGTTAGCAGCTTTGTATCACTTTGTTGTAATTCAATTGATTCTGTCTACAGACTTGAACTTTGTAGTTACATGCTTTTTGACCTTCGTAGATGACATCCATTCAACTTGTTTATTATTGACTTTGACTTCTATAATCTAAGTACTTGTAGAATTTCTAGAAAGAAACCTATTTTCAAATTGACCCTGTTTGTGGGTTTTATATTAAAGTTGATAAGCTACGTCAAATGCTCTCAGACCGTGTGTCCGGGGTTCAGGGCGAGTCTTTCAACTTTCTTTTTTAAAATTTTGGTTTCTGAAAAATCCCACATTTCGTAATTTCAATTTTACCTGAATTTAACTTGATGTTCCAAAATACCCTTATTGGCCTCTAGAGATATTTCTTTTTCGCCCGATTATTTGACAATCTGACTCGTTTCACTCATATAAATGTTATTGAATTTAAATATCAGACTAAAAATCTGCAAAAGAAGATTTATTTGATGTTTTTTAACATTTTAATAAGGTAACATTGGAAGAAACAGTGAAATCGACATATTTTTTTCTAAATACAAAATTGTTACATAACCAAATCATTTTTTTTAACGAAGAGAGCTAAACACAGCACTTGATAAGCTGACCAGCCAAGGCGCCTCGCTGTAGGCGCCTCAAATAACGTTCGTCCGGTTACAACAGATCAAGTATCAGATTGGAGCATGACATCTTGAAATATAAGATGTGGATGTTGTTGGCCATTTTAATATTGAACGCAGATTTCCTTTCACGGATATAGTGAATTGTCTTATCCGCACATTAATATTTTATTTTTTCTTATTAGAAATGATCTTCTATACTTATTTGGCTAGATAATGCTGTTTATTCTATACCTACTTATTTCCTAGCAAGACCTTGTCTCCGGGATAAAAAGTAGCCAATGTACTTTGCTAAGCTCTGTTCAAAGTCAATGGCTTTGGAGACCCGTTGGCTGTCAAAATCAACAGTAACTCATAACAATAAAAATCTTTATGCACGTATTCTCCATACAAACTTTAACAATAATAAAAATCACTAATTAGTAGACAATGGTTTGAAAACTCCTGCATTTCTGCCATTTGTCGATGTACACCCACTTCCGGAACCGGAACAACCGGAAGTGGCTAAATATCTTGTCCAAACAATAATAGATACAACATCGAAAGGATCCTTCAAATTTGGGAGTTACAATGGCGCGACCAAATAGTGTGGATGCACTAACGCACGCACACCACAAACAGCATTCCGCAGAAATGCAATAAAAGAACAATGATATCAAAAAATATTTCACATTTAGAATGCCTGAATGACACGCATATTGTATTTAAAATGTACATCATAAATGAACTCATACAAAGCCATAAAATAATACAAGACACTTTGTACGTAGAATTAACAGAAGCGGCCGCTAACATCAATTAGTCGTTGAACAATCTCTCAATGGACGGACCGCCATTCATTCAAGTATTATTAGATACTAATATGGCACAATCGGTAAGTGTGCTAAGAAATGTATAGAGATGCGTTGATGGTTATTTTTTAATAGCATAACAATAGCAAAGATATATATATATATATATATATATATATATATATATATACAGCTAAGGTTCCATCTTCGCTTAAATCTTTACAAAACAGAGACCTTTTTTTAATGTGAAGAAAATCTTACATGGATGCTATACTCCTACCTAGTAGTAGAAACCACAAGTTTCCTTCCTAATGCCGACCTAGGACGACCCGAGGAATCGTCTGTATGTTTTTGATTTTCGTGGATTTTCACCAAAAGATAGAGCGATGCATCAGGTAGGTTAGTGTAAAAAAGAAGAAAGGTCATGAACTCGTAGGGACTTAAATTTTCAAAATAGGTAGGTACATAAACTAAATGGTTATGTATGAGGCTGAATAATAAACCGCATTTCGGGTAAGTATGAGAATTTACTACGAATGCACGCCTACTTTCAACCTGAAAGTTGATTCTTTGGATGCTGTTGAACAAAAACAAATTACATACATTGTCAATAAAATTAACTACTTTAATGAGTTTTGCTCGTATCGCAGTTTAAAAAGAACAGTGAATCCCACAGACAGAGAGTTTTCATTTATTACCTACATCAACGCAATGTGCATTCGTGGAATGCGTGGAAGGTCTTTGATATCATATTATTATGATGTTAACAGCAGTAATGAAAGTACATCAATAGGTACATATAATAAAATCGTAACAGGTCGCTGTCTGTATATGGAAGACTAGCTGATGCCCGCAGCTTCGCCCGCGTAAAATTTGTTCCCGTGCGCGCTTCCCGTATTTTATCCCCTTGGGGGTAGAATTTATCAAAATCCTTTCATAGCGGATGCCTAGGTCATAACATCTACCTGCATGCCAAATTTCAGCCCGATCCGTCCAGGGGTTTGGGCTGTGCGTTGATAGATCACTATGTCAGTCAGTCAGTCACCTTTGAGTTATATATATTTAGATAAATAAGAAAAAATATCATAGTGGAGCTTTATGAACGCAATAGAACCTAAAACTATGATTTAAAAAAATTTTGTCTGTTTGTCTGTATATCTGTATATCTGTTTGTCTGTACGTTTGTGCACGCTAATCTTAGTAACCGCTTAACCGATTGCAATGCGGTTTTTTTTATTGTGTTAAGGTTTGCTCCACTTAACATTTAGTGTTTATTTTATGTCAATCGGTTGATAAATAAAAAAGTTATAACACTTTTAAGAATCTATTACTTCGAAGATATTTTGAAAATTTTAACTGTAGGGATTTTTTTGAATGTGAGGGTAAATCTAAACTGGCGTGTTTACTTAATCATAAAAGAGCTAAATGATTAAGGCTATTTTTAACCGACTTCCAAAAAAGGAGGAGGTTCTCTTCTGTATATTTTTTTTTAATAATTCAGTCCGCGCCGAAGTTGCGGGGTCAGCTAGCAAAAATACGTTTGGGCACCAAAATTCGCAGATCTTAATTATTATTTATTTGATAAGTTATACCAAGTTAGATAAATATAAATAATAATTCATTTTTTAAAATAAAGCTAAAAGCCAATAATTTACGAGTACATAAAAAACCTTTTATTGCTTTTTGGAATTGAAGTTATCATTTAAAGTTAGAAAATATTTTTATGTTCAGTGGTGGCAACCTTTTTGCAATTGAAGTTATGATTTAAAGTTGGAAAATGTTTTAATGTTCAGTGGTGGCAACCAATTACTTCCTAAATATTTCTGTGACTATGAAAAAAAAAAAAGAACTTAAGTAGAGTTTTAATTTATGTAATCGGTAACTTTTGTTGTAAAGTTTTGATGCAGTAGTACTACGTGTAGATTATTAGATGCAAAGTATTCGGTGTAACAATATTTTTCTGATGATAGTGAAAATGTAACTAATGTATTTCTATAAACTTATTAGTTACATTTTCATTATGTTGCTATCCAGTTATAAGTTCTGTGCCTAAACATTTTGTTTAGATGTTCTAATGTTTTATTTCATTTCCGCTAATTATTTTTTATACATTTAGGTTGAGGTTATTAGGAATGCAACTCGACAAAACCAAGGCAAGAGGTGCCACCTCATCTTAGAACAATTCCAACTCCAGCTTATTCCAATCCGGGTATAGTATTACCGTCCTGGGTGGGCGCATACAGTACATTATTATAATTGGCATACAACGGCCCAGTATCTACAATCTAGAGAATTCTCGACGGAAGCTGATCATGTCATGATTATATATAACACTTTGATCTAAATACGCGGGTTGTTCAAGAAAAGGTTGTTTACAGGAAAGTCGCGAAATGGCTAGCACTTCATGGTTTAATTGTTGTATCTTATTTTGGGATTACAATGTGCCAAAATGCCTATTAGGTATTTTAGACATATTTGTAAAATTAATGCATTTTTAAAAGTTTCACCTACAAGGCAATTCTGCAAACAAAATATCTGAAAATTATCCCTCTCTGTGAAATCTTTCTTCACTAAGTACTTTATAAAAGACCGTTCTAACAACATAAGGTAATTTTAAGTTCATCTAAAAAACGTAGCCAGCCTAACAAGATTATCGTCATGTAATGTAGATATTTCTAAAATATGTACAGTGGTCTCTTCTACAAATATGTAAAATCATGTTGACAGCTGTAGACTTTTGGAATGTAGGTACAAATTATAATTATGCACAGTGACACCCTGATGCCATTTACAAAATTCCTGAAAAAATAAAACACAAGTTCTTTCAACACAAAAATTTCTAGTAACCAACGAATCATAAGTTTACACAGAAATTGACGTCGGAATACTCAAGTCTTTATAAAAAAGACCATAAAAAACTGCGATAAGCAGATGACATCGTTATCAGGAGCCAGGCGGTCTACAGTCTTCCACTGGCAACACTAAGCTCTTGTACGTCACTTATAAAGAATCTTTCATTTTTTAATTACACAACATGTGGCTAAGGTCACGAGGTCCTCGCTTCCTACCAGATTATTAACATCAAAACATATTTTGTGTGCGATAACAAAGTTGCTAATTAAACTTGTGCTAGGTAGGAAGTTATTGATTAGGTACAAATGTATATAATTATGTGTTTTTATACTGAGACTATTGATATCATTGATTAACGAGAAAATATTTGGCGCGATAATTTATAGTAAAATAGTAAATTTGATAAGTTGCTTAATAAGTATAAAATGAAAATCCTAAATGGCTTCGACGACATTATAATCAACTTTATTGAAAAGGTATTTAACTCGAGAGTAATATGTTGTACTTATTTCAAACTTGATTACTTTTCCCTATACTAAACTGATCATAACCAGATCAGTATTGATTAAAAAGCAGGGGAATCTAATGCCTTAGGATTAATAATTCCGTAATTTAATGGTGAAACGTCATTTCTCTAATTGTCATTCTTCTCAAACTTTCGTGTAAAGGACGATCGAGAATCGGAACCCTGTGATTTCCCAACGACGACTTACATTGAGCAAGGTCCTAGAAAAACTCTTGATCGTAGACGAATCAAGGCGCACAACTTCCACGTATCACGTTATTAAAAATCTTCTTTTCTTCATTATACTTCATGATTCCGTATCCGAAGGGTATAAACGGGACCCTAGGTATTACTGAGACTCTACTGTCCGTCTATTTGTCTGCCTATATCTCTTTTTTTTTATATATTAAGCTCGCCAAACTGACGTCACCAGCCTGATGGAAGTCATGGCACATGTAGCGATTGGGGGCCACTCTCATGAGATACATCTAAGATAATTTCAGTTGTAGGTAAGTATACCTAGATAGATAGTGGAAATTTGCATAAGATGTTCTTCTTTTGCCGTTATAATAACAAATACTAATAACAGAAAATAAATTATCCCCCATACAAAATCGTGATATTTTACCGTTTTGTGGTAAGAAACCCTCCGTGTTCAAGACCTCTAAATTCTCGGTTTTTATTTAGGTACTTCCACAACTCTCTACTTTCCATTCGATCTTCTTAGCATACATCAGTGTTGCAATCTTTTGCAAAAGTGTCAGTTCCAAACTGAAATAAAACCTTTTTCATCAGTGATTGTTTCCATTACATCCAATGTTCGGTGTGGCGCCTGTCCTAGATTACTCATCCCGTGACTCAGTGTTGACTACTACAAGTCTCAGTTCCCACGTCGTTCACCGCCCACCACCTTTACATTCAACGTCCGTGATACACAATCAACGTTTCCTTAGTTTGTTAAGGTCACAGCATTGGGAAGGTTGGTGGGGTATCTGGGTTTTTTACTCAAATTATTTGGCTTGTTGACATGTTCTTTACTGCATTCTAAAATTGTGCAGCATTGCGTGTCACCAACATAACTAATGTAATTGGGGCAGAGGTATGTTTCTATGTATGTTTTTTTTAATTATTTGGGCACACAACGGTGGAGTCTCCGTCTGTCTCAAAACCGTGTAGAGTTTTAAAAGTTAACAGCTAACCTGCAGTATCGGAGAGGCATTGAAAGAAGAAGGAGCACAAAACCAATTACAATCATAAAAGCTATAGTACGAAATAACAAGGTGTATAGAAATGATAAAATTCTGTTCTGGATTATAACATAAACTAGTACACACAGTAAAAACAATACAGAAAATACAAGAAATGCACATAACGTTGTAGGGTGATCGAAATTTGGACAAATTCTAGTAATCTTATGAATATCAAAAGTCATCAGCTAAACTACTATCCCCTACAGCGATTGTATTGAATCCATCCCCAGCGAAAATACAATTATTATAGTTAGTGGGATCATGTTACAGTATTAGTTGAGGGGAGTTTTGTTCGAGTTGTAGGTCAGTATCAGTACTATACTTATAATAACAGAATTATTTGTTGGACTGATCGGATAAGTTAAATAGCTCTTGCGCAAGCAGCAGTTTTGCAGGTTTTGAATAAAATATCCAGCAAACCATTTTCAAATCATCTATCCCTTTTCATGTACGTTCACAATACGTAGCCAAAATGTGTGTCCAAGAAGTACATAATTAGACTTTTGGAGTGAGTATATAGTTTTATAATAACATAAGTTTTCTCTGCGTCTCCTCAGATTATAGAACTAAAATCAGATGATGCTTACCCAACAATAAAGTGAGACCTTTGCCTTTAGTTCTATAACCTGAGTGCATAGATATCTATAAGTAACGTAAAATCGGAGAGACCTACATCCATCTGTGTACTGCCTTAGACTGATTTTATTGAGATCTGTAATTTCTAATCTAAGCATATTCATGTATGCTGTTTATGGTTTATGTATGTTTATAATCCTGCACACACTTATTGAAAGTATCTCTCCTTTACATCTCCCGTCAGGCCTACTGGAAGAGATTACTGTAGAAGTAAGTAGTGTCTTGTACAATGTTCCTAATTATTTCTTTTGTTTTTAGTTGTGTACAAAATCGATAAATAAATAAATAAGTATATTCCATTATTTATTTATTTTCAAAAACTAAGAAAATCCAAATGGAACATCAGCTATAGGTTCATAAAAGAAATACTTTCAGCTTATAAAAACCGAAAAACAATCTCAATCAAAACCCAGTAATGGCGACTAGTTTCCCACAGAGCCACGCCACCTACGCGTGCTCTTAGTCATGTCCAGTAGTCATCTGCCACTTTAATTGATCCGAACATGTCTAGTCGTAAATTAAATCGTGGCCTGTACTCGACTGTGTGAATATTTTTTTGTTAACTATTCGCGATGGAAACGGCCTTGGCTTAGAAATGGATATGAATGATACTTCGGAATCGGATTCTTTTGATGATTGATGATTACTTCCTGAATTTTATATTTCATTATATTTGGTAGGTATCTACCTACTTCAAAAGGATGCTCCATAACTGATGGAAAGTCATGGCGACATGTAGCGATTGGATGCCACTCTTATCAGTACACAAGATAGTGACCCTTAAGTTGGCGATGCCAAAGGACCATAGAAGCAGTAAATATCTACTATGTATGTACTAAAATGAACACCAAACTGCCCTACAATCTACAATATTCCCATTACAGACTCCATCCTGCCTGCCTTTAAGAGATTGCCTTGTGCGATAAGGCCGCCAATTGTCATACCAATATGTTTAATGATACATACATACATACATATAATCACGCTTGTTTCCCATCGGGGTAAGCAGAGACTATGGCTTTCCACTTGCTACGATCCTGACATACAACTTTCGCTTCTTCTACTTTCATAACTGTTTTCATACACGCTCGCCGGTTAAGGGTACTCTTGACCTTGCCTTTTTCCAGAACGTCTCTGATTTGATCGGCATGCGTACGCCGAGGTTTACCCCTACCAGTTTGCCCATTCATTCTCGCCTCATAAATCTGCTTTGTCAGTCTATTCTCATCCATTCTCTCCACGTGTCCAAACCATCTAAGCATCCCTTTTTCGATCTTAGTCACTACATCTTCTGTTATACCACATTTTTCCCTTATCACGCTATTTCTTTTTTTGTCCATTAAAGTCACTCCAGCTATACTTCGCAGACTTCTCATTTCCACTGCATTAATTTTGCTTTCATGCTTCTTCTGCCATACCCAACTTTCACTACCATACATAAGTGTAGGGATGAGCACTCCCCTATGTACAGCCAACCTGGCCTTCTCAGACACATTTTGACTGCTCATAAAGGTGTACATAGCCCCATTCACTTGATTTCCTGCCAAAACTCTTCGCTCAATATCCTGGTCACACTTTCCATCCTTTACAAATTTGGAACCCAAGTATACAAATTCTTTCACCTGTTCCACTCTTTGCCCTTCAATGAAGATTGAGCAATTCGTCATACTTTCTTCTCTTTCAAAAACCATAACTTTCGTCTTGTTTACATTAACTTTCATTCCTCTACTTTTTAGAGCCTCATTCATACTATTAACCATCAGCTGCAATTCCTCCGCTGATGGTGCTAATATCACCTGATCATCAGCGTATAGGAGGCATTTGACGGTCAGTTCATTCATTTTTAAGCCATACATACTCTCTTGCAGTTCTTTCAGACAACTATCCATGTATAGATTAAACAGCCACGGAGACGCTACACAGCCCTGTCTCACACCCTTTTCAATGTGAAAGAAGTCCGTGCAGGCCCCGTTGATCCTGACACAAGCACTAGAACCCTCATAGAGAGACCTCAGTGCCCGTATCAAGTTGCTGTTCACTCCATACATGGACAATATTGACCACAGTTCATTCCTCACCACTCTGTCATAGGCCTTTTCCAAGTCCACGAATATGCAATAGACCTTTTGACTTTTAGCCAAAACTTTCTCAGCTACGCATCGTAAGGAAAAGACCTGATCCGTACATCCCCTTCCTTTCATAAATCCTGCTTGCACATCCCACATTTTTCCTTCAGTTTCATTCATCACTCTTTTTATCAACACTTTTGCATACAATTTGCCAACGATGCTGAGCATAAATGATAAGTAAATTCAAATTTATTTCCTGGTGTACAATAAAGAATTTTTATGTTATTGTATGTTATCTATTTAAGAGTAGTCACTTCTCACAAATTCTATTAAAGTGTCAACGGTTTTAGCTACTTGTGTAATTTACCCCAAACAACTTTATCCGTGGGTTCACATAGAGCTTTTTCAAGTTCTTGTAAGTCGATTTGCAATTTCAAAAAGCCGTTGAAGAGGCATCCATCAGTTTCATGTAGTACATAATAGCTATACAGACATCTGCATTGTTTTGCTTTGATTTGTATTGTAAATCTGGAGCTGTAAAACGTAGCAGTAGAATAAAATAATAATTTTGCTTGAATTTTCACTTGTAGCTAGTAGAGTCTTTGCACAGGAAGACACAGTTAATATTAAAAACCAAGCCGGTGACCTGAAACTTCAGTAGTAGACTTAACTTGGATAACTGCTTAAGCTTGCCTGCTAAGTTTCTTGCCAGTTCTTCTCAGGCGGGATGCGTTTTGAGCTGGTGGTACTACCTTTGCTTTGTATCCCTGACGTTTCGTTAGGTATAAGGATTATGAGAAATAAATGTGTTTTTTGACTTTTGCTTATATCTGATCGAGGAACTAGCAACGATTAAATTGTACGATCTTAGTGTGTTGATTGGCGTGCGAACAGTGGAGTGGGTTAAGAGGTGTTAATTGTGCGAGATTGAATGTTTTCTCAGGGCAGAATTTCAATTGGACGCAATTGTGACTTGGTTCTTACTACTTTTTGGTTCAAGAAACAATGTGATACATGTTTCTTTTATTTAAGTAGGTACCTACTTACACGTTTACTCACTATAACACAATTAATATCTCAAATTGATCTAATATTTTGTGACAGATTTACGAATACTGTGTTTAATAAGCAATAGAGGATTTTAAATTGAACTGAGGTCGAAGTCTCCACTAACATAACGTTGCACATTTTTAGCTTAATTTAGATCTGTTCGATTTGTAATCATTCTTTTTCTTAGTGTTACCAATTAAGCGCTTCTGATAATATCATTAAGACCAAAGTTTCCTCGTCTGAACTATAACCATAAAATAGCGTGAATTATCAAAACCTTGTCCTCAATGTCCAGGACGTTCGCATAATGAAGATGTGCAGTTTTGACGCACTCAAAAATAGGAAATTCTATTAACCGATTCAGTTTTTCAAAATCCAAATTCATTGACACAATACATCGATCAATATCTATATCCATATTTGTTCCACGATCTATCCAACTCTATCTTCAACCCAATTCGACTAAGCCCAGTAGTCGGGACAATAAAAAACCGCTTTCATCAACTCATTTGTCTATGATTCACTGTCCACTCATTGGGCTCTGTCGGCCACCGTTTGATCTCCGCCGCCCGTTTCGCAACAATTGGACACAGGAAGATTCTAATAAGGTTAAGATTTAAAGCTTTCGGGTCAATGAGGAATGGTTTGTACTTGATCGACTAGAAGAATTTCATTACGCGTGTACGGATATTCGATATAACTAGCTGTAATCTACCGCCTTTGATATACTCCGAACTCTAGTTTGATTGCACGAATCAGGTTCAACATTTATAATTACTGCTTCGCTCCCTTGGGTAGTATCGGTATATTTATATAGTAGACGATATATATCATCACGGTACATATCTATATATGACTGACACTCACAAATAATGTGGGTAGCTATTAGCAAAAGAATTTTCAAAATAGGTTCAACGATCTTGAGATTAGCCCTACGACCTCACGAACATCTTTCTCATAAAGATGTAATATATATTTAGATTATTCTAGCTACAAGAAGGTTAAAAGCTGACGAAAACGAAGTTATTTAAAAAATGTAATCTCATCTCCCACATCGTGCACAATTGTTAAAAAGTAAATGTCCAAAAATCTCACAATCAACAAATCATCTGCTTGTTGAGCCGACCGCATCAAAGGGTCCATTAATAATTAATTTGGGCTCTAAATCGCCTTCACACGAAGAAGGGATTTAGCGAATACGGCCACGTGTACCCTATTAGCCTAATGGGGCCCTGGAATCTTTACCGTTTAGCTAATCGAGAGATGACCCACGAGTTGACGAATGATTACAAAGGTTTTGTTATATCGCTTTGGATCTTAAACTTTGTACAAATATGCATTAGTTTAGAAGACAATATGCTTAGGTTGTGTTATTTTACGTTTCAGGTATTCGAAAGCTTAGGTAATTTTCGATTTTCTTTACACGTAAAGTAATAGTTATCATTATTATTTTGCTTGCATCTTAGTTAGATTTTAGAGCGACAGTAATTCTTTTAAAAACTTGTCTGAAAAACACACTGTAACATCGTCCTGTGCTATTATCACATTTATTTACTAGATCACTCGATGTTTGGGATGAATTTCACACTTTAAAAAAGGTACTATAATCGCCATGAAAAGTCGAACTTAAACTTTGAACAAAGGCACAGGCCAGAGGTCGCCGTCTCCCAGCGATCAGGGCTGGTCAGGATCCCTGGCATTTCCTTTCGAGGGTACACGAGGTTTCCTGACTGCATATAGCCAGGAAGGATAACAGAAAAACAAATGTCGAACTTGAACAAAACTTGTCTTGCCTTTAAAAAAATAAACATTTTGTCCCATGTAATGGTAGTCACCATAACTATGTAGAAATCTTTCTATGTTCAAAACAAATGCCTACAACTGCTGAATGTAATAAGCATGTAGAAAATGGTTTGTATAGGTACCTACTATCCTTTCGAAGACAAAAACCGTTGCAATGTATGTGATTTGAAACTGCTAAAATATCGCGTGTGCAAAACAATCAAGACTTAAGAATCTCATCGCTTTGCTGTTAAAAAAAATCAGCATTCGTACGCTCTCATATTGTATATAACCGTATCACATCGTAATGATTTAACACGACTAAAATTAACTGTGAGAATCGGATGTCGGATGTTGCCAAGGACGTGCGATTTTAAAGTCGTTTATTTGTCACAAGCACAACATGTGCTGTCTGCAATTGAGCTTCAGTATTTGTTTTATGAATGGTGTCTACCGGATGGTAAGTTTCAGCTAGTATGTACGCTCAATTGAATAATTGTTACGTGTTTATAAATGGGACTGAAATAAATTGCTGTTTGTGTGATATACTTAGTTATGATACATACATAAAATGATTTTCATATTGTGTTGAATTTAGGTGTTGTATGGTTTCCGTGTTGAAGTTGTTGTTCATTTATCATGTACTACATTATTGGTGTTATTTTTTAAGAATTTTAGGTGCTTAGTAAACAAGGAGGTTGTACAGTTACGTCATGTATGTAATGTCTGTCCGTCGAACCGTCAGAGTCGCTCAGTCTGTCCGCAGCCTAGAAAGGTTCCTATCTCTCTTGCACGCCAAATTGGGATTTTAGTTTGTGCCACATTTTTTTTTAATAATGTTTAATGTGGAAAATTGCTGCCCGTCAGATGGAAGTTATGGCAATATTCAGAGATGGAGATAAGGGCGAGGCCGCACTTGCGGTTATCGCGGCGGTTTCTAACCTCAAAATGTCAAAACATTGACTTGATTGCATTGATTTTGACAGTTTGATGACATTTTGAGGTTAGAAACCGCCGCGGAAAAACGCAAATGCGGCCTCGCACTTACTTGAACTGTCTGAAAGACCCTTGAAAGCAGCTTTCAAAAGGCCATGGAGTCCAAGGCGGCGCACACCTCATTCGATATTTTAAGACATAACTTAGTCACTTTCTGCTTGAAGACCTTGAGTTTTTAGGAGTGGAGAGAAAGATTTGTACTGGTAGAACTTAATATGTTAATATAGAATAAAGTTCTTCGAATCGTTAAGTTTGGGCAAAAGCTTATAGTAACCAAACTTGTAAGAGGAAAATAAAATCATGCAAGAAGGTTCCTGGATTTTTCCCTAACAATAATACCGTGCAACATCACATAATAAGACATTCGTAGAAATAAATCGCATAGGCCCGCAGAGCGCTGCCGGTAACTCATTTAAGGGGACGGCAGCTAGTTGGTGAACGGAGCAAATTAGATTTCCATTGGGAATGATGGATCGACGGCGCTGTGCGCTACTATTATCAGAAATCAGGTCCTTGTATCACGTTCAGCATGCGTGAGACTGGAATTAGTTTAGTATTGATCTAAAAAAAATATTGTGGTAAGAACAAATTTTGGTTGAAACGAGTAGGTAATTTAGGTAGAAAGAAGTTTTCAATTTAAAAGGAAAGGAGTATGAAAGTTATTGTAGTCAAATTAAAAGTTAAATGAAATGGTACGTATGTTCACGAACAATTTAATGTACATGTAGAGTCAGAGGAAACATAAGTCTCTACACATTTGACAATCATATAGGAGCAATTTTTCTTCCACAATAAAATGTTGGATACTGATTATCGACGTCTGTAACTGACTGGCTTTAAGTACCTAGGTACTATATCTATATATGTGACTAGATATGCTCCTATCAAAGCTATGCCTACCTGAACTAATGTCAGACAAGATCTGAAGTCTAATAATTCAATGTCTTACAGTGTTCGCAGGATGACCAGTAAGTAATTTCCATATTTTAATTTTAAAATGTAAACATAATTTTAGAGACTACTCTCAAAGTTGTACCTAAGTAGGTACCTGCTGTCGTGAACAAAATTGGATTTATTCTAGTTAAATATACTGGGACTAAAATATAGATAGATACGTGTTTAAAAATCAAAACATCGTAATATTCAATTTAATAAATTTACCTAATTAAAATCAATGTACAGTTGCGTGGCGTACAGAAATAATGGCAAACCCAATAACGTCTGGTGTTCGATCAGACAAATCCGATTATACCCGGGATCAGATGTCTCGGCCAGTATCGATGATATTATACTCAATCCGGATAATAGATATCCACTTTTGTATTAATTGTTCTCGGTAATCAGTTTTAGAGATTTTGTTTGTACCGGTTATAATAAACTAACTAAAACCCCGTGGCGTCGCGCGTCGGTTGTGACAACGAACACCGTAGTATCAAAGTAAGATAGGCATGTCTGTATTTACAACTAAATATAGGAATTGGCCGTATTTATCTGCTCTTGGGCAGCAGCATACCTAATGATACATAGCAAATATAAACTTCAAAACAAATTAACGGCGAAATAATCTTTAAAATCAGTTTCATAGGTTTAAAATTTATCGATTAGGTGGTTGCACCAAAGAAATCTTTTCTGTTTGTAATGTTAGTATTTTTATAGTCAATTGAGAAAGGTATATTTCGAAAACCTCTTAATTTTGATATAGGTAGATATAATACTTTTTAGTATCAACTTAAATTATCACAATATGTTGATCTTTTTACACAAAAGTTTAAACACGCGTAAAACAATTACAATTTGGTAATTCTTTAAAACTGCGTAATTTAACAATCGGGACACTAGAATGCGGAGGGTCGCGTGCCGGTCTAAGGGACCAGCGGATTATGGTTACTGTCCTATTGTACGGTACTTTTTGCCCTTTCGTAGCGAGTGCAGGGTTAATTGGAGTGCCTGTTTTGAGGGTTCTTCTTTTTTAATTCAACAATATTTTTGTGTTGGGCGTGAAAGCTAAGAAGGGTTAGATTCATGTCACTGTCATGAGTGTGGATGATTTGTTCCATATTTAAATTTAAAATTTGCTTGTTAAATTTCAAAGTCATTTAGATTTTTTAACTATTAAATGATTATATTGTGATTTTAAATATTAATAATATGATGTTGTGTGTATGACAAGCTATGATAATGTTGGTGCCGCTATAGTCTATACTAATATTATAAAGAGGAAAGATTTGATTGTTTGTTTGTTTGTTTGCATCGAATAGGCTCCGGAATTACTGGACCGATTTAAAAAATTCTTTCACTGTTGGGAAGCTACACTCCTTGTAGTGAACATAGGCTATATTTTATTCCCGTATTCCCACGGTAATAGGAACTACGCAGGTGAAACCAAGTGACGTCCTTTAGTGTAAAATAAAATAAAATTTATAGTCTTTCAAATTTAAAAGAAAAGTGCAGTAAAATATCAGTCACTTAACATAGTAGAGCAAATATACCTAATTATACGGAAATCAATGCAAACATTGGTCATTGAAGATATTGTTTTCAATTTTATGAGGAAATAAAGCTAAGTGGTTTGTAAATAAGTTACAAAGAATTAAGAACTGAATAAGGTGTTAACTCCCTGCCTTCCCAAACGTCTATTGTAGGTTGTAGGTATGGAATACTTAAATAGAGGGCTTAGAAGGTTCTTTCGGGGTCAGCGGTGAGTGTAGGACCTCTGGTATTGCAAACGTCAGACTTCCCATCAGGTAGGTCATACATATATGCTTGTCTTCCTCCTTCATAGTACAAACAATATAGTAGTTCTGTCCTCTTATATAATGCAGGGTATTTTATATGTCTCTAAATATGTCACCATCTTGCTTTCTGGTTGTGAAAGTACTGGTACTAAATTCATTCATGGCCGTCCGTTTTTCGCTAAGGTTTTTCGTGAAAAGAAAGTAAATAAAACCCATTTCAAGAACATCTTTTAATTTGTTCCATTAAAATTTTGTATTAAAATTGGAACAGTTTGTAGTTTAACTTTGCAATAAAAATTAGGTAGTAGGTAAAAGAACTGTACTATCTATCTATGAAGGTATAACCAATCTATCAATGTAAAATGGAAATGGAAAATTAATATTTAGAATGCACTGAATATCCCGGAAGTGTTGATTCCTTTGTGTTCTGATATTCAGGTATCGTGTGAGAACTTTAATTTCCTTTGACCAATCAGAATTAGAGGAACAGTCGGAATTTCTATTGCTTGCCTGTTTCGATATCAGTCCAAATTAGCTACATACGTAATATCCAACAATTATTTACATTTTGAGCTAATACCTATAATTTATAGGCAAGTATTTAAAGATATTGTGTGAATAAAGATTAGTTAATAATTGTCCATATTATTCTACCTAAATCTATTTATTTGTTAGTATATTTAAAATTTAAACCTACCTAGATAAAACATAATTTTTAAATACTGTAGATAAAATATAATTAATAGGTATTCCTCCTGAAAAAGACTATTTCCTAGGTCGGTTTATCAATACCTCAGTTAGGTAATAACTGGTCCTGCAGTTCACCCTAAACTTTATAGGTTTTATTCAATAGTGCCTAGTAGACGGGCTGAATTTGATGTCTTTCTTTTATTTTTAAATTAACCTTTTCTACCTAAAGCAATGTTGCTATCTAACATGTTAGTTATTGTAGGTAAGACTAGTAAATTATATAGATACCTGATACATCAGTTATTAAACGGAAATAACTTGTTAAATAAACGATAGTGATAATAGATAGCGCCAAACATCTCTATTTTTTATAAATATAGACATCAACATGAAAATGAAAAGCTTTTTTCAAATAGGTTTCAATGTAACGCTGTAAATGATTGCTTCTACATTAAAAAACCGAGTATGTTAAGTAGGTAGGTACCTAGGTATTTTATAGCTCTTACTTACAGGTATTCTAAAGATCTAAGTATTTTTAATTATAAAGGTAATTATTTACAGCTAGGCAATGAAACTAATTTTTATTCAAGTATATATAAATCCCAAATAAATCATTTTTGTTACAATTTTGTGAAAAACTTTAAATTTAATAATTTCAAAATTACTGGTAATTATTATAACATTAGGTGCCTACATGTCTTCATTAATATTCAAAATTTATTGCAATTTCCATTATTGGATAACGCGTAATGGAAGTATTGCTGCACCCAATAACACAGATAATAATAGGTCTGCGACGAATGAAATGGCGAAGGGTCGGTCATCGAGCGGCAATTAAGTTGCTTTTGACAGTTTATATTGATTATGTGATCAGTATGTCCTCGTTGATTAGTTAATTCAGCTGGTCACGTAGGTATCGTTTACTAATTTCTGAGGTTATTAAAATAATTGATTAGTTACGGTCAAGCATCACATGATTAAATATAGCCCAAGTTTTAATGTTCATCATCATGATACTGAAAATGTATCAGTTATTAATTATTATAATCAGGTATGTAGGTATCATTTTGAAAATTTGAGCTTTGAATCTAGAATCTGATGCCTGACTATCTACTTATAGATAGATCTATCAAAAGCTGTGAATGTTCCATCCAGACTCTACATCCCTTCAAAAAACTGCATTTAGGTTGGTAAATTATATTTGACGGTTTACCTATCTTGTGAAGTACCTAATTTAAGACATGGTTTGTATGAAAAACGTGTTTGAATTTTTTATTTTTCACATAAGTTTATAACAGACATCATTACAAACATAAATTACGCATAAGTTGTTAAATAAGTAAAAAAATATCCAGTTAGTTCATAACGTACTAAGATTAGTGGTAAGTAAGTAAGGTAATACCTGAACACGCCGCCAAATAAAGAGCCTTCACCTTTTTACAAGTTATAGGTAGTAGGTATAGTGAGAAAATGAAAATTTATGGTTCGCAGAATATGAATAATATTTTATTTGACAACATCTGCTAAGTGAGCTTTTTTGCTCCTTTTCACAATAAATTACAGAATTTTTTTAATGAAAGGTATCTACAGCAGTTTTGCTTTAGTAAGTAGATAAGTATAAGTATTTCAATAAAAAACTATTCACTTACTTTCAGATCAGAATTTAAAGAATTCTATTAGTTGACCAAATAAATAACTTTAAAGTAATTTATCGAAGTAAACTTAGGCTTTATAATTTTTTTAGAGAACACAGATTACCTACCTTTCAAAAATTAGGTATGACAAAATCTAAACACTTTTTACTTAAGTAAAACAAGTAAGAATAAAATAGGCGGAAATGAACACCTACTTTATAAACAAAAATAAACATATTAAAGAAACATAAACATTAACAAAGTTACACCATGAGTTTAACAAAGTAAATTGTTCCTACCTTTCGGCGTGACAACTCTGAAGGCGCTATTGGACACAGGTCTTGGCGAAGCCTCCCTTATCGCACCTGGAGAACCACTTCCACTCCTCACCATCGAAAAGTCCAAAGGCATCGGCGGTATCGCACTTACTTCCATAGTCAAAAAATTACAATGTCCGACGCATAACACTTAAAATCTACTTTAATATTTAATCTACGAAATCCGACTTTGGAATTTAAAACTTAATTTGGAATTCCGAATTCAAACATTCGTATTCGAATTTGGAATGGCGAGCGTGCGACCGGCACGGACTGCCAGTATGTTTTAAGGCCAACATACACTCACGGCGCGTTCTCGCGGCTTTCTGTTCTGTAAAGCCGAAAATCTCTAGAATCTCCATAGTGATTTCGACCTTATCGCTTGAGCCGTTCTTCTGTGGGCGTGGTGTGAGAAGCCCCGCCTCGGGCGTCTCTCGCCGCCATGTGCCTCGAGTGACAATCACTTTGTATAGGTAACACAATAATATGATTCGTGATGGATTTTATTGTGCTAGCGATGCATTTGTTCGTGAGCAAATTTTGATGGAAAAATTTGTGTTCGTGTATAAGTATGTGAATATCAAATACATGACTACTTATTTATTGGTATCTATGAGTATAAGTTATTTCTGAAATATTTATTTGCCATTCTAATTCATATTTTAATAAAAATTAGTTTCTTGTTAAACAGAAATAAATGTTTAGGTCACATAGGTATTTAAATCTTAATTTACTGCATTTTATACAAGTTAAAATTTAAAAAATGAAGAGAAATATGGAGGATATAAAATCATTTAAGTAAGTAACAGGCCGAGATGGTAATTAGATTAGGGTAGGTAATAAGCAATCTACACATTTTTTAATTACTATATTTACTGAACCCAATAACTGGTTAAAATACGTGTGCGTAAAACGTACTTACCTAGGTGGTTATGGTAACCCATAGAATAGTTTGTATGGAATGTGGTATCAACTTACATAATATTTCTTTACTGAATGATAGCTAGCTAGTATTTAAGTATTCCACAACTTTATAAGGATATACAGAAATTGGTAGGTAGGTAGGTACCTACACTATTAAAGAATGTTCAAGTAGGTACTTACTTATCGAGGCTGAACAACTCATAGTAAAACAATAATGATAATGCAATAATGTGAAATACAGTAGCAAATACAGGTAGTTATTCGGCTAACTTATTGCGTCACTCTGTGTTTGTTTTTTATTCTACTGAGGTGGCTCACAAAATAGAGCCCACCTGTTTAAAATTGACTTCCTGACTGTTGAAATAAATAGGGATGCTGTTGAAAGTTTTTAAGTCGACAGTAAACCCTTAAATTTTACTGTAGGTACCTACATAGGTATTTTGAGTAGTTTTGTGAAGTAAGTATAGCAAGGTGTAGAAGATACCGGAGCATAATGTTTCCTCCCTGCTTTTCATCGCCTTTATCAAAGTCAGTTTACTCCCAAACCCCCCACCCACAAAAGTAGTATTTGTTCTCAAAAGTAATCGTTCTCAAAAGATTACCAGGACCTTAAAACACTTGTGCCAAGTTTGGTAAAAATCGGTTAAGAAATGCGTCCTCTAGACCGGAACTGGCATACACACAGACATTCGGACGTAAGCAAAATCGTCCATACTGTCAAATCGGAGACTCTCGCTATAGTAAAATTCTCATGGATGTTATGATGACTCCTACCGACTAAAAAACTTCACGTGTCCTGCTAACAGCCTACGGTTGGGAACCCCAGGTAAGACCTTGGAAGGATAGATGACCAGAAAGAAGGATACCCCAGGACTCGTCTCTCGCTTAGTAGATAAAAACTGGCTTACAACAGTTACGTACGGGAACTGTATTATCTTAAAATTTTAATGCAAAATATGGATGCTGAATATTGGGTGTATCTCTGAAGTCAAATTTGGCCCACCCACGAGAAAATATTGAACGTTAGTAGCGCATTTTAAATTGATAAAAGAATTACTCTTTATCAGAAGTTTATCACTCAGCGGCAGTACAAAGAAGAATTCATTGTGAACAGTAGGTACTTAGGTACGCCTCTTACATATTGTGTAGGTACTAGGTGTCGCCCGCGGCTCCGTCCGCGTGGCGTTCTATAAACTTATTTCGGGATTAAAAAGTGGTTTCGGGCAAAAGTACAAAATCGTCACCCCAATTCATCCAGAGGGGGTTGTAAGAGGCGACTTACGGAACACTTTCGCAAAACGATCCATTGCGTAGAGAAGGCAAACTCGAAATGAAAACGGTTGTCAGTAAAATGACAATCGTTAAGCCAAGGTGAAGGCCTTACGGACATCGTGAAAAATTTCCACTGCGGGTCGTCACGACTTGCGCCTGGCCATTTCAACACGGCAATAGGCTCACCACCTATTACGTGGGACATAACTACAAGGTGAAATGTGGGCATATACTATGCCTTTGCCTTCGGTTCCCTTCGGTTCCCTTCGGAGATGAAAGCGTGACTGTAAGTAGCCTATGTGTTATTCCAGGCTATACTTTTACATAGGTAATCTGTCCCTGTACCAAATTTCAGACATTTTCTTTTAGCCATGAGAACGTGAAAGAGTAACACATCTTTAAGTAGTCTACACGTCGACACTCACAATCTTGCGCATGTGTAATGTTAACGAGATAATATGATTGTCTCAATACAGAGGCAGGCATCGGTAGCCTTACTTAGGTATGTCAGTGATATCTTCTACAGCTTCACATTACTGTCGATGCACTCGGAAAATGCTTCTTGATTATATCGTCGAATGAAGAAACACATATCTATGTCCTCATCTAATGATTCATGGGACCTTCTTTCTAGTGAGCCAGTATAACTTTCAGAGGAATTATCCGGGACTCGCAGCAGTGCCTAGGTTGTTAAAAGAATGAAAAAATTTCCTTGGGGTTTTTTGCCTGTAAGAGCACATTCAGCATGGTATCCAAACACACTCATTTTTGACCTGTCGGAGGACACCGATACGCGTTCATTCCATTTCTCCTTTTTTCTGATTTCTGTATCCACCCACCTGATCTGACGATTCTACTTTAAACGGGAGCGTGAAAAATGGGCTGTCAACCTTTCCGAATGCAAAAACTCACCTCAATCTTTTAGTTATCACCATGGCTGAGATAGTAGGCGCACACTGCGAGACAGTCGCGGCCAGTGTGCGCCTGCATCGTACGACTTGTCGCCTCGCCTGTTGCTGACGTAGGCCACAAGTCGCGGCGACATTCGTAGGTATCACAGCGGACAGATCATAAATTGTAGGTTTTTTCCCTTTATACTGCGGTCATAGTGTAAAATGCTGTCGGCGACTGTCACCGTGTCGCCGAGACCTCTAGCTTGTCGCCGAGTCACAGCGACTTGTCGCCCAGTATGCGAAGCTTAGAACAAAATGTATCTATACTACGATTTTTAATTCGAGTCAGTAAAATGACATTTTCAGTGTTGCGTGTTTTTTGTCACAAATAAATAGTGATGTGGTTAAATCGAGTTTTACAATTAAGTCAACAACAAGTTAGTCGAGATTATATTTTTTTATCCAATATCAAACAGTAATTAAATATTACATAAAAACACCTATGCCGTATTTCAATTCATTAAAATAATGCAGTAAACAAACAATTTGGATCTCGATTGGCACATCATTATTTCAATCAATCAATCAAATGAGCCTATCGCAGTCCACTGCTGGACGTAGGCCTCTCCCAATTTACGCCAGAGCACACGGTCCTGTGCCTTCCGCATCCAGTCCCAGCCTGCGACCTTTACCAGGTCGTCGGTCCATCTAGCGGGTGGCGTCCTACCCCACGTTTGCCGAGGCGCGGTCTCCACTCTAGAACTCGTTTGCTCCATCGGCCGTCGGTTCTTCTGCAGATATGGTCGGCCCACTGCCACTTCAATGTAGGTACTTATTCTGAGAGCTATGTCGACCACTTTAGTTCTCTGCCGGATAGTCTCATTTCGGTGTCTATCCCGCAGAGACGCCCCAAGCATAGCCCTTTCCATAGCCCGCTGCGCAACCTTTAGAGCATTAACCAACCTCTCTGTAAGTATCCACTTCTCGGCACCGTATGTCATAATGGGTAGAACGCACTGGTTGTAGACTTTGGTCTTCAGGCATTGCGGTAGAGGCGAATAATATAATAGGCGATTAATATTGCGGTAGAAGACGCAGTTTGCGAAATGCTGCCCAGCCTTACCGTATCCTTTGGCGATTTCCTTGTCCAGGTTCCCTTTCCCCAGTGTAATAACCTGCCCAAGGTAAGTATACTCCTGGACGACCTCTAGCTTCGATCCCTCGACGTATATTGGCCCCGGCGTAACGTGGTTATTAAACATAACCTTGGTTTTTTCCAAGTTCATGCCGGGACCAACACGTCGAGACTATGCAGCATATTATTAAATAATTTATTATTTACCTACATTTAAATATAATCACTTTTCTAGGAACCATAGTTTGTTTTATACAAACATTTCACACCAATTTACCTTGAAAATAATTTCATGAAAAATACTTTGATGACAAAAATTTAAAACTGTCATTTTAGCTTGTCCATAAATTATTTTTTTCTATGGTAAGGTCCATATTTCTCCAATCATATTATCAATCAATCAATACATATAATAAAATCGTAACAGGTTGCTGTCTGTACATGGAAGATAAATAAGAAAAAATATTATAGGGGGGCTTTAAGAACGCAATAGAACCCAAAACAATGATTTTTAGAATTTTTGTCTGTTTGTCTGTTTGTCTGTATGTCTGTATATCTGTTTGTCTGTAGGGTTGTGCACGCTAATCTCAGTAACCGCTCTACCGATTGCAATGCGGTTTTTTTTATTGCGTTGAGGTTTGCTCCAGTTAACATTTAGCGTTTGTTTTATGTAAATCGGTTTAGAAATAAAAGAGTTATAACACTTTTAAGAATCAGATATTTTGAAAATTTTAATTGTAGGGGTTTCTTTGAATGTGAGTGAACCTAAACTGGCGTGTTGGCTTAATCATAGCTTAATGATTAAGTCTATTTTTAAAAAAATCACTGAATTGTTCTAAAATAGACTTAATCATTAAGCTCTTTTATGATTAAGCAAACAGGGCAGTTTCAGACGCTGCTTGATGACTCTGATGAAGAAATACCTTTCCTTTCATACACCTTATGTGACGTAAACGAAGTTGCGGGCTCAGCTAGTATATAGTACGTATTGTAAATATGTAATTGATATTACATATACCTAAATTAATAAATAAATATTCACGGACATTTTACACAACGCTATCCGATCCCAAAGTAAGCTAGGAATAACCTGCTGGCCTGCGGGTCTTATGGGTATCAGACCACGGATATTAATACTTTTATACTTTTTAAATACATACATATTATACATAGAAACACCCAGACTCTTGAAACAAAAATATTTATGGGCCACACAAATATTTACAACTATAATACGACTGCCTCTGTGGCGCAGTCGGTAGTGATACCGCCTGCGGCGCTGGAGGTCGTGGGTTCGTTTCCCACCGGAGACAAATATATGTGTGACCCATAAATGTTTGTCTCAAGAGTCTGGGTGCTTCAATGTATAATATGTATGTATTTAAAAGTATATGGAAGCGCTCGTGGCCCCGCGGACTCAGTGTTCTGTAAACGATCACTGCAGTAAGCAACTTTTACTATGGCCGGTCCATGGATGGGTGACCATCCATGTGATCACTTTGTGACATTTATTTGAGCGTTTCCGTGCTTCGGATGGCACGTTAAGCCGTTGGTCCCGGTTACCAGTAAAATGGCAGTCGTTAAGCTAAGTTGAAGGCTTTATTTCAACAGCAGGCAGTCACAACCTGCGCCTGTCCATTTAAACACGGCAATACGGCTCACCACCTATTACGTGGGACAAATTATACAAAGGTGAAATGTGGGCATATAATATGCCTCTGCCTACCCCTTCGGGGATAAAGGCGTGATCATATGTTAAAAGTATATAAGTATTAATATCCGCGGTCTGATACCCATAACACAAGCAGGTTATTCCTAGCTTACTTTGGGATCAGATAGCATTGTGTGATATGCCGGTGAATATTTATTTATTTAATGTCTGAAATGTCTAAGTCTATTGATTACCGAACATCACTATTGTAGCGGGTCACCCTTTTTGGTATCAGTGACAGTTGCACTTGTCATTTTACTGACTGAGATTAATAATCAGACTTTAATTTGGCACCCGCAGACTGTCGCCCAGTGCTACAGCTACTGTAAGAGGAACAAGACCCGATTGCATCAAAATCTCTACTTCAAATACTGGCGTACACTTTCTTGGTAATAGATAGGTACTTGGGTTGGTAAGTTTCTATTTCTACCACCTCACTCACTAGTTATTGTGATTAGATTAAAAAAGTAAATATATTTGTTCTAAAATTTGTTTTCGGAATTATAAAAAGCTGTATGTTTAAAACGTTAATTTATTCCCCGGGAAAAACGCGCACAATACTAGCGTCTATTTTAATAAACCAGGAACCTGATTCGTCGGAAAGATGATACAATTATCCGTGAGCCGTCGACGGCTAAGCCCAGGCCGTCACGTACCGACATTTAAAACAATGTGCGTTTCAATTTTTCACAGCGAATGTCCCGAATAAAGGTACTAATCCGACGCTTGCGGGGGAGTATTCTGTACTACTGCACGATACTGCTTTTAAATTCAAACTCCATAAAAAATAAGAGCAATAGTACAATACATAAATGATAAGTAGGAACATGCAGTAATGGACGACCTTGTAAAATAAATCTGTCATATCCTGAGCAAGATTTGTCATATTGCCTTTAAGAGTTCAGTCAGCAAGAAGCGAGTTGAGTATAAAGTAGGTACCTAATCAATAATTTCTATCAAGTTTTTAACCCGGCCTACCTATTGCCATTGAAATCACATCAAACGAAATAAATTGGAGCTAACAAACAGACCTGGAGAAGTTCGCAGGTGGGAACAGGATGCGGAAAGCGCAGGACTGTGGGTTGTGGCGTAAATCAAGAGAGACCAAATCCAGCAGTGGACCGATACAGGCTGATTTATGATTGATTGATTGATATACAGTCAATCCAAGGACGAATATTTATCTTTAAACATAGTAGAGTCGTCGTATCAATGTTTGAAAATAGTTGTAGCAACGTTCGTTGATATTGAAGTACTAAGTAGTGCGAAAGATGACTCTGGACTTTTTTTACGTATGGAAATCCTCATGGATGTCTCTCACTCCGGTATCCTACCCACCAAAACTACATGACGACGACGCGGTTCCACTTGCCTACGGCTGGGAGTCCTGATTGAGCTCTCAGAAGAATAATTTCAGAATTCCCAACATACCTACTCTTAAAAGGCGTTTACAATATTGTGAAGAATTCCAGGTTATTTCGGTAAGTTTGTAAGTTCTGTAGTTCAGCGAAATTGTTAGGCAAAAGCTACGGGTCCAAGTGCCATTGGAACCAGATTGTCTTTTTTTGCTATAAATAAAATTTATATGAAAAACTGATCATAGTAATTTGTTCTAAACTCCCCATAGGTACCTAATAGGTACTCGGGCACACAACATGTAGTAGGTAGGTTCCTACGTTTGTATGAATCAAAGTAGCCAATATTACAAAGACCTACTTATATTTTTATCAAAAACAAATATATAAACTCTGGCCTCCGATAATGTACGAGAATTCGACTGCAAATTCAAAGGGAAAAAATGTGCTCTGGAAAATTATTAATTTTTCTATGTAAGTAATAGAATGCCAGAATAGGGACGTGAGGCTTGCTTTGCGAAAACTAATTACAACTCCACTTCGAAATGATAAAGCAAAGCCGTCGTATAGGATATTTTTATTCAGGACAAAATGAAATTCCCTGCCTAAACAAAAACAACCAAAATCCGACCATATTAGATACATCACAAGGCTCAAACTTCCCTAAAAGTACGATTCGCTTCAAACGACCATTGGAAATTTTTACTAGATACTCAGTGCAAAATAATCCCGGTGTAATCTCGCTGGTAAATCCCATTATTGTGATCTACCCTCGATGGTAGAGATAGGCGCGAATAATGAATGAAAAATTATAATCGCCATATTTCCTTTTGCGTTTTTTGAACTACCAATTAGGGTTCGAAAACGATCAGAAATCAATGCATTAGGCCTTTTTTTTAACGTGAGGAATATCCTACAGGTATGCTATGATTATTACTCCTACCGACTAAAAATAGCACGTATCCTACCTAACAGCCCAAGGTTGGGAGCCCCGGGTAAGCCCTCTGAAGGATACCTACCCCAGGATAACAATGAATGGTTGGACATGATTACATTCTAATGGAGCATGGGTATTTAAAAATGGTTATTTCTTTTGTATTTTCGTGACTCGGTAAGCAAAAGTAAATAAAAAGAAAATACAATTACCCAAGATTAATCAGTTTAATAAACACAAAAAAGTAAAGTAATTAAATTTAAAACCTTTTTATTAGGTACAACCGCAATCCATAAACAAAATTTTCCTCTACCATCAAGCCGGTCTCAATCTCCTCGCTTTAATTTGTTCATTCATTCCAAATTCAAAATATTAAGGGTCATTTACACAAATGGCTACTCAAAACTGGGTGTCAGAAACTCAGAGCCAGTTTGTTTGAAGCTATAAAAACGGAACGTTTATTAACCCTACAGGTTTGAAGGGTATTATAACACAGTGTGTTTTCCAGCTAGAATTGAGAGTGTCTGACACGTGTTTTGCACTGAATGGAATTGGATACGATGATTAGTTTGAAGACAGCTTGCTTAGAAACCTACAGTACTTACATGAATTCGTGTAAATTAGAATGTTTTAAGCTCTATCAATAAACGTTCCAACTTAGGTAATTTGTTTTATATTAAGATTATGTAACTTGTATAAACATATCACTTCATATTTTTCTACTGTGAAACTTAATACATATTTTGCACACAATAGTCTTTTTAGTTATCATTGAAAATGCTATTAGGCGAAACTGGTCAGGTATTGTAAAAATTATAATAAAAGTGGTGGTATAATACAATTAATTGTGTTTTCATAATGTATTAAGTACAAGTTCCATGGAGTGCCAATAATTAGTGACGAGTTTCAGTTTCGGCCAAAATGGGCCGAAACCTTCGGCCGGGCCGAAAGTCACGTGTTCATGAATTTTGAGTGCCTAGCTCTGCTCGTAACGTGGTTAGGGTCAGCCCAACCAGTTAATATGATACTAACCGAAGCTTTACAGGTTTACAAAGGACTTCCAATCAATAGTTATACTAATACAATTTTTACGGAATCTTAAAAAGGTGATCTAGGACATTACATAACCCTACCCCTTTATTGTCGGTTCCGTTGACTTCGTTGGTCGTCTGTTTGTCTGTCAGCAGACTCCGCGGTGCATAGTTAGACAGTTAAAAAATTTTACAGATGATGTATTTCTGTTGCCGCTATAGCTATAAATAATAAAAATAGACAAATTAATAATATTAAGGGGGCCTCCCAATCAAAACAACATACGTGATTTTTTGCTGATTTTCTTGTACGGAACCCTACGCGCGCTAGTCCGGCTCACTGTTGTCCAGTTTTAGTTATATACTTTTAGAATGTAACCAAAACCAGCCAAGAGCTGGTAGCAGGGCACCATGTGGTTTTAGTCGGTAGGAGTTTGCAATAGCATCTATGAGTTATTCCACACGTAAAAGAAAGAAAATCATCTTTAGGTGGAGATATTTCTAAAATGAACACCTGAGATGATTTATACCGTTGATTGATACCGCTGATTGATGGCACTTGGTGGAATTTGCTGCACCTATTGAAAAAATAACCGGCCAAGTGCGAGACTAACTCACACACGGAGGGGTTAAAGCTTATTAACAAGACATGAGGTCTAGCCGTCCGTCTGTCTATTAGTCAAGAGGTTGTATCGCTGGAACCGTGCCAGATATAGGCCTAAAATTTTCACTGTACAGTAGTCCTACCGACTTAAATCCACACGTATCCTACCTAACAGCCTACGGTTGGGAGCCCCGAGTATGCCCTCGGAATGATGCATACTGCGGCCGCGTCTTTGGGGGGTTGTTCAGTTGTTATCCCGCTTCTTGAGCGGGGCGTGGATGAATCTCTCACGTCATGCTATCGTCTAACTAAGGCCTGCTTCTGTAAAGACGGTAAGCAGCTCCGTCACCGCCCTCTGGCCCCCGGTCATGGAGGCTGATAGTATGGGGCGCCACACCGCTGCAGACAGTGGAACTCGGGTGACAGAGTTCTCCCGCTTCCTCCCCGCCGTCTCTTTTACGAGCATGACCTGCTCACAGGAAGAGGCCTATGGCTCCGCTCCAGCGCTCCTTGCGCCATTTTAAACAATGATGCAAGAGCCCTTGCTTCCAGGTCCCAAAGAGGGGTCCCGGCTAGAAGACATGCCGCCTCGACTGAGATCGTGCGGTATCTCCTTATCACTCTGACAGTCGTCGCCTTCTGCGGGCTAAGCAATCTAGTCGCATTGCTGGCCATCAGGATCTCCACCCATACGGGGGCCCCGTATAGGGACATGGTCCGCACGATCCCAAAGTACAGTCTCCTGCAGGGAGCGTTGGGTCTCCTGATATTGGGCAACAACCGCGAGAGTGCGGCTGATGTCCCCTCCCTCAGCTATGATACCAAACTTCGCAAGTAGTATCCGAAGTTCCACCGGCTATCGAGTACGAGCCCCAGATACGTCATCGAGAGCACGATGCCGATGCTGAAACCTCCTATATGTAAGCTAAATCCCGCAAGTGGCCTCAGGGCTGCGTCTCGGTGCGTTGCTTCTCGCGCTGTAATGAGGGTGTCGTCGTAACACGTTACGCACTTAACACGTTACGACGACACCTCTGAGCAACGGACCACGCAGCACCCAATCGTAACCGATGTTCCACAGAAGCGGTCCTAAGACCGATCCCTATAGAACACCAAACGACACTACTCGCGGACCCAGCCCTAGCCAGCTCGGGTAAGTTATGGCCCTCCCGGAAAGATAGGCCCCGACAATTCGACGGAAGTATGGAGGCATTCCATTGTAAATAAGCGCCTCCCAAACGCAGCTCCAGGGCAAGGTGCTGAAAGCGTTGGCTATGTCAAGAGACACTGCCACCACCCCCTCACCCTGTTCTGATGCCGATAAAAAAAATGCCTACTAAAATCAGAAAAAAGCATCCACACAACAAACGTAATTTTTTGCCCATTTTTTGTAACGGAACTCTCTGTGCGCAATCCGACTCGCTCTTGGCTGGTTATTTTTTTTTTCAATATGAACACGTGAGTTTCGGTTTCGGTTTCGGTTTCGGCCGAAACTGACCCTGGGGCCGAAAGTTCGGTTTCGGTTTCGGTTTCGGCCGGAAAACCAGTTTCGGTCGGACACTACCAATAATCAAGGGTATCTACTATATAAAAGACAAAACAATCTATTTAGATAATCCATACTCCGAAAATCTAAAGTAAAAAAAATACCACAAAAAGCCTCAATTATATCCCATTCCAAACTAATTATATCTATTACGTACTAAACTACATTCAGAAACTGTAAACTACTGCTCTCCCAACTTAGACAGCTAGCTCACTGTGTCTCATAGAATATAAAGGAACTCAAACTTTTGTAGGAAACATGTAAAGGTGCACTGTGTTTCGTTACACAAAACGTTGGAGAAGCTACCGGACCAGTGTTGCACACACCACTTTAATTATGCCGAGTTAATTAATACGAAACATTACGAATGGGGCTAGTAGGCTGGCGATTTTGTATTTTTTTTTTCATAGAACAATATCTAGATACCATTTACAAGCACTTATGTTCCTCGGAAGCCATTGATAACGACTATCAGTTCATATTTGCACAAAAAAAATGCAACTTGATTTATACTTAGTACTCAAGTTGGAGGTGTTTTTCAAATTCAGTTAAGTAAATAAGTAATACCTACTTCTGTCAATAAAAAAAATCTTATTCATTTGAAAAAGTCATCCAAGATAGATTGCGATAGGCTCTACTGGATTCTTTGGACCCTAAGCCAGACTTACTTACTCGCAAGTGCTGCAGACGTGGTTTTTGACAAAGAGAAAAAAAACGCGAAACAGAAGTTGTACCTACCAACCCGTCTGTTAAATGTTGCACCAAAACCAATCCTCATCCTTCCGAAATAAAATTAAAACAGGCCTATGTGCCTAAGTCCAGCAATCCAGTAACTAAATCGAAGTATAACTGAAAAAATAGGTACAATATTAAGAGTTCTTTTCATTTAATAAGTATTTTTCCACCTGCTTTATCGCGATCCCTCTTTTCGTGGCCCCACCTGAACCCCAAAAGCTTTACTACAAGCAGGTAGTTGGCTCAAAAATCATTTGGTTCTCTCCAACGAGAGGCGTTTCACAGAATTACCCGGTTCTAATGTTTACTTTTAATTCACAGTCAAAATTTTATTTCATCCCAGGTTGTATCATCAAGCGCTTTGAATAAAATTAGGCGCTTGTTTGAAACGCGTAATTTTACTTAGGCGCTAGAAATAATAAATAATAAGTATTATTTGATGAAGTAAGATACTTTTTAAGATGTGTGAAGAAGGTTTTAATAAAATTTTGAAGTCGATCAAAAATTCAAGAAATTCAGTGTGTTGTTCATCTTTGTATTCTGATGTTTTTGATTGTTTTTATTACTTTGTAATAATAATATTTTAAATTAATCCCAGTTTGACGGCGATTACAAATTTCGACATTTACCGTACTAAGAGACTTTTGTACACATGACGACTGTTCATATGCCACTGTTGAAACAGTCACTGGCTAAACAGTTAGCACAGAAACATTATACTTTAAGTAGGTACTACTTTTTTTTCACTAACTTTACTTCTAGTTTAAAGGTATATTGGTCCAAGGCAAAATGAGCAAAATACACAAATTAGAAAAGGACTTCCATCCCCACCATTTTTTTGGAAGTGGGTAATAGCTAAATCAAAAAAAAATGGACTTAAGCTCCAGTAGGCTTGAGAAGATTGATACAGCAATGTACAAGCTTGAATTAATTATGCTTCAAAAAAATTAGTCTCATACAAAAACTTCTTTAAATAGTTTGAGAAGACAAACTTTGTAGCACTTAACTACTATCTAATTATACTGACATTTAGTGAGACGGAACTACAAAACAGTTAAGTATTGTACGAGACGTTGAAAAACTTTTCTTACATAAATTAACGTAAGGTAATATCCTATTCACTTCACTTCACGGCATATTCGAAGCTGATGGACATGATCATGGCTGTTCCACTGGGCTTCGTCCTCCATAGGCGTGAGTCTGGGGGCGACACTCTGGGCAGGTTGTCACCCTAGCAGATATAGACTCAAGATGGTGGCGCGTTGGGAACCACCGCGCGCCTCCTCAACGTAGAAAGTGGCGTGATCCTCACGAAAATAGAGGTGAGGAGCCGTCGGAGATTGGTGGCCAGGGCTGGTCAGGGTAGCTGGGATCTCCTTTCGAGGGCACACCAGGTTCCACAAACAGCCGAGGAGGAGAAAGAAAATAAAATAAAAAATGGCTGTACCACTGGCAGTAGAAGAGTTCAGTCCTGTTCTGTCTGTTTTAGCCCCTCTCTATAAAATAGAGTGCAAAGGGGCTTATGTCGAGACTTTGTCTGTAGTCTGTGACTCTGTCGCATTAAACTACGTCATTAGGTCACGTGGATCATCTGTTTAAAGTTTGAAATAAAACAAAAATGACAACGTCAATCGGATTGAACTTTCACAACAAACGTGTTAGAGAGGGGCAGTCGGGTGAGAACGATCTCACGGGTTCTTGTTTATTTTAGTACAGGTATAAATCAATTAATCAATCAAATCAACCTATGCCAGTCCACTGCTGGACGTAGGCCTCGCCCAAATCACGCCACAATACACGGTCCTGCGCCTTCTGCATCCAGTCACTCCGTGCGACCTTTTTCTGGTCGTCGGCCCATCTGGCGGGGGGTCGTCCTACCCAACGTACATATACCAAGTCGCGGTTTCCACTTTAGAACTTGTTTGCTATACCGACCATCGGTTCTCCTACAATGTGGCCGGCTCACTGCCACTTCAAAACGCATGCTCGTCTGAGATCTATGTTGACCACTCTGGTTGTCTGACGGATAACATCCCTCCCTCAATTCCGAATGTTATTCCTCAGAGTCACCCCAGCTCGAAGAGGTAAGAATATACGTTTAAAATAAGCATAAGTAAAATACGAGTGGATAGAAGAGTAAAATGTCTATCCTTTAAATCCAAATTTAAAGAAAAAGTAAATGTTTTCCACCTCATCTCGACATATTGGCGCTAAGGCGTCATCGTTATAATTAAAATTATAAACCAAGTAACTCGACTTGGGTCCAGAAGATCTTAATAGCATCCCCATGCATCCCTTAAGCCATAAGCATCACATTAAATAATTCTAAAACAAAATAATAGACTTCAACTTTTTTCCGAATAAACAAAAATTACGCGCTTCCTTCAAACTTTTCTTCAGAACATCGTACACAACTTTTGCCAACGACATTGCTCTCCAATTTAAAAACATAAAACTCAAAAAAAGAACATCCAACGTCACTTTAACAAGACTTTGATAAAGTAAAAGCAACAAAGAAAGAGTTGTAAGTTGGAGAATAAAGCGACGAAGCGGCTGGCGGCCCTTGCGGTATTTACCGCGGCAAATTAGAATTAAAATAAATACCCTCGGGCCGAAACAATTTGCATCTAGATGTGACATTAGTAGAACAATTTTATCTTTTTGCACTGTGTTTAGAACAAATTAGAGAGCCCAAAGTAGGTTTATTTCGGTATCGTTGTTTTAGGTTGCCCGCTTCGGGGGGGTAGGATTAACGAGCTAAGCGTATGTTGATGTAAAGACAGTGAGTGTAACTCTGTACGTTTAATAAATAAAATTTATGTTTTATAGCATACATTTATTTACAGACTTGGTTTTTAAGGGTTCCGTACTAAACTAGGAACATTTTACTTTCTAGACTCGCCATGTACGATGTTCGCGTGCAGTTTATTTATTAGACCCTTAATATAGATAATAGATTAAGTAGTTGTACTAGAGATATAGTTGTAACTAGCTGAGCCCACAACTTCGTTTACGTCCCTTATGTGACGTAAACGAAGTTGCGGGCTCAGCTAGTTTATAATATAAGTAGGATTAGTAGGATAACAAACTCTTTGTATGAAAGGAGAGGTATTTCTTTATCAGAGTCATCAAGCAGCGTCTGAAACTGCCCTGTTTGCTTAATCATAAAAGAGCTTAATGATTAAGACTATTTTTAAGGCGCGGACTGAATTGATTTATGATTAAGCCAACACGCCAGTTTAGGTTCACTCACATTCAAAGAGACCCCTACAATAAAAATTTTCAGAATATCTGATTCTTAAAAGAGTTATAACTCTTTTATTTCTAAACGGATTTACTTAAAACAAACGCTAAATGTTAACTGGAGCAAACCTCAACACAATAAAAAAAACCGCATTGCAATCGGTTGAGCGGTTACTGAGATTAGCGTGCACAACCGTACAGACAAACAGATATACAGACATACAGACAAACAGACAAAAATTCTAAAAATCATTGTTTTGGGTTCTATTGCGTTCATAAAGCCCCCCTATAATATTTTTTTCTTATTTATCTTCCATGTACAGACAGCGACCTGTTACGATTTTATTATATGTATTGATATTGATTTCCAAACTTGTCACGACTAAAAAATTGAAAATTAACTTGACAAAATTTACGGTGGGTACCTCTGCTTAGCGTAAAATGAGTTTCTAAAATCATTTGTTTAATGAAGAGATTCGCTCCTCCGAAATTTTAAGCGTAAAATGTGTTTTAAAACTGCGTCTTGTAGTAGGGGGTGTACCGTCAGCTAAACAGATAATTATATCTTTGGATATGTTAATAATATTCACGGTAGGTACATAGGTACTATAAATATAATGCTGAAAAAGATTTAAATCCTTTAAAACTTTTTCAGTTAAATTAAAAGCAAAAACAGAAAACAAATGAGTAGCTACGAACCTTAGATCATCTAACCACAGGATGCGCCTTACTTAAGCATTGTTTTCTGCCATTGCACATGACCATTTGGTCTTTTGGCTTTATAAAAAGCCTGTACATCAGTACATCATTTTATATGATTAAACTAGTACATTTCATTGTAGTTGACTGTACAATAACAATTAACACACAACAGCCATTACGCGTTTGTCGATTAATACATTTTTAAATGCAATGAAATTTTATATGTCTTTGTGTTTTCTCCTTCACTTGTATGAAAACTGGCAGAATATTTTTGTATGCGGTGGTTCGCAAAGGCTAGTCCCGTGTTATATGGTCTAAGCTACGAACCCAAGCACGTGGTCCAACATGACCGAGATTGAAATGTCGTTGAAACGATTTTATAAACGAAGAATTTAACTTATTATTATAATGTATGCATAGTTATGTTGAATATTATGTTATCTTTGGCTGTATGGCTAATCGCCTTTGCCTATTTTAACATTAAATTAAATCAACATATGGCAGTCCAAATCCATTCTGCGCCTTCTGCATCCAGCCACAGCCTGCGATCTTTTAGTCCCAGCTTGCGACCTTTTTAGGGTTTCGTAGCCAAATGGCAAAAACGGAACCCTTATAGATTCGTCATGTCTGTCTGTCTGTCTGTCTGTCTGTCCGTCCGTGTGTCACAGCCATTTTTCTCAGAAGCTATAAGGCCTATGCCATTGAAACTTGGTAACTAGATGTATTCTGTGAACCGCATTAAGATTCTTATATAAAACTAGAAAAAAAGTAGTAAACTCAGAACTGAAACTAAAAATTTTTTTTTTCATCAAACCCATACGTATGGGGTATTTATAGATAGGTCTTTAAAAATGCTATTGAGGTTTCTAACATCATTTTTTTCTAAAATGAACAGTTTGCGCAAGAGACACTTCCAAAGTGGAAAAATGTGTGTCCCCCCCCCCTCTAACTTCTAAACTAAGAGAATGATAAATCTAAAAAAATATATATGATGTACATTGCCATAAAAACTACCAACGAAAATTGGTTCGAACGAGATAGAGCTGGTAGTTTTTTTTTTAATACATCATAAACCGCAATTTTCTGTTGGAATAATCACTACCACTGCGAACATATTTATAGATTTTTAAGTCCCGGGTTCAAGTCCCGTCTGGGCCAGGTTGTCTTTTTTCACTTTATAATAAAATATTATGAACATATTTATGTTACTTGCTGCTACGAAACCCTTCATGGGCGAGTCCAACTCGCACTTGGCCGGTTTATTTTTTATACATGGATAAATAAAAAGTGTTCTACTAATAATATCTGATACATACATACATAACATCACGCCTGTCTCCCAACGGGGTAGGCAGAGACTATGACTTTCCACTTGCTACGATCCTGGCAGACAACTTTCGCTTCTTCAACTTTCATAAGTGTCTTCATACATGCTCTTCGGTTAAAGGTACTTTTGACCTGTCCTTTTCTCAGAAGATTATCGATTTGATCGACTTGAGTATTATCTGATATTAAATCAAAATACATGCCTATTACTTTGTGCTAAGTAAATTTCTTTTTTTCAGTTTTAGTCTCTGTTTGAAGTCGGTTCTTTTTTGTTAAACAATTTTCAAACTGCGAACATTATTCCATCTGAAATTATTATCATTAGCCCCGATTAGCCCATTCACACACACTTATGTTGAAGCCTATGATAAAGTTCTTACTAGTCCTTACAAAACGTCTAGATCCATCAATTGTCTAGATAATGTCAGGTCGTTGACACAGACCACATGTCATTTCAGACTTCCTGTGGTTTATTATTTACATGTGCGTAATTCTATTGCTTGTAATGGAATTAATCTCGGATCCTGCGAAGATGCTGGGCTTTGCAACATGTGTTATGCGAGGGCTTGTAGTTTTATGAAGCTTATAAAACTATTTTTATTTGGTGTGATTGATGCTAATATGTACATTGGAAAAAACTTGCCATGCATTGTACATTTATATAAGCCTAATTTTTTTTTCATGTAAAATCTTGATGGATTCTTACCGACTACGGCTCCAGCAACGGCGGGACGATCCCTCAAGTGGGCTGTAAACAAACTGGTGCTAAAACAACAGAAAATCATTTCACTGTACCTACCAGTTCTACTTCTAGAGCCCTGGGACATCCTTCCGAGGACCTACCCGGAACTCCCGGCCGTAGACAGTTGTAGGGCATCGTGTGGTTTTAGTCAGTAGGAGTCCGGCATAGCATCCATGTAGGATTGCCACACGTATATAAATAAACCACATGGTGAACCTACCACTGCAAACAATCCTACCCTATTACCTAATTGGAATTTAATTGAATGAAACCATGCTATAAACCCACTCTTACACACGAGAAATAGTATATGTTAGGGTTTTCGTGCCAAATATTTACCTAAATAGGTTAAACATTTTTGAAGAAATGTATGCCTGATTTACATTGCAAAAAGGCCTGATTTTCTTGAAAAATGCCGCTAAATCCTAAGTGGTATAAAAAAAACATTGCTTGAATGAATGTTTTGAAACATCAATTTTCAGACACATTAGAGAAGGTACTAAGATAATCAGCCTTTGTTTTATAATAAATGAAAAAGGAATTTCACTGTACGTTTTCTTACTTCTAATGATAATTATCTGATGACGCCAGTTTTAACAAGTCTTTTTAAGTTAAAATATATGCACAAAGCTCTTTACAATTAAACATTTCGCCTGACCTGATCAATTGCTAAAATGCCTGGCAAATCAGGCGAAAGTCTGGCATATGGTAACCCTATACCCATTGGGTACGAAACCCTACTGCCGAGACTCTGCTGTTTGGCCATCTGCCTATCTCCAGGCTGTATCTCAAGAACCATAATAGCTAGTCAGCTCAAATTTTCACAATGATACTAAAAACCGAAGAAAATATTTAAGGTGCTCCCATAATAAACTTAATTATTAAGAATACAAAAAACCCGACTGCCAAGTAAACATACAACTGAAAAGCAAGAAACAAGCTCTATATTTCTTTTGTGATTTTCTTTAGCCACTTACTGTTTTACTTTGTCGGCAACATTTGCAGGATGTGACAAAGAATTGGACATACATACCTACATACATAGTCTCGAAAAACATTACCCTCCTTTCTTTGGCAGTTCGGGTAAAAAACAATCGTGCCGTTCTTTGGTACGAAACTCTTCGTGCGCGAATTCGACTCGCATTTGGCCGTTTTGTATAACACTGCAATGTTGCTTTATCATTTCACCAACCAGAATGTATGAATTTAGATTCAAGTGACATAACAAGGATTCGCGCCCGTCTGTCTGTCTGTCCCGATGCTAAGTCCGACACATGGTCGTAATGCTAATGATCTGAAACGGTTACAAGTGTTTCTCACTATTCAATACAGACCGAATAATGGCTAGAACTGACAATCAATTCTAGAGTATCAGTTTTCTTTACTGATGTATTCTAAGTATAAATACATACATTATAGTCACGTGTTTATCTCCAAAGAAGTAGCAGAGGCATATTAACAAGTAACAGGTACACACGTAATAGTGTTGAAATGGACAGGCGTAGGTAGTAACTGCCCGCCGTTGAAATTTTTCAAACTTGATGCCTTCAACCTTGGGGTAGTTCCGTGGCGGAACTACCCCAAGGTTGAAGGCATCAAGTTTGAAAAATTTCCCCCCGAGACCGGTAGACTTAGGAGAACTCGGATGGAAAGCGTGATACACCCCATCCACCGAAGATCATGGCTCACACAACGGTCTCCTGCGGGAGAATGCCCACGTCCAGACCTGCCACGAGGACCTGGCGCTGTTACGCCTACCAATGTGTGGAGCGCTGTGTACCCGCTATGTTCCTCGTGCTTGCACAGCGGTAGTTCAAAGTGGTGGTGGCGATCCATCGACCATCTAGTACGAACCCCAGATACTTCATCGAGGGCTCGATGCCGATGCTGACGCCCCCTACCTGTATGCTGGATCCGGCAGGTGGCCCAAAGCCTCGGATTTATGAAGGGCGACATCATAAGAAAAGAAGTGAGTCGAATAAGGTGGCTGGGTCTTGACCCAGCCACCTTATTCGACTCACTTCTTTTCTTTTTTTTATACGTGGAAATGACACATGGATGCTATGCCGGACTCCTACCGACTAAAACCACACAATGCCTAACAATAGTCTAACGCCGGAAGTCCCGGGTAAGCCCTCGGAAGGATGTCCCAGGGTGTCACCGCGACCTCGCCTAGATGGTTCGGGTACTATCCCGCGTCTGGTTGGTTCATAACTCTAACGCGTTTTCTTAGAAGAACTTATGTATACACAATATTCACAAGCCAACCTATAATAGTTTATATCTCTCTATGAAAATAGGTGGTGATTATCCCTACAATAGTAGTTTAAGATTTAATAATATCAATGGAGTTTTCCTCATCACATATTTAGCGTTTTTTAACATAATTTTGGCGGAACCCTTATGCCTACTCCACGGAACCCCTAGGTTCCGCGGAACCCAGTTTGGGAACCGAGGTGTTAGGTAATTTGAGTCGAAATACACGGGATACCCCCGGAACCCCTAGGTGAGGCCGCAGTGGTAGCCAAGGTCTATTGGGAATCCTGGGGTCATCCTTCCGAGGGCTTGCCCGGGGCTCCTAACCATAGGCATTAGATAGGAAACTAAAAAAAATGATGTTAGTCGGTAGGAGTCCAGCGCAACATCACTGACGGATTATGTTCATGTAAAAAAAAAATTAAGAGTAGTTTCAGTAGATTGAATGATATTTGGTATTGGCGATGTCAATGATATGTCACTGTAACAACTTTTGATCAAGTGGGACGTATGTATAGCTGCCACCTTATTCACAACATTCATTATATAAAACGGCATAACAACCACGAAGATTTACATACGTAAAAGAAAAATATCACCACACACATAAAATAAATTAAATCTAGTCTACGAGATTATAGTTTCTATAAACTTGTTTCTTTCTATAGGAATTGATGAATGAACGAGGCAATTTAAATGCGTTTTTTTTACAATGGAACTTTTAAACCAGTGAAAAAGCAATGCAAAATGAAGATTATGCTTATTTTATGATGGTTTGAAATTTTAGAGTAGGAACAGCTTCAATCAAATTAGCTTATAGCGTCCACTGTTGGGCATAGACCTCTCCCAATCGAAGCTACATTACACGGTCCCGCGACTTCCGCATCCAGTCCCAGTCTGATTCTTTGAAGGCACCGGTCCCTCTGGCGAATTGACGTCCAACACTATGTTTGCCGAGTTGCGGTCTTCAAACCATAAATAGTTTTTCCGTAAAATATGCCATTAGTTCTTCTACAGATGTGATCAGCCCACTGCCACTTTACTGTAGGTGTATTCTGATATAGCATAGCGCAACAAAAAAACGGTTAAGTGCGAGTTGGACTCTCACACGGAGGGTTCCATACCAAGAAATATTATAATCCCGTTTGTTGTACAGGAGCTCCATTATTATTTTTCTGATTTTACTATTTGTTGTTATAGCAAAGATAATGTAATAGTATTACATACAGATCGGCAACTCCCTGCCGCGCCACAGCTGTCAGTAGAGTTGACGTACGTGTTGACGGGACATTTGCTTAGAAATTATTGGTCACACGCACACATTCAAGCTGGAGTTTCCGCCCTGTGGTTATAGCGGCAAGAAAAATACACCATCTGTGAAATTTTCGGCTCTCTAGCTGTCACGGTTCCTGATACACAGTCTCGTGATGGACAGACAGATAGACAGAAGGATGGCGAAGTCTACTGAATATGGTCCCGGTTTTTGTCCTTTGAGTACGGAATCCTAAAAATAACCAAGGAGGTAGTTAAGCTTGCCATACTTGGATGAGTGTATAGTTTTGTGCAATTAATCTTGCGTAGGATATGACGCAATATTCACAAATGAACGGAAGCGAACCGTGACATGTGGTGCCAAGTCGTCTCACACAAATTGATATGAATTCATTCATCGGACTTACTGTTGGACGCTGTTATGTGGAATGTCATCAAACAATTTGAGTACTTATGCAAAAAAATATAAATTTAGTTTGAAATCGCAATAGTATGACAATGTAGTGCGAAGTTTAGTCTGGTGGCCCGTTATTAAACAGTAGGGTATCAAGTAGTTAGTCATGAAAGAAAGTTTAGTACAAAGAAACATGTAGGAGACATGTTTTTTTGTTGGATATTAAATTCTTAGATCATTATTTTTATACCCACAGAATAATAATGTCTTTATCTTAACCCTAAAGGGTATTGCGTTTGGAAGGTATAGATAGATTCTAAAAAGGCTGAATAGAAAATAAAGGGTCTAAATTGTCAAATTCGGTTGAATATGTAACTGAAGCACCAGTTTCATACTCTTTGCACTCGACTCAAAAAAAGAAAACATTATCGTAACTTTCATTCTCCCCAACAATATTTAAAATAAGAATATCTCTAAACGTTTCATTTAGCAGGTACGTTCAGAAGCGTGAATTACAAACATAGCAAAGGAAGCTTTCTGCAAGGGATTATGGTTGTAAAGAATCCTCATGTTCTTGGATTAATTTGCCTATAAAATGACTGTTTGTAAATTTTGAACTCATTTTAGCATTGCAGTTTTTTGTTTTTAAAAAGTGGTTTAGGAATAGCAAAAGCTTTACCTAGGCTCGGTGTTATATCCTTTTGTCGTGTCTACTTGTCTCTGTGTAGGTTTTTAGTATTAACACACCGTTTGTAGCAGTTATTTTTTCAAATAAATTGGTTAGTTTAATTCTGACTGTCCTTATAATAATTTATGGTCCCCCACCACGATTCACCTGTACATACGCTGGTACCCGTTTTGACTTAAATGAAGGCGCCTCTGGTGTAGGCGTTTGCAATCGCTTCCAACAACACCGTGAGTTGGAGCTGCCACACAGAAAACAATAGACAGAACAGTTTTTACTTAAGGCGAAGTGGGAGCCGGTCTCAAGAGATTTCGAGGGGGTGAAGCGGACGCACGATGCAAGGGGCACTCCCTGCGTTCGATATGTTACCGCGCGCTCACCCGTTCAAGCTAGGCAATTTATACAACGACGAAATTGACAGAAGTTCAAGTTCACAATAATAATTCATTATGTCAAATCCCATATTCGATCCAGTGCAGATCAACGGTTTAGATCTTCTACTCGTATGCTACTATGTAATTGATTCCGATATAATTTTCATTACTATGTATATTATGTAGGTACTTAATGAAATTATTCTTCAGAAGAAGAATAGAATAAATTAGAAGTACATCGCTGTTCATTAATTACCTACAAGCTGATGCTCGCGCTTTCGCCCTATTGGAATTTTGTACTCGTGCCCGCATTCCATTGTAACATATTCCAGGGATAAAAGTATGTGCTATCTATACTAATATTATCCAGAGGAATTTGATTATTCTTTTACATCGAATAGGCTCCGAAACTACCTACTGGACTGATTTGAAAAACTCTATTAAGTAGTTTTTTTTTATATTTAGCTCGCCAAATTGACGTCGCCATCAGTCTAATAGTAAGCCGTGGCGCATCTAGCGATTGGGGGCCAGTCTCACAGTCCTTAAGACTTTCGACAGTGGTCCTCTAATTGGCGGCCCTGTGGTGTGCCTCTTCACGCTCCTTTTGAAGAACCCGGGATTGTGAGATGAGGGAAAAACGTGTGCGGGCAGGTCGTTCCATGTTTTTATAGTTTATTATTTAGTTATTTTATATTTTTTTTCTCTGCCCTGCACGCGTTGTTCGGGATCGGAAAGGAGATGGTGGGATTCACCGTGATACATTCGGTTGCGCTAACGGTTCGAGGCATCCCGTCACCTCAGGAAAACCAATTATTCGGATAGCACGTCTCTGCATAGCGTCTAGTAAGTACCTCGCGGATTCATCCCAAAGGTGAGAGCAGTATTCGTCGCAGAGGCGAATCTGCGTTTTGTACAGTAAACATCTCTGATGTGGCGTGAAATAGCGTCTCACCTTATTCAGGATTCTTAGTTTCCGCGAGGCCAGTCCAATACAGCTCTCTAAAACTGTTGGGAAGCTACACTATCGTCATGCTATTTCTGGGTAACCTACCTTCCCACGGAAACGGAAGCTATGCTGGTGAAAACGCGTGACATCCGCTAGTTCTAAACTAAAGCAGCGAGCGATCCCAGTACAAAATTGCAGCCATAACACAAGAAAGAATAACAAACAAACAAACAATTAAATCTTTTAACCTTTATGAATATAATATAATAGACAAATTAATAAAAATCTGTGTCATCAATGCCTACCGTAAGAGATTTCTATATATAAATAACTAGTGCCTAAGTATGTACTTTATTCCCTCTCTCTCTCTCTCTGTATGTTATTTCTTTTTCAAATTCTTTTTGTGTATGTGTTTATAAATTATTGGATAAATTAAATAAATAATTAAAAAAACCTTGTACAATTGAGAACAAATACCTACCTAGATGATCCATCACCATACATTTATAATACATCACCATACACCATACATCTATAATAATTAATAATAATAATTATAGGTGTTTGATATAATGAGTACAGAGATATGGAAATGGGAAAATGCTAAAATATAAACCGTAACGACGAACTTAACTTTGAGACGGGTAACAATAAATCTTCTGAACTTATTTATAATGTGGCATCACCCGGTCTAAGCATTGGCAGAAGTATGAAAAGAAACTATATATTTCGATAAGTTTATAGTTACTTTTTCACGTAAACTACAAGGAAATCACCCGAACAGATTCGACAATCGTAATCCCTTGAGTTTCTGCCATAAATACTTCTTTGCTTGTTTTTTTTATTCACCATTTACGTAAGCAAATTACGTCAGCGGACGCGACAAAGTTGTACACGGGTGTCCTCAACGAGGCCTGTCGGCCGACTGAGCGAAGCGCTGTGGTGTAGTCAATCGCGCGAAATGCACTCCTGCTCAACAATACGTGTTCATAAAAAGAAAATATGTCAATAATTAAAAAAATAAGATCATAACGTCCCGAAGGAACTTATTGGGAACACGTAATGAAAATATCACGGTAGTACATCATATAAATAAGGAATAAAATCGATTATAATCAAGGCAGTCAGAGGAAAACGAGCAAACTTTGAGAGGTTTTTCTATCGAGCCAAATTTCCACAATCGTGTTTTGGAAAGCTGACGTCCCTCGTCAATATAGTCAATAATCAATATTCATAAAAAAATATATTGAAATGTTTGTTTAAGCCTTTGAAAAATTGGTTCGAAAAACGTCAAAATGTGTATTTTGAGACTCATTTCGCCTTAACTGCAACGGTTACGGAGAAATTTATGCCAATAAATGAAAAAGATACGACGCTCTCGGCGGTAAATGAAATAGGTACTGTAAACCAGCACGGCAGAGGCAACCTCATTTTAAATCATTATTTAACTTGGTAGACCTTATAATCATACACTAAAGAAAATCCTTCTGCCGATTTCTGTTCGACTGACATCAAAGTGGTTATAACAAAGGAACCCTAAAAACATAATGAGACGGCAATAGGCACAAGTGCTCCCGTTCGCATGGTCCCGTAGCAATTTTAGGATCTCATAAATATGTATAAGGCGGTACTGTTCTTTTCCTTTACTTATCAATTATGGGGTTGTTTAGGCGACACGCGGGATCACCCTACAGAAAATATACTCCTGAATCGTAAGGGTTAACCGGTAGTGGTTTGCGCTTTGAAGATTTTGGTTGCTTTTAAATTTGGAATTTCGTATTTTACATAATCACATGTGAACTGAGCCAACTTTTCTATTTATACTTGTAGGTACTTTTGAATGTATTTTGAGCCAGGGTGCAAATTCGAAACTTTTTAGTTTTTTAATTTTTTTTTAGTTTTCGCGTGAATTTTTCCTAAAAATATTTGACAAATGTCTTGGTTTTTGGCAGAACTGAACAACATACTCGCTGTTTATTCATCAATATTGTCAAGTTACTAGTCTCAAAAGAGGAGTTGCTTTAATTTCCAAAAAGTAAAATGGGCTTTTGGGTAGATTTTTAAATGGATCTTTTAAATAAGATAACTCTACTATTTATTGCATCTTATCGGATCTCTATAGGTATTTTTACTCATTTATTTTCTTCTGATAAAAGCTCCTGGATCGTTTGTAGGTAGGTACTTACAGCTGAATTCTTTATAACACGCAACATTTAAAAAATAAACCACAAAAAATATCATTCGCATACACAAAGTCTCGTATTTACGTAGCTCACCTGTTACCAAAAGCTTATCCCTACTTACACGAAATCATTCGGAATACGTCAACATAGCTCTCACCCCTTAACCGCCCGGGGCGCGAACGACCCCCTTTTAAAGCTTGGGAGCAATTTTATTGCAAAAAATACTTGGCAATTTTACGGGCACAACAGACCCCGATGTCCCTGAGGTAGTTTCGATTCAGACTCGATTATGTTTAGGGTTAAACGTCATTGATATTGCCGATCGGTGCCCACTGGAGGGTTATTGAATTTTTTCGAGGTCTCTAATTTGTACGACTGTATTTTAGGGTTAGATTGATGTGATATTGTTTATTGATGATATTTTAATTAAATTGAGTTTTTTTCCATACATATGTTTCATTTTTGGTTACTGTTCTTTACGTTATCAACATTTTGGGAACTTCTATTTATTCCTTCGAGAATATTACGACAATAGACATTTTCATTGAGATCTGTAGAACAAATAGCTATTTCCCAAAATGGGTAGAGACAAAACTAGACATCAGATTTAGACTCTTCTTGTTCCACTACCTATTAAGCGTTTGACTCAAATCAATGCCCTGATCATCTTGCGATGATCCGATGATTGCAAACTAAATAAAACTATTGATAGTTTTTTTTTTATATTTAGCTCTCCAAATTGACGTCGCCACCAGCCTGATGGAAAGCCGTGGCGCATCTAGCGATTGGGGGCCACCTCTGACAGTGGCCCTCAAGTTGGCGGCCTTGTGATGTGCCTCTTCACGCTCCGCTTGAAGAACCCGGGATTGTAAGAGGACGGAAACACAGCTTCCCTTCTAGCGAAGATTCTCTCCACTGTGTGAGAGTGGCAGCTCTGTCCAGCACGCGTTGTTCGGGATCGGAAAGGAGAGGGCGGGATTAGGTTAAAGAGCTCTTCAGAACACTCACCGTGATAGATACGGTAGTTTTATTTAGGTTGCAAACTGCAGTATACTTTCGGTGCACCTGTCAAATTGAGCTGGACATTTTATAACAGCAGAAAATCACTTGTGAAGAAAACACCCTCGAAGAACTCTTGTGAAGAAAACTGTGCTGTGTGAAGAAGTCGTATGGAAAAGCAGAGCTTCCTTCCTTATTTAAAATTATACCTGCCTCTTAAAACGTATTCATGCAGAAGCTGAACAGAAAAAGAAATTGGGGCTTGGGGCTGGTACACCACCTTCATTACGCGAATACGTCTGTCTGTACGTCATGAGGCTGTATCTCAGGAACCGTGATAGCTAGAGAGCTGAAATTTTCACAGATGATGTATTTTTGTTGCCACTATGACAATAGATACTAAACTAAAAAAAAGACTGAAGAAACTAGAAAAAAGGGGGGATTAAGGGGGGCTCCAATACAATAAACGTGATTTTTTGCCGTGTTTTAGTACGGAACTCTCTGGGCGCGAGTCCGACTCGCACTTGGCTAGTTTTATTTAAGAAACATGAGATGACAAGACACAGTATTTATGATAGTGTACGGTAGGCCTTAAAAGAGATTTAACAGCTATGACATAATTTTCACACACACACACACACACATACTCACGCCTTTATCCCCGAAGGGGTAGGCAGAGGCCTATACCGGCCCACCTTTCACCGTGTACAATTCGGTCCCACGTAACAGGTGGTGAGCCCATCGCCGTGTTGAAATGGACCATAATTTTCAGTATCATCTAATAATATTAGTTAACTTACCAAAGATCTGAACAAAAGATGAGCTAAAATATTGAGATAATATTAAGTCATATTTTCTCAATGAGGTGAAATGAGATGTGTGAGTATGAAAGAAGTTGAAACTTAAGTTCCGTCGACCGTTACAAAATGAAGCTTTAGACCGTCAAAAATTTAAAGATGAGAAATATAAAGATTTAAAGATGAGACTTCTCACAACTCACAGCTCAGAAAGAAAATTAACAGGCTATTACTTTTGTATTTATTTAACACGCCAAAATGTTGACGCCCGCTGCCATGAAGACAGCAACGCTCACAATCCACAAGACTGTTATCTCAGTGGCTCTCGAATAGGCAGCCCAATGACGCTTGAAGAACCCGGGGAAATAAGAGGAGGGAACAGAGTGTTCCAAGTTTAAATACCTAGTTCTATAATGTATTACTCCTACACAGTTTCACGAAACAGCCTCGTGCTTAGTTTAAAGGTCACCCTGACGTCACCAGATCAGAAGTGTTCATGAATAGCCAGCTTGTCGCCTATCGGTCATGAACAATAGCCTTTTGTTACGAGATTAAAACCAGTACATGATAAACAAACAGTGTTGTAGTGCTTTATTCATTGCTAGAGGGAGAGATATGAGAAAGAGGGAGAGGATAATAATTCAGAATCATTCTTCAGATCCGTGATAGAGTTATTCACATTCTTGCTTGACAAATAGATCGTTAAGATCTCCTTTTTTCTCCGAAGCAGAAATGCCATTCTCACAAATGAATTGGACCTATGTGAGTGAATTACACTGTTAACTAGAAACGCGCCAATAACCTTCAAATGCCTGAATAGACTTTGGCAAATTGTAATTTAGGTAAAGAACAATCTCAACTAAGTATATCGTTTGTGAAAATACGAATAGGCAAGACTCCATGACGGAAATTAAGGCATGACAACTTCTAAACTAGTTATGAAATCATCGCACCATCACACCGTTCAAAAAACCACTATGAAAAGTTCATAAAAGTCAAATAGTCCTACCACAGGTTTATCAATAAGTCTATATCAAATATCAAGGCAATCTTGCTTTCCTTTTAACCCTAAAATGTTTCCTGAATTAGCGTCCTTTGTCAAACGACACATTTCGTAGGTACGGGGTCGTAGGTTAGCTGCAGATGATTTTAGTGGAACACCCTACTTCCTATGTCCCATTTAACCGTGAGCAACTATGCCTATAAAATTAATGAGTCAGAACGGAAACAAAATCCAATAACCCGCATTTACTAAAAAGAGCAATCTTTTTTAATCTTTGAGCGGAATCGTAAACGCATCGGACGAATCAAACTTCTAACAGTTTTAGCAATTTACTGTGAATTTAATGTCAGGGGCCTTTTTTACCAATTGGACGAGAGATCGGCAGATAAACTGTTGGGGCCCGCATGTGCGCGCACGCAACTGTGGCATAGACTAATGAGTGAAGATGTCAAAGACTATTGAGTGTGGCAGTTTTATAGTTTAGTCGTTATTTGTTTTCAAGAAAATTCAAATAACGTATTTAAAAGGACGACAGTAGTAAGAAAGTACGTTTCACTGTAGTAAGCAACATTTATTATGGCCGGTTATGGATGGGTGGCCACCTCATGACCACTTTGTGACATTTATTTGCGAGCGTTTCCGTGCTTCGGAAGGCACGTTAAACCTTTGGTCCCGGTTGCCAGTTAAATGGCAGTCGTTATGTCAAGTTGAAGGGTGACCTTATGGGCGGTTTGAAAAATTTCCACAACGCGCCGTCACAACCTGCCCCTCTCCTTATCAACACGGCAATACGGCTCACCACCTATTACGTGGGACAAAAATAAGGTAAAATCCACATTTTACCTTATTTTTGTCCACGCATATAATATGCCCACGCATATAATATGCCTCTGCCTACCCTTTCGGGGATAAAAATGTATTAAGCCTGCAGGTTTCTACCTTCAATACTGTTGTGTCGTATTTATTTAGTCTTTGGTTACAGTCTCCTGCTGTCGTTTTGTAATTAATAAATCGTTAACATCTCGATGGGTATTGTTTCATGGTGTAATGGTGGTGCAACTGTATCGAGTAAAGGTGGTCATGATGTATTATGTCATTATGACATAGATCCATGTGGGAAGCATTGGGGCTTGTTCTTGGGGTGACAATATTCTGAGTTTAAATATGTTACGATCTGTGGTTTGAAAATATTTGACCACGGTCGTGTTTCACAAATTTGGTGCGTTTATTGGACTTTCATTTTTAAACGGTTAAATAATATTAATAACAATTTTTTGTTGAAGATAGTTTTAGAACCAATTTTCCTGTATAAGCGATTAAGGTTTAGGACTAGTCAGTTGTAAGGTCTTATTTGGATGAAGCTCTCGATAGCAATGAATGCCCAGAATGAAGATATTATTGCACTATACTTACAGATTATTATAAATTTTAACCCAGGGCACTGACATGACCAATTGATGTACATTTATATTTCTATAGAGAAGCAACTCAATTCTGTGCGGTAAACTCGTGGTCTTATTCCTAAAGCACACATCACAACCTAATTATAAACTTTTGTAATACCAGAGGTATTATACACTTAACGACCCTTTTACAACCATTTATAGAGGCCTCCTTTCAAACGATAACATAACGAAGATTATCGTGATGTCAAGAAGCTCATACCACCTAAGCTTACGCGGTAGAAACTCCCTATCGAATACCATAGAAGCACTCGAAACGCAAAGCGCCACCATGAGCACCCCGTGACAATATACGAAGAGACTTTTTCCTCAGCATTCCATGGATTTACCGTTCGGGCTACGGGTCCATGGCGTGGTGCAGAGGGAAACACTGTGAGATTGTCTGGGACTTGCGATCCATTTGTAGTATAGGTTCAGAGCGGTCACTATGGCCACGTTCACAATGTTTCCCCCTCTGCCTGATCAGATTTGGATAATTTGGATGAAAATATTGTCTTTTCCTGTCAAGTCATTTTAAAAGATCTTTGTTTACAACCAACAGGAAACTTCCCAAGTATGAACAAATTCGCATGTGACAAATGTTAAGTGAACAAAGCCTGCCGCCAAGAGAGCTCCTCCACACGAGTACATCAACTAATTAATCGTTATTCCCGATGATTAAAGCACAGCTTGTGTCTAATGAGTGACTCATGTAACTATCGGTTGTAGGAGCTCTTATATAGTACGGATACGATCCGACATAAGACGAGGGAACATACAGCAACCAAAGACTTCTATAAAAATGGAGGTAGACGCGCCGTACTCTAATAAACGAGATTTCAAAAGCAATCCTCAAACACACACATTGCTAAGACTACACTCACTTATATATATCTTCTATACTTATAATAAATCTGTAGAGAGGTCAATTCTGTACATGAAATATATTTTCAAAATAACTATCAGGGGGTGATTAGTGATCGATACTGATGCCAAAAATGCAACCAGTAAAATTTTTGTCTGTCTGTCTGTCTGTCTGTCTGTATGTTCCTTATAGAAACAAAAACTACTCGACGGATTTTAACGAAAATAGATACAATTATTCTTCATACTCCTGGGCAGGTTATAGTATACTTTTCATCACGCTAAAACGAATAGGAGCGGAGCAGCAATCAAGAATATTTTGAAAACGGGGAATATTTTTTACTGTCTGAGAGCTTCCGAGGCGTACGCTGCGTAAATGGTCACAGTTAGGTAAAAATTGTGTATTACGAAATTGTTTCTCTTAAAAAGTTCTAAAAAAAAGTCCGCGACAGCATATGTCTATCTTTTAAGGTTCGCTCACAATAACCTAATTTGTCTATCTCTTAAGGTTTGCTCACGATATAATGAAACTGAAGAGTTTGTTTGTACTAGGATCTCAGAAACTACTGGTTGCATTTAAAAATTATTTTACAGTTTAATAGTCCATTTATTTAGGCTGGCTAATGGCAATATAACATCACGCTAAGACGAATAGGAGCGGAGCAGCCATGAATAATGTTTCGAGAACGGGGATTATTTCTTTCTTTTGAGAGCTTCCATTGCTGACGCTGCATAAATAGTTAAAGTTACGTAAAAATTGTATACTACAAAATTGTTTCTCTTAAAAAGTTATAAAAAAAAGTCCTTGACAGCATATGCCTATCTTTTAAGGTTCACTTACAATAACCCTCTTATTAAGTTTTAAAGTATGAGCGACGTGACGGAAGTTTTTTTGGTTTGCAGTGGCAGCCAGTCAACTGAACGATCAAAACCGGCCAAGTGCGAGTCGGACTCGCACGCGATGAGTTCCATACCGGAAAACGGATGGGTGGAAGTAAAAGCGCGGGAAACATTATATCACTTTAACGAGAGGTGTTAAAGTCACATCCTTCTCACTCTCATGTGATGCGCCATAACGAATACAAGCGACGCGACGCGACTATAATAAGCGCGACGGGGGTAAATGCAACGGGAAACATTATAATACCTACTCGAAATATTAATACCATACCTCACTCTCATGTGACGCAAACGAAGTTGCGCGGGTCAGCTAGTAAATAATATTTACGTAATTGTCACCACAATAGCAATATACTCGTACGAATGGAACAAGAGTAAAGGAAAAGGCGTATGGACTCCGATTGCAAGCCGAGTACACTCGAAGTTTTGACTCACTACAGTGCGAGCAACGCTGCCAATTGGCACAGTTTATAGGTTTCAAAAATCGGAGCGTAGGGCATGTCTACCTCAGTTTATATAGAAGTCTTTGACAGCTACAGGCTTTTTTCATATTTGGAAATCCTTCACATGCTAGCGAGCATCTTCTTCTTATCATTTATTCTGCCATCTTAAGTTTGCTCCGGTAAGGACGCTGGGCAGCCCTCTCCTTCCTCAGGCTCCTGGTCTTGGAGGCCGATAATCTAGTAGTAGGGCAGAGACAATCTACGGCGCCCTAGCCGGACAATAACAGGCGCACCACCTAGCAGAAAAATGAAATTATAGAACACGGGTCTGGACTCTTCGGTGATATAGGCGTGATAATTAAGAGTATATATACATATTTAAGTACACACATCACTAGGGTATTATCTTATAACCTAGCAGCAGCATCTATATTACGATTTGCCGTGATGCCCCAATTACTTGCTACAAACCTTTCGTCAATTATGTAGTCAGAATGTGTAAATCTAATTTAATAAGTCTTGCGTAACGTCGTGAAGATCTCAGGGTGGGTTTGTGATTTTACACTGACATGTTCAAAGCCTATGATAGCCTCACTTACAAGTGGTACACTTGCTGACTAACAGACAATGGCGAAGAGAAAGAAGACATTATCCTGTTCCATCCCTCTTTCATTTAGCTCTATAATAGAATAACAATGTTTTACACAGTTTCAATTGCAGTGAAAAGCATTACTACTATGACCATTTCACAGTTCTACATAATAAAATTTTGATTTTTGGTCGTATACTCGTGCTCATTAACTTTACAAAGCGTTCAAAACCCATCATTACGCACTCAAAACCCAAACAAAGCGTTCAAAAGTCGTAAACGCTAAAATGCCCTTATAATCTGTCCAGCATAGTTCTCACACAGTCATCTTTCTCAATCAACAAACCATCGCGCACTCACGATTTTTATTGTTTTCAAACTGAAGCTACGGGTGCATACGACCACCGACGTTTTTTCTATTTTTTCACTAAACTATAATTAATTTTACAACTCTTTTATTAAAGTTAACTATCAGGAAATCTACTAAAATCGTTGTAACGAAGTTTTAACTGTTCTTTTTTTTATTGCGAATAGATTGACTTTTGTTGCTCCAAGAGTGGTGCCGTAAAAGTGCTCTTTTAATCAATTATCGTAGTATCTAAGGGGTAATTTATTAGAAGAAAACAGGGCGATTATTGGAGTGTTAGACTCACAGATGATTTTTCCAACCGTGTGACTATATCTTTTTGAAATATTCCAGCCCGTTTAACCGATATCAACCCTCCATCACCTGTTACGTCCAAATTGCAGAAGAGAGGACTATGATAGTGTTTTTGTGAATGTAATTCAACTATAGGTGTGTCTTGCCCTACTTCTTGGTTCCGCTGAAATTTGCAATGCCTCTCAAGGTTTTTAATCGGAAATCGGGCGTAGAGTCTACGTGTTTTGTAGCTTCTTTTGCATACCCAGGGTTCATCCTACCGAGGGCTAACCCGGGTCTCTCAACCATAGGCAGTAGGGTACGTGTGGTTTTAGTCGGTAAGAGTCCGGCATAGCATCCATGTAGGATTTTATTCGCGTTAAAAAAGCCTCTTTTGTATATCCACAGAATTCAAGCGTGGAGCTTCGGGTGTTGTAGCCTCTGTTGTCTATTAAACTTTTTGACTCTGATTGGTAATCTAGTATTATGTTACGTATTCATTGCCATCGTCCTAAAGACAAAAGGGTGAATGCACGGTTTACAAAAAAACAAACAAACGACGCGCCCGCATGTCATTATTATCACTTAAAACTGATTAGAGAGTTAATTACAGTGACGCTTCAGATTGCTTATTAAGAGCTCCTGATGAGACAATCAATGGCTCTTCTGTAATTGTAATTAATTAATCTATTACTTATTCATTAAATTTTCCTCACGTATCAACGAATGTTGTAAACAATCTCTTGTGGTGTAGCATTTCTAAAGACTGAACAAAAAAATATGAGCATGTAATGCCTGGTAGATGCGAAATGTAGACTAATGTTGTCCAAATCGAAAATATCTATCCGAACGATTATAACAATCGTTAATGACGAATTCCGAAGTGCCGACACTAAAATCTAAACGCCAAACTCTTTACTTCCGACATCCAACTTCCGAATTCAAAAGAAGACTATTCATGAACAGACAGTAGAGTATAATAAAATGTAAATTCGAAGGCCGGTCAGTATTATTTATTTACATAATATTGCACCAGTGATGCGGTGGTATATTACGACTGCATTCAAAGTGGAAGGTTAAGAAAAACAGCTACGGAAAACTGGTGATAAGATCAGAGACACAGCAGAGATAACAAAGATATCGATTCTCGAGAATGGAGAATCGATAATCTCGTAGCCTTCCTCAAGGTCCCTGGGCGAGGCTGTCCCTGGGCGAGGCTGCAATGGCGGCCTAAGGTCTGTTGGGAGTCCTGGGACATCCTTCCGAGGGCTTCCCTGGGGCTACCAACCATAGGCTGTTTGGCGTTACGTGAGGTTTTTTAGTCGGTAGAAGTCCGGCATAACATCCATGAGGATTTTCCCTCACGTTAAACAAAAAAAAGCCTTCCTCAAGGATCGCCACATCGTTCGGTTATATAATTTTCAACAACTAGCATCTGATCTCCCAACCTCGTAGGGTATCTGCGGTATTCGTCCATAAGTCTGCTGTTGCACCACTGTCAGGTGAAGTCAATTTGTGCTCCGGAGAATTTGTTCGTGCCCTTTTTTTACGGGTCAAAATCCTTCATCGATGCTATGCCAGACTCCCCCACCTATTAAAGCCACACCGTGCCCTGTAACCACCTATTGCCCGTTGCCCCGCACCTAAATTCACATTATAATTTTAAACTTAAACATCACTACATCCTTTACAACATACAAAATCAATAAGTTCTAATGGCCTTAAAATAAATATGTCGCGTATACCCTCGGGGCCATCACTCAAGCGCGTAGTAGCGCTTATTACCGTGCTATTGTTTTTAGTTCAGTCGCGTACTATTCCCATTAGACTACCTAATGAATGGTTTTTTAGGTTGACAGCTACGGATCACGCATAAATTTTAGTATTTTTTGGGTTATGTGCATTTTGCGTTCAGGGCGTTTGTGTAAGTAGGTACGTTGAGATTTGCGTAATGAAAAACATTTTATCAGGTAGGTATAGCTGCCTAAGTAATTTGCTGCAATATTTATGCCTTAAATTGGCTGAGATTGGGTTGGCAAAGGTGACTACTTGGCTGGAAGACAGTCTTCTATCGCTTAACGTAACTAAAACCAAATATATATGTTTCAGTAAGACATCGGTCGGTCAACCAGCTTCTTCACAGACCCTCAAAATACATACTTTTCCATGTAATCGGAGAGAGACCGACACTAATTGCGACTGCGCAGAGCTTTTGCGTGTTTCACATTTAAAATACCTAGGTGTGATGCTGGATAACAATCTTACCTGGACTATGCATCTCGCGACATTAATAGGTAGAACTAGGAAATTAGCCTATTTCTTTAAAACATTGCGCAATGTAACCAACAAAACATTACTAATACAAACATACAGAGCTCTGTGTGAATGTTTAATCAGATACTGTATTTGTGCATGGGGAGGCGCGGCTAAATCCCATATGATTGAACTGGAGCGGGCTCAGCGTATGGTACTTAAAGTTCTGCTATACTTACCATTTCGGCATTCAACCTCTCTGGTGTATGAACAAGCAGGCGTTCTCACTGTTAGAAAGATGTTTATATGTGAAATGCTACGTAGATACCATCAAAAAGTAGTCCCAAATTTACCTATAACCCATAAGCGCGTTGAACGCTGTCCGGTTCCCCGTGCTCATTCAGCCTTTGCTAGAAGGCACTATAATATTCTCGCACCCCGTACATATAATAAATGTAATAAAATAAAAAGAATACGCAATCTAAATAAAAAAGAATTTAAAACGGCAGTAACTGAGTGGTTAAAACCAATGGAATATGAATCTGTGGAAGACCTTCTACAATTTCTTTAAAATCAACTCGCATAAACGCATAAATGTGTGTGTGTATTGCATGTACACACACACATACATAGACACACACACATACGCACACACACACGCACCCACACACACCCACACACATACGCACACACACCCACACATACGCACACACACCCACACATACGCACACACACCCACACAAACATACGCACACACCCACACACACGAAAGCCTAAGCATGCTATAGGATTTTGTTTTGGTTTTGTTTCATATTTTATCGTTTTCTCTATGTAGAATTGTTATAAGTTTATAAGTTAGTAGGAAGCAATTTTAATATTTTAATAGTTCTGTGTAAACATATTGTCAAATGTCAATATTTTGAGGAAGAACACTGATATCTGCAACACAGTTTGTACTAGCGCAGGTATCAGGGAATTCCAATTTCATGTATGTACACAATTAATGGCAATAAAGAATTTATTTATTTATTTATTTATTTTGACTTTAATTTGAGACCCATTACCTCGAAATGTCGTTAGAAAATTTACAAATGAAAGCGTTGAAAACGTCAAGAAGCACTACGGTATGTCGAAAATTTCTGTTCACCTACATCGAATGAAATTCTTCAGAGTTGAGACACTATAGGTACTCATTCAGGGCCTTTCTTCAGTAATAGATTCAATGACTGATTTAAGCTGATAAGCAGAACACTTCACTTTTATATTCCGTTACACTCACTTTCTATATCTGCTCTCAGGACCTCAAAAACATAGCGTAGAATAGGTCCTCGTGGCTATCTGGACGTGGACATTTTCTCGCTAGACACCATGGTGTGAGTCATGATGTCCAGCGGGAGTAAGGGTCCGTTCACACAGACCGGCTCGGAGAGGAGAGCAGATTCTTATCACGGTGAAACAGAGTTTTTATTACTTGAAGTAAGGTTTATTTTTGCATGTGCACTGCTTTTGTCATTGAGAATGCTTGAACGCGCTTGGTGTGAAATAATAAGAGGAGCTGACCGGCTCCGATCGAGTACTTTTCTCGTTCGCGCAGCCGTTCGGCTCCGATTTCATGCTCTTTCCCGCTCGCGCAGCCGATCGGCTCCAATTGCATGCTCTTTCTAGCTCGCGCAGCCGATCGGCTCCGATTGCGTGCTCTTTCCCGCTCGCACAGCCGATCGGCTCCGATTGCGTGCTCTTTCCCGCTCGCGCAGCCGATCGGCTCCGATTGCGTGCGCGCCTCCCCACGCCAACCGCCATTTTGATAGCTCAATTTAAACAGAACAGTTATGTGCACTTATACGAAAACATGACTGATGAAAAATTAATATATTTCTTCATCGGAGCTATCTTAAACCATGTTCCGAAAAGCACCTGTTAACTCCGAAAACCAAACTTGGAATACTGGTACTGCCTTTGTAGTGAATCGATGCACTCGATGCAACTGACCGCCTGCGAGCGCATCCGACCGGCTGCGAGCGCATCCGACCGGCTCCGAGCGCATCCGCTTTCAGCCGGTCTGTGTGAAATAGTTGGCGGCTCCTCTCCGACCAACTCCGAGCGTATCCGATCCGGTCTGTGTGAAAAGAAAAGTGCGCGCCGATGCTCTCCGAGCCGGTCTGTGTGAACGGACCCTAAGTGGGACGCCCTGCTTCCCTCTTTCTATAAGCAGGTCATGCTTGTGAAAGATACGACGGGGAGGAAGCGGGAGAGAACTATCTCACCCGAGTTCCGCAGTCTGCGGCGGGAGCGTCTAAGGCGTGGTTTCGCCCAAGACTATCGGCGACCATGACCGGGGGCCTGAGGACGGTGAGGGGCAGAGGGGGCTGCTGACCGTCCTTTCAAAAGCACACCCCCCAGAAGTACCGAGATAACACCCAAACAGATCTTCCGAGGAGGTCATCCTTCCTACGGGCTGACCTGGGCTCCCAACCGTAGAGCCATTAGGAGGGAAATGTGTGATTTTTGTCCGTAGGAGTCCGGCATGCCTGTAGGACTTTCCACGCGTTAAAAAAGGCTCTCAAAAATATTTTACGAAATTACGTAATGCAATTTTTTTAAAGAATAATAATTCACGCGGAGCACCGGCGCGGCGCGTCTCTGTAAAACTTATCATTCTCATAATTTCGAATTCTCCTGGGCAGTCAAAAATCACGTTTTACTTAAACAAATCCACAAATCCAAGTCATACACCCAATTTGTGGTAAAACACGCAAAATTGACATCAGGGTGGGTACACTAATCTATTCTAATGACGAGTGAATTGTCGTGATATTACGATTACATCAAATACGGCTAAGTAATTAATTATACAGCACATTAGTGACTTGTTAACATATTGTTTTTGTTTTGATATGTGAGGGCTGATTTTGGTATGATCACTCGTGTTTCATCGCTCACTGCCTGAGTTTTAATGGCAACTCATTTTTTACATCAACGATATTGGGACAAACTATGCGGATTAGTTAATAAGCATACGAGCGAAGTGAAATTAAAGACGTTTGAAAACGGCCAAGCACGCGCACGGATGGTTCCGTACCAAAAAACGACAAAATTTAATAGGGCTCACATACAACAAACGTGATGTTTGTTGTATGTGAGCCCTATTAAATTTTTTCTTTGGTATTTTAGTATTTGCTGTTTTAGCGGCAATAGAAAACCATAATCTGTGAAAATTTCAGCTCTATATACGGCCTCGTGTCGGACAGACACACCGACGAACGGCGAAGGCGAAGAACTCGTGGCGGATCTCGACCGGGATCGCATTGCGCAATGGGGTTCAGAGAACCTGGTCGAGTTCAATGCCAGAAAAACACAGGCGTATGCGTTTACAGAAGTCCCCGTGAAGAGACACATCACTGGGCCACCAAATTTAGGACCACTGTCAGAAGTAGCCCCCAATCGCTAGATGCGCCACGGCTTTCCATCAGGCTGGTGGCGACGTCAATTTGGCGAGCTAAATATAAAAAAAAAGATGTCTCACAAATAGGGTTCCGTTTTTACTTTTTGGATACGGAAGCCTCAAAAGTTGGTAGTGACACAGCCATACAAAAATATTTGAGGCCGAGTTACTAGATATGTGCTGTAAGTAAACCTTTATAATGATAAATGAATATAAGAACGCCGTGTTTCGATAATTCTTTAACGATTCGATACAATGAACTACTCTTCAGTTGATGAACAACAGAGCTAGCAGTAACGGCAGTTTTTTTTTATTTTTGGAATCTTATAAACTTCAGAAATAAATAATTTATAGTACGCAGTAATCCAATAAAGGCTTCCAATTAGTGTTGTTATTGACAAAAAGCAGTATACCTACATTGATACCGCGTGACTCTATTATGTAGCATAAACCTTAACGTGAGGCCCTTATGGTAAGCAAATAAAATATTATCCGCGACAAACAAACAAGGGGCAAAATTACCCTTATTTTTTAAATATTTTGATATATTGCCCCTAATAACAGCGCATGGGGATACCAGTGACGTTTTACAGTTAAAAATCGGACTTTATTATATTTACTTTGTGAGGAAAACGTCGTTGTAGTGCGATGTGAATTATCGTTTAAAGAGTGAGAGGTACTTCTTGTTTTCGATAGAGGTTAGTGCTATCGGATGATTAGTATTTTTGTAACATAAAGAAATATTGTTAACAGGTATCCTTGGTGTTGACATCTCCAGTGACGTTCAGTTCCGCAGTCATTTAGAGAATAAGGCCAAGCTGGCGTCCAGGAAGCTCGATGTGCTCAACAGGGCGCGGTGGTACTTTACTGCGGCGCGGCGCTAACACTGCTACATAAGTCGAAAGTGCGGCCGCACGTGGAGTACTGCTGTCACTTTTGGGCGGGAGCACATAAATATCAGCTTCGTCGGTTCGACTCGGCGCAAAGGCGAGCCATGAGAGTTGTCAATTCTGAACTTGCAGGTAGTGTGGAATCTCTTCGCAACAGGAAAGACTTTACCTCCCTGTGCGAGTTCTACCACCTATACAATGGATTGTGCTCTGAGGAATTGTTATATATGATGCCCATGGCTACTTTCTATCATTGCACCGCTCGCCACAGACAGGGTGTTCAGTGTTAATCCTCACACTTTGCTTTCGGGGCGTTCGAGCACAGTTAGATCCGATAGAGACTTTCTTCCGCACACGCTTAGATTGTGGAATGATCCCCCTGCCTCGGTTCTCTCAAACGCCTACAGTGGGGTTCTTGAAATGGGGTTTTAGAAGGTTTATAAAGGGTCAGCAACGCTAGTGTAACGCCCCTGGTGTTGCAAACGTCCATAGGCAACGGTGATTACCAGTACAACAGGTGGGCCGCATGCTTGTCTACCACTAGCTTAATTAAAAAATAATAATAATTATATATTCAGGTGCTGAGGAAAGTAGGGCAGTCGTCGAAAAAGGCAAAAAGAGTGTATATTGATGCTTATGTTTTCGATTTTTTCTCTCAAGTAACCATTTTCTTTAGATCAGAATATTAAATTAGTCTTCCAGTTCATGGTAAGTCAAATTGCAAAAATATAAAATCCAACTTCACGAAAAACTCACGTAAAACTCACTTTTCGAGCACTCTGTTAGTGCAACAAATAGTAAAACCATACTTTCTGTTTAAATTTTCAATGGTTGCCATTACATTCTCATTGTTTCCGTAGATATTAAATAATAAAACAAACGACTGTTTGGTTAGTCGGCACACGCCGTTTTTATGGCAACACCGTTTGTCCATGATTGGGCTAGTGTTTGAAGAAGGCTTTGATGAATTTCAGTCAAGTAGTTGTTAAGGTTTCTACTTAAGGCTAGTATTTCCGAAATCGACCAAAATCGACCCATTTTGAAGCGATCTTTATACTAGGAAATATTCTTTGATTTGATCTGATAAAAATGTATTACTATAGTTTAATAGATGCTCTTGCTTCCTTTAATTTTTAAAACACGATTTATAAACCTTTATATGATAAAAATCGTTCTCGAAAAACTGGAAATGTGCAAAAATTTTAAAGATGAATGTTGTTATTGCTCAAAATATACTTGTTTATTTTATATAAACACATGTCTATATTAAAGATATTGATCTTATGAACAATATTCATGCTATTATTTATTTTTTAAACACCTCAGATTTTAAAACAATGATAAAAAGTGTAGAATCTAGAACAATTAGGCATTTAGCGTACACTTCAATCACTTCATACGCCTGACAGGGCTGTTCTGGGTAGGACCTGTGTCGCTCTGTCATCCGTGAACGATGAATCTATCGTTTTAATTAGAAGTAGTTGCAGAAATCTGTAAATATTATTTTGTTTTTATTTGTAAATATTAGGATAAGTACGTTATTGTGTATAAATAAATAAATATCGTGTAATATAGTGATTAGGTACTCAGTGAATATGGGTAAAAAAGCCAAGAGAAATAAAATGCCCAGATGTCAATTGCGGCTACTACGACGGCAAGTATGGTAAGTTCCTACAAGTATTGTTTTATCTTTATTATATTTATAAAAATACACAACCAAATATTTCACTGACGGGCATGATGAAATTATAAGGTTGATGCTGAGCGAAGCGACTGAAGCCAACAGCTGCCATTATTTTGCTACCTGCTGAAGAGGCAGTACAGTAGCTAAACGTACTCATATAGGCTTAGAGATCTCCCATTCCAGTCCTCTTCTACGTAGGTACAGGTAGGTGTCATTAAGCAAAGGCCAAGTAAGTTAGATCACGGCTGTTTATGGTAATGAATGACTGTGAGAAATGAACTCGGTGCCCCAAAGTTGCTTGGGACCTTACGATAAGAAGAGGGATAGTATTTACCTAAACCACAGTAACTACTAGGTATAAAATATTCTCTTTTTACTATGCCTGAACAATCAACGTATTGCCCGTTCGCTCTAAGTTTGCCTTTCGCCTCCCATACTACGCCTGTGCACCATCCTGTCCGCCAGCGGCAACCTTAGCGCGAACGGGTAGTAAATAATATAATGTTTGACGCTTAGAGTATAATAGTAGATTCACGTTGTTATTGCTACACTGTATAAATTATAACAGTAGTACCTACCCACTACCGACATAAAAGAATAAACGTGTAGTTTTATTTTTCGTTGTAGTCTAGCCGTTTCGTTGTAGTGTACCCTCAGTCTTTTTTTTTTCAGCTCATCGATTCCGAGATTGAACGGCGCGGTGGTTCATTTCCAAAAAAAGATACACGTGAATCGTAAGTACCTAGTACTCGTAGGTACTTTCATACTTTAATTTTGAGTGTAATAATCGTTACTTTCTTAGTAAATATGAATGTATGAAAAAGTGGATAATTTTTAGGGTTCCGTAGGTACCCAAAGGTAAAAAAACGGGACCCTATTCATGAGACTTCGCTGTCCGTCTGTCTGTCTATCGGTCAGTCTGTCTGTCGGTCAGTCTGTCTGTCGGTCAGTCTGTCTGTTTGTCTGTCCGTCTGTCTATCTTTCTGTCTTTCCTTCACGAGGCTGTAGCTCATGAATGGACATAGCTAGAGATCTGAAATTTTCACAGATAATGTGTTTCAGTTGCCGCCATAACAACAAATATTGAATTTTGCATGCCAATATTTCTATCAATAAGCTGATTCACCGAATTGACATACGAGAGCGAGACTTTGAGGACATGTACCTTTTTCATTCAACTTTGTAACAGCTTTATTTTTTGTAAGCAAGGGTTATAAACCCTTTTTTTTTCTTTTTAACGTGAGAGAAAATCCTCATGGATGCTATGCCGGACTCCTACCGACTAAAAACCTCACGTTACGCTCAACAGCCTATGGTTGGGAGCCCAGGGTAAGCCCTCGGAAGGATGTCCTAGGACTCCCAACAGACCCACGGCCGCCACTGCGGCCTCGCCTAGGGGTAGGTTCGGGTGCAATCCTGCGTCTTTGGGTGTTTCGGGTGTGATCCCGCTTCTGAAGGGGGTATGCATAAATCCCTCACGTCACGCTGCCGTCATGGGCCTGCTTCTGTAAGGACGGTGAGCAGCCCCCTCACCGTCTTCAGGCCCTTGGTTATGGAGACCGATAGTCTTGGGCGAAGACACGTCTGCGGCGTTCATTTCAAGTGTGTACTTGTTGCCGTTATTAATAAAAAAAGGCAAAAAAAAATTACGTTTGTTGTATGGAAGTCCCCCATAAATATTTATTATTTTTCTGGTTTAAGTACTCAATTCAATCCTTTATTTTTGCAAACAAGGGTTTATATCCCTTGTGCTTCCACGGACCTCGGAAGGGGCCACCTGCGGGAGACTAAGAATAGGTTTTTGAAAACTTTCTAGGCAACCTAAGTTCCTAGTCTATATACATATAATAAAAAGATCGAAAGTCAAAACTGTACATTAAACATATTTAAAAAAATACTCGCGGGGGGTTCTACACAGGATACCGAAGTCGAAAATGTAGTTAGAATTTTTTTGTCTGTTTGTCGTCTGTTTGTCTGTTAATTTTGCTTTGTCCGGAAGGATCTCGAAAAGTACTCAATATTTTTGATTAAAATTTTGCACAAATATTAAATAGGGGTAGGGTCTTCAAATAGACTTAAAATTGACTTCAAATTGACTATGTTGGTGTCAGTGCCATCTATCATTGGTTGTATTTTGTAAGACAGGTCTAAGCTGACATGCGGCGTGCGTGTTACTTGTCTTATTCATATTATAATGTAAAATAAATAATCGCATTATTTTACTCACAAGATGCATTCTATTATTTTTTGCTACTTATGTTATACCTATGCTTACCTCTTCGAAAACTGCTCGAATTGATTTCATAAATTATTGACGGACTTTTTTCTTATTATCTTTTCTAGGCTCGTCTCACAATTAAAATGATGATAAAAAAAAGTACTAAAAAATAGAACCGACTTCAAACAAATCCTGAAAAATTAAATTTACTTGGCACAAAGATAAATGTATTTTGATTTTTCATATTTTATTCAATATCATATTGAAGTCGGCGCCAAGTAAACCCATAGGTTGAGGTAGGTATTATTAATGGCACCACTTCAATATCATATTGAATACAATCTGATAAATCAAAATACATATTATTACTTTGTGCTGGGTAAATTTTATTTTTCAGGATTTTTTTGAAGTCAGTTCTATTTATTACTAAAAAATTTTTGATCATCATTTTAAGTGACGGGTGGACCGAAAAGTATATCTATCTAGGTGTAAAGTTCTTATCAATACAAATCAATCAAGCCCAAACACAAGGTACGTGCTGTAAATCGTTAAATAATTCCCTCAACTGTCTTTCGGTTCCATCATCAGATCGACTCCTGACCTTCATTAAATTGGAGTACATTAACAGTGGGCGCACACTGGGCGTCTTGTCACGGCGACAAGCTGTGGGCGCCAAATTACATACATTTTGTTCTAAGCTCCGCACACTAGGCGACATGTCGCCGCGACTCCGAGACAAGCAAGGGGAGTCTTCGCGTCTGTCGCGCTATTGTCGCGGCGACACGGCGACAGTCGCCCAGCGACAGCTTTGGACAAAGTGTTCCTTGCACAACGTCTGTCACGGCGTCAAGTCGCCCGATGCAGGCGCACACTGCGCGACAAGTCGCCGCGACATGTCGCCGCGACTGTCGCCTAGTGTGCGCCCACTGTAAAGCACTTCATAAAAAAGTTACCAAACGCACTAGTTGTCCCTACAATTTTCGGTGGTTGCCCTCGATTTCTCCTGGATCCCATCATCAGATCCTGACCTGGTAAAAATGGGACTACCTCAGAAGTAAACCCTATTGAAGAAAAGAAAAAAGAATTAAATCCGTCTATAATTGACGGAAATATCAGTGAACATACATAAAAACATACAGACGAATGTAGAACCTCCTCCTTTTTTGAAGTCGGTTAAAAATAAGGAAAGGTTTCTTACAACCCCATTTTGAATATACCTGCTAACAGGCACTTACTAAATAAAATGTCTTATAAAGGTTTGATAAACTTATACTTCTGTTGTAATTTATTTGGTGGTACAAAAAGTGCGGCATGAAATACACGCTGCACCAACTGTCAACGTCCAATTGCACCAACTGGCAACGTCCAAACAAAGTGCTTGGGGTCAAATGAGTTCATGTCGATCGCATGCTACGGGGGTATCGCCCGCGGTGAGGTGAGGTGGTAAAAATACCTAATGCGCTCTGGCAGTCGGCCCTTAATGCAATTGGGTGACATTTATACTGTAGTTGCTTTGTAAATATAAGTGATACCTACTTGACTGATGTCCAGTGACTATAACGATAAATGGTCCAAGACTAATCCCCGAATAATGTTACCTTCAGTTCAGTGAAGTTGTCAGGGTATCACGTTGCCACACCCCTTTTTGGGTATGGGGATCCCATATGGATGGACTTAACGACAAAAATCACACGTTGCCACCCTTTTTTTTACGTGAAGGAAAATCCTCATGGATGTTATGCCGGACTCCTACCGACTGAAAAACCTCACGTTACGCACAACAGCCTATGGTTGTGAGCCCCGGGTAAGCCCTCGGAAGGATGTCCCAGGACTCCCAACAGACCTACGGCCGCGTCTGCGGCCTCGTCCAGGGGGTGGTTTGGGTGCTATACCGCGTCTTTGGGGGGGTTTCGGGTGTGATCCCGCTTCTAAGGGGGGGTGTGCGTGAGTTCCTCACGTCACGCTGCCGTCATGGGCCTGCTTCTGTAAGGACGGTGAGCGATCACGTTGCCACCCTTTATAATTTGTTCTAAAAATATGGAAAAAAAAAGAAACAATTTTTTAGAATTTATGAGTCTTTAATACTCATCCCACAATGTTTCCATATCCCATTAAAATCTCTTCTAATTTTAAGCTTTTCGAAAATAAAAACATCAGTTTTAAAAAAATATTAAATGTGTATTCCTGGCTAATCTCGAACAGCTAAAGAGAGAAATGTTAGATTTGATCAGAACAAAAATAATATATACTAGATGAGCATTCACTGTTGTGTAAACACCTGTCCTAATTGAACTGAACAATGTTAGGAACGGCATGTGATTTTATTCTTTTTTTTTTTTATTCTTCGGACATACCTACTCCGCCCACGGCATGACCGCGACGGAACGAAGTCTATAAGAATTTCCATAAGGTAAAAAAAAATCTGCTCTGAAATACACGTCAAATATAATATGCAAAGACATTTCTTCAAATACATCTAGTAATTATAATTCTGTACTCCTAATTAGACCATCCTCGCCCTACTAGAACAAGCCACCTATTCAAAAACTAGACACAACCCCAGCTATTAAACCCAATGACTCTATTAACCCCGCCACTGTTTACCTAATAGAATAACTACCTATCGTATAATAAATTGGAAGATTTCCATACTCGATAGCAGCCTACGTTTATCATTTTAATACCAAAAGTGCCTTGGGACATCATTCAGTTACGTCATTATTTAAAACCATCGTCAAATTTTCCGATGTCAAAATTGCGAACGATCGAATTTCATCCTTATTGTAATGAACTAAGGTATAGAATATTATTTAGTTCATGTCAATTTAAAGTAGTACGGTTGTAAGTAAAAAGGGGCTACGAATTTTGACAAGCACGTGTTATTAAATTTAGTAACGGCAGCAATGTGATGCAATGATTACTATTTATAATGTTGTTACGAACCAAATTACCGTTTATTATGGTGGTTTGTATGGATTTGTGACAGGTGTGGCCCGAACCTAATAACTACTGAATGACACTGCTGTTGACTTGATAATTAAGTATTAGCCCTACCAAGACCCTTGTAGACCAATTTGAACTCACTTACACTGATGCATTTGCTGATGAGAACTAGTCTCTGGCAAATGCCAGAGACTCGTTTTCATCAGCACGCAGCACATGCAGATGTTAAAGAAGAGGAAAGTCAGATCCAATAAAATTTAAAAAAATCCAACCTATTAGGTACTAGTTTTAAAAAAAATGATGGCCATTTGCTTAAAGTGTACCAGCAATACCCCTCGGGATTGCTGTTATGTACTGACTTAACACACAGAGCACGAGCACTCTACATTGCCTAAGCCTAGCAATTTCTAGTTTCTAGATTTGGATCTAGAAACTTGAAATTGCTGTTTATTTAATAGAGATTACCCTTATAATGATTTGAAGATGTTCATTCAACCAATATTATGATGTTTCAAAAAAGTAGAATACAATAAATGTACGTTTCAAAAAAGTAGGAAATACTAAATTAGTAACTGCTAAAAACTCTTACTTAATTTCCCGAAATGGACACATTTCATTTAACCGAAAGTTGTGCAGCACACAGCTCATCTTCCTCAATGCACGCTAGAGTTTCTACTAAACTGAACTTAATTTTAAAACTGGCCACACACTGTTTTTGTTTTGAACGCCTACACTGCTCGTGAAAACATACGAACAACATTTTATGGGTACTATCGCCCACCGCCGTTTTATTACGAATGACTAATTCAATCAGTTCATGAAAAAAGCTTATATATGAAAAGACAGACCACCACCTAACATCATTAGGCAAATTTGCCTCAGAACCTGTATGCTCCATCGGCCAACGTATTATTTTGAGGTAAATTGTCAGCTTAAACTTGGAAAAATTAAAATATAGCTATAAATATAAATAAATAAATATTCACGGACATTTCACACAACGCTATCTGATCCCAAAGTAAGCTAGGAATAACCTGCTTGTGTTATGGGTATCAGACCACGGATATTAATACTTATATACTTTTTAAATACATACATATTATACATAGAAACACCCAGACTCTTGAGACAAACATTTATGGGTCATACAAATATTTGTCTCCGGTGGGAATCGAACCCACGACCTCCAGCGCCGCAGGCGGTATCACTACCGACTGCGCCACAGAGGCAGTCAAAGCTGTCACTTACAGCTACATAATTCTCTACTCAACCACACTGCGCTTTTGTTTCGTGGGCCGTGGGATTTTCCCTGAGAGGACGTTCTTGGAAGTCGCGGCGGAAGGCAGATAGAAGAACATCGTGTGGTTTTAGTCGGTCGGAGTACAGCATGGCATTCACGAGGATCTCCTACATAAAAAAAAGCCACACTGCGCTCCAGCTCCATACTAAACACCGTGTATTTTCATACGTAATTCAATTTGGGGCTTATTTGTTGTAACAGCAACTCTGTTCTGTCTCATTTTGGATCTAGTTAACCCTGCTTCAAAGTATAATTCATTAAATTGAGTTTTTCCTGAAATTTTCTCTACGTAGTTTCAAATTTGTTGGTGCTATTGAGAGGTCATGACCACTAAATAAAGGACCGATGACCTGAAAAAGGTTGCAGAGAGTGATTGAATGCGGAAGGCGCAGGACCATGTAGTGTGGTGTAATGTGGGACAGGCCTACGTCCAGCAGTGGACTGATATAGGCTGATTTGATTGATTGGCCACAAAAATGGCCCAGGCAAGTAATAGTGTGATTGAAATGTGTGATACGTTCGCGGATTTCTACATGTAATAAAACTGAAAAATGTCGATTAGTATCTTGACGCTCTATGATTTTGACAGTATCTATGTGACTATGTAACTACCGACTCTACCATGGAGATAGCTTTTAATATCAAGGCATGCAGAACAAAGGTAAGTATATCTATTGTAAGGCTAAGGTGAAATTCAGTGGTTTAACTCAGATATCTTGATTAGAAGGAAAATTGAACTTAAACTATCACGCCACGAAGCTATTGATTGCCACACGATGATGAAGAAATTATGAACTGCTTGATTCTTAAGCTGACCTGTGTTCTCAGCGTAGCATATGGGTATCTCTTCAAGAGGTCGAAATGTGAAGTTCACTTTTCGACACTCTGCTCCCAGCTGAAATTATTCCAAGTAAAGATAGACGAGTAGCATTAAATCAATCTATGTAAAATGGTTAAGTTATTTATTTTAAGTAGGAACACTGAAATGTTCAGGTCGACTCTCAAACTCAATTTCTTTAGTTTGGTCCCTACCACTTTTTTATTCTTGTCGGATTTTGTCGTAGACTGTCGAGTTTGTGACAACCTATACGGAAATCGTAAAATACGACGATTTAACTGGACAACACTGTTGTACAGTTTTAGGCACCTAGGGTTGAAAATATTCCATATTGAAATAGATATTTTATCAAGTTAACTAACATTTTTTTTAAACAAATCTCATACCTACTAAAACTTTTAGTTTTATAGTGCCATTATGCAATAGATATTTTAGCAGAAATTAGGTAATTTCTCAATCAATATACAATCAACCACTGCTGCACTGCTGGACTTAGTCATCTCCCGAATTACGCCTGCAATATTTTTCAGGTCATTGGTCCATCGGGCAGGGACAAACCTAGATACTAACGTTTGCCAAACGAAATTCCTAATTAAAGTTTCGTTACATATTCAATCCAGGAACAAAATTCGTCTGTAAACTCCATGTTAAAAAAAGTAATATTAATTTAATGACGTTCAAAAATATAAACTCCAAATTCAGTATCTAAGTCAGTCAGCACAACCCTAGCGAGTATTTTTAAAAGAATTGAACGTAGCAGGTGCAGAGGACCCGTAAACTCGTGATTTTCGTTAATCAATGGATTGGGCCAAAGTGATCGAAGAGGAAGCAATTTCTTAGCTCTTCCTCACACATGCGCTCCAAGGTTTTGCTTCACTCTAATTCACTCACAGTTACTGTTTTCCTTGCGTCGTGTGATTTTTTATGTAATTTGATGGGATGGTGACGACATACCTACCCTTTTTAGGGTTTCGTAGCCAAATGGCAAAAACGGAACCCTTATAGATTCGTCATGTCTGTCTGTCTGTCTGTCTGTCCGTCCGTGTGTCACAGCCATTTTTCTCCGAAACTATAAGAGCTATGCTATTGAAACTTAATAACTAGATGTATTCTGTGAACCGCATTAAGATTCTTATATAAAACTAGAAAAAAAGTAGTAAATTTTGGGGGTCCCCATACTCAGAACTGAAACTTAAAAATTTTTTTTTCATCAAACCCATACGTGTAAGGTATCTATAGATAGGTCTTCAAAAATGCTATTGAGGTTTTTACCATATTTTTTTTCTAAAATGAATAGTCTGCGCAAGGGACACTTCCAAAGTGGAAAAATGTGTGCCCCCCCCCCCCCTCTAACTTCTAAACTAATAAAATTATAAATCTAAAAAAAATATATGATGTACATTGCCATATAAACTACCAACGAAAATTGGTTTGAACGAGATAGAGCTGGTAGTTTTTCTTTAATCACTACCACTGCGAATGTGTTAAAACATCAATCAAAGTTACAACGAACTATAAGAACTATTAAATTATGTTACTTGCTGCTACGAAACCCTTCATGGGCGAGTCCAACTCGCACTTGGCCGGTTTTATTTTATTCGGATTAATGTGAAGGGTATAAATATCGGAATAGAATCAACAACAAACCTATACTAATGTTTTTTTTTGTTTTCTTTCGCGCACGCTTAGGTTGTGGAATGATCGCCCTGCCTCGGTTTTCCCAAACGCCTAAAGTATGGGGTGCTTCAAAAGCGGTCTTAGAATGTTTTTACAGGGTCGGCAGCGCGAGTGTGGCGCCTCTGGTGTTGCAATAGTGTTCATAGGCTGCGGTAACTACCGTTCCTTCTGGTGGGCCCTATGCTTGTCTGCCACCTTAGTGGTATAAAAAAAAATGTATTGCACAGTGTCTTTTAAGAAACTTATGCGAAAGCAAAATTTTTTTAACGTGAGGAAAATTCTTCTTGGATGCTATTCCGGACTCCTACGAACTAAAAACCACACGTTCCCTACCTGAGTTACACTACTGAGTTGCCTATGGTTGGTTGGCCCGGGTAAGCTTTTGGAAGGATATCCCCAGGAGTACGCATGACCTTAAAAACTGAACTACAGTTTATTATGAAGAAGACGAGCATACAGCTAGTTCTTTGAATTTGTAATTTATTTAATAATTCGACGTAAATACTCGTACATGACTTTAGAGAACCAAGTATCTGAGTCTTAGATAACGCGTCTAGCCTGGGTAGCTAAGCTTGGTATCTCTAAAAGAACTCATTGCAAATTTTCTTCTTTCAGTTAATACAATCCGAAAGATTCAGGCACAGATTACCTATAGAACTAAAGATTTTTTTTCTTGTTTAGTACCTAAGCGTCATCTGCCTTTAATTCCAGAATCAGTGGAACCAGGTATCAAACTCAAAAAAATTACCTCTAATAAACTACCCACCTAAAACTTTGCAAAACACTACCACATTAAGTTCAGCGGTCAATTGGACTCGTCCTCGGTCGATTACTTCGCTTCCCGGGGATTTGTTATGATCGCGCTAATTGTCGGCATCCCGGTCGAGGTTCGCGTCTTCCTCATTAGTGGTGGTGACGTCACCAACATGCGCCCGCGCAGCTAATTGTTATGTGTGGATGTGGACTGCTTTTTGTGACAGGATTCGTTTTTGATGCTAAGATTTGGATTGTGATTCGTTTTTGGTTTGAGTTAAATTCTGTATTTTCGGGATTGTCGTAAGTACCGTTCATCAAAGTATTGTAAACAGCTAAGCAGGTGTAGCTTTTTAACGTGTGGAAATCCTCCATGTAGATAGTTTTTAGCCCCTCTCTATAAAATAGAGTACAGAGGGGCTTATGGCGAGACTTTATTTGTAGCTGTGACTCTGTCGCATTAAACTACGTCACTAGGTCACGTGGATCATCTGTTCAAAGTTTGAAATAAAAAAAAAGGACAACGTCAATCGGATTGAACTTTCACTTTCACAATAAACGTGTTAGAGAGGGGCAGTCTGGTGAGAACGATCTCACGGCTTTCTTGTTTGGTACCGACTTAAACTGTACGGTACCACTCCATCTGCCTAAACCCATGAGTCCCGGGTACGCTCTCGGAAGGATTACCCCAGGGCTCGCAACACAGACTTTGACTGCAATCGCGGTCTCTTGCTACGAATTTGTTTTTGTCACATTTTTTTTTCGTGTGATTTTTTTTTTCGTTTTTTTTATATTTAGCTCGCCAAATTGACGTCGCCACCAGCCTGATGGAAAGCCGTGGTGCATCTAGCGATTGGGGGCCACTTCTGACAGTGGTCCTCAAGTTAGCGGCCTTGTGATGTGCCTCTTCACGCTCCTCTTAAAGAACCCGGGATTGTAAGATGAGCGAAACACGCGTTATTCCACCTTGTCCGTATATTATTGCTGCTATACGACCAAGATTTTATTCTTTTCTTTTTACGAGTGTGCCCTCATAGCGCCCTAGGTATCTAGTACCCTCGATCGAATTTTACTGAACCGGAGCTACACACACATACAACAACAATATGTTTACAGTACGTACAGCAGCAGATTGACTCCAGTAGGTACATAGAGATTATGCTTCAAAGGATATCAAAATTCAATATTTCGCTAAAGAGTATGTGACAAGTCACAAGAGTGTGTTCATTGTTTGGTGTGATACCTACCTACCTATGTAACTAGCAGGTGGATCCGTAGACAGAAAAAGGTATCGTGAGCCTGCATGTTCAATGGATTTGATAAGTGGATTGGAGTGGCATAAGGCCTCTCCATACTCAAAAACTCCGGGAAAGATCTATATACAACCATAATAATTATAGTTGTAGGTGAAAAATCGCGACGGCCATTATCTACCTACAATGAGATTTGCTACCATCTACATAGTGCTTTTCCATATTTGTTCTGACGCCTTATTAGACGATTATAGAACCTTGTAAAAAGAACAAGTCACTTTAAGATAATCTTGTGCAAGTTAGAAAAGGAAACCTTTCTAATAATATGTACCGTTTAGTATAGGTAAAAGAAAGTTTTCCACGTGGAAGATTGTACACCATATTTACGGTATCGCGATCCGCTTTTCAATTGCACCATACATCAAGTCTGAAGCGAGGCGGAACTCAAAATCTTTGAGATTCAAATCGCCACAAATGTTGTTAGAACGGCAGACGGAACGATTTCAAGGAGGTAAACCACTCTATTTGCTTTTTTTTTCTTTTTACACAGAATACCTAGGTACCACTCCTACAAACAACCCTCAAGTTCTGCTAAATTTCTTGTGCTGATAAAGGGTATCGAATTGGAAGACTATAATATGGTATCGACCTTAGACACAAAGAACTACAGTTAATCCACACAAACCACAAGAAGCTTTAAATATATTTTTTTATTTATTTATTTATAGTATCATAAATCGTACATTACATAATACAAAGTAGCACAACTGAAGTTTGTCTTTGCGCTAGAATAGAAATTTAAGAAAAAATACAAAAAACAGTCGAATTAAGTACGTTGAAATCTCCTGTACATTCACCTAGGTACTTGAATACTAGTACTACTACTAGTACTACTAATTACATCGTGTACTCGTGTTGTGTGTGTTACCGGATTTGTACCTTGGCCAGCTAAGGAGTCAGAGTGTGTCCCTTCACCTCTCTAAAAACTTGGTTAGTAGGTAGCCCCGAAAGAATCGGGATAGCACGTAACACCCGAATCCCCTCAAGAACTGACATAATCCTAAATCACTTAAACCAAAACGGGAAGAGTTCGTGGACGATTTTAGAATAAAAAAAATATCATTGATGTGTGTAGTGTGAAAATGTCAAACACTTATTTTAACTACTTACATTTTGGTGAAGCTTTCAAAAAGAGAAAAGAACGTACCACCTGATATTCGTCCGGATATCGTTCCGACCACGCATCACAATAGCAGGTCGGAACGGCATAATGTGAAAAAGTAAAGCAGGCCCGGAACGACACCCTCGGGCACGAGAATTGTTTAAATGCCTGTGGATTGTTTTGAATACGGCTGTACCGTGGAATGGACAAATAGTGGATTAGAAATTGCACGTATTAATAAGGTAGCCATAAGCATTTTAGTTACATTAGAATAGTAAAGTCTAGTAATATAAAACACTAGCTGTTCGCATAAGAGTCGTTATATAATAAAATCATAACCCTCCTTTTGCGCTGTCGGTTAAAAAGTAGCCTATGTCCTTCCCAGGGCCTCTAACTATCTCTATACCAAATTTCATCTCAATTGCTTCTGCAGGCTTGAAAGCGTAACAGACAGACAGACAGACAGACAGACAGAGTTACTTTCGCATTTATAACATTAGTAGGGAATAGGGAATAGCTGATAATATCTGACAAATAAGTGATAAGTTGACATTATGTAAGCGCGACATCTCATTTGATTTTGTTTTGTTATAGGTATTTGATTGAAAAATTTTGACATTTATTTAATTCTTCGTTGACAATTTATATTTTGACATTGTTATTTCATTGTATAATCTGAGTTTATTTGTAATTAATCTGAGTAAGTACATTAATTTGATTTGTAAATCTAAAAATTTGCATGCTGTAAAGCTAAGTATGGCGTGAACAACTTTTTATTGTAAACAACATATGTATCTACCCATATTTCGCAAATAATAAATGAATTTGAATTTGAATAGGGATTTTAATGAAGAGGAAAGAATTTGTGTGTAAAATAAATAAATAAATAAAATAAATAAGCAAATGTTTTTGCCTAAATATTTTATTTATCTTCAATATGGCCGTAGCCATAACTAATTTATATAATGAACTATATCTTAGTAGGTATTATATTTTCAAGCACAGCATTCACGAGCATTTCGACACGTCAATAAAAGTGTACTTACCGTTTTAACAGAGCTTACTTATTACAACAAATAAATTATGTTATGTACATTTAGCTACGATAATTTTTCGATCTCTGTAGACTGACACGATGACTTAACTAAATACCTATCCAGTCTCACTTGGATTTTTTAGATTTAGATTTAATTCTTTATTGCACACAGAAACAAAATACATTAACATTAAATACTAAGAACAATGATGTACAAAGGCGAGCTTAACTCAACACTGAGTTTTCTCCCAGCAAACCTTTGGGTGATTACGGTGATATTTTTGGTTTAAGAAGTGTGCAACCAGATTATACTCACGCAATGGGGTATAGGAACTCTATGCGTTGTCACAATATATAATTCAAAGGATCTGACACAACTACGTGAACTTACTCTTCATACCTATGTACTGCGAGGCCTTTGGTTTGGGTTATTATGTATTAAACTCACCTATTATAGTTGTTATTGTTTTAAAACGACTTCGAGAAACCCTTTGGATATTGTTCTGCTCGAGATGTAGAAAAATCATTTAGCAGAAATCTAATTGTCCTGGGACATCCTTCCGAGGGTCCTGGGACATCCTTCCGAGGGCTTCCCCGGGGCTCCCAACCATAGGCGGTTGGGCGTTACGTGAGGACTTTCCCTCCCGTGAAACAAAAAAATAAGAAAAAAGCAGAAATCTTATTTCAAGAAAAACAGTTTAACGCCTGATTTGTGTAGCTATGGAGAAAATAACCTTCAAGTAGTGCAGGCAACGTACTTACTTAATTTTTTTTTTCTCAAATTAAATCATGTTATCATCAGTTAAGGTCTCGGTATTTATTGAAAGCAACCAAGAACCGAGGCGTTAAGTCAGGGGTCCGGACCTATATAAATATAGTATTTGTACTGTACCTGTTCATTCTTGCACCTATATTTACTAGCCACCAGTTATAACAGTCAGTACTTGTGCAGCCCACTATAGGGCAACGGGGGGTTATCTGAATTGTACTGTCATTATTGATAAAAATATCTTCTTCCTGTCTATCATCCTAAAAGGCTCAAAATTGGGGATAAAGTACATATAAAAAAAGTGTGTGCGTCTAACCTTTACGCGCGATTGAAGTAAAACTTCTTTGCCATTGACGGCATCAAACTGTCTCATAGTTTTGAACTAAATATAAGCCAATTATAACGTTTGAAAACGAAACGCTAATCTTATACGACGCGACGCGACTCTACATAAAAAATACAGGACAGTCGCGGTCGCCTCCACTGGTCGAGTCACATTTAGTAGCGATTTAGAATAAATTGATTAATTCTACGCCTACGAAACACCTACGGCTGCGGTACGCCTACGGTGTAGCTGCAAAAAGAAAATCCTGCCTGCACCTACTGCGTTGCCGGGAAGGGCGGGAAGACATTTCGTGACTTTGACGATTGCAACTGACAATATGCATATCACTGGGAATATATTATTTTTAAGGGATTATCTACTTTTGACACTCATCGTAGTGTACTACTAATTTAGTCTAACACTCATCATAGTGTAGGTACTACTAATTTTAAATTTGCAGGGAACAAATTAATAGTATTGTACCTATCCAATAAAATGATTACTTTAATGTTTTTTTGTAAGGACATTCTCACTCAGCACCATTCAGCCCAAATTAAAATTACTTATGTTATCATTATCATCACCAAAATATTTAAAAAAAAAAACTTGAAATGTGTGAAAAGAGCTTTATTTGTAAAATTTCTACCTCTGCATGCTTTCTTTAATGTCAATATTACCTTTTTAATCTCAAACACAGCAGTAATCTCATACATTTTTCCATACAATTGGGGATTACCCACTTTCTATATGAGAATAATATTATCATAAAATCCATTTCTTCGTAATGCATACCTGGCATCGCGATTTGTTGCGAAGATTAAACTCAAAATATTAACATACGTATATGTTATTTTTGTTTTATTTATTGTTATGGATGGGTGTGCGTGTATTCCGTGGGGTGCTGAATTATTTTTGATGCATTTATCAATGTCTCCTTCTATTGAATATGTTATTTTTTAAGAGGTAAGAGATATTATTCAGATATGTTTATCCCTGAAGGAGAAGGTTCTATGGTTAAAATAATTATATTCATTGTAGCGTTTGCCTAGTTGTTTCTAATAGTGACACAGTTGTAGACTGTGTCACTACAATATATATGTAGTAAGGAACGCCATAATTAAATACAATTTTTCATTTATAAAAATAAGAAATAAGAGTCCAGGGTAAGGATTAGCTCACGGAATAATGTTTTTTTCTTTTCTGTGGGTTAGCTCATAGTAGTTAGCTATAAATAAAAACTTAGTATGGACCTATGAACGGACAAACAAGTTATTACGTGAAAGTACTAGATGCTGATTGAACTAAATATAAGCCAATATCTATTATAATTATGATCATAAATGTTGCCTAAATACCTACTAATTAGCTGAAAAACCCACGCAGAGCTTCAAATAAAATATCTCTCTGCAGAGAGGACGAAAGCACCGCAATTTTTTGCGATTCCCACTTCATTCATCTATAACAGTAACAATCAAGCCAACATTGTACCGATGCCAAAAAACAACTCATAGAGGAGCAGAGCACATCTTCCTTATGGCTTTAATTAAGCACTGGCGGTAGACCCGCCATTTTTGCGCACTGTACCGCTCGTGCAGATTGATTAAAAGTCTATGGCCCATGCTTTATTTCGGGTTTCCATTGTGGTACGATATTGTCTCCGTATACCTATAAATAATGTATGTACTTATACAGATCGCTGATGTTTATTGTTTGATACTTATTGCGAAATCCGTCTCCAGGTGGAAGGTTTAGAAATCCTTTGTTAGTGGAAGCCGAAATCTATATAGGGGTTTTTAGTGAAATATGGAACTATCTGCTACCGTATTACAGACTAAAGAGCCTTTGCTAAGTGAGGCGCACGCAGTGTAAACAGCATCCACAAAAGTTCGACGCAGGCCTTGTATTCGCAGCAGGCTACCAACGCTACATTTACGTACATTTTAGCAAAATCGCGTCACCCGCTGTGCGCTTGCAAATTAGCGCTGCTCATCTTATTTTCCAAAACAAGGCAAGGCGATTGGATCAGCGGCGTCCGCAGCGGGCGTACGCGTCACTTAGCAAAGGCTCTTACACCCTGGGTTCTAAATATTTCTATTACTAGATGATGCTCGCGGCTTAACCCGCGTAAAATTCGGTACCAGTTCCCGCTTCCCGTGGGAACATATTGCCAAGATTAAAAGTAGCCTATGTGTTATTCCAGACTATAAGCTATCTCTGTACCAATTTTAGCCCAATCCGTTCAGCTGTTCGTGAGCGTGATTGAGTAACAAACAAACATCCAAACATCTGCACAAACTTTCACATTTATAATATCAGTAGGAAGTAGAATAGAACCTAGGGTGTTAAAGCCTTTGCTAAGTGTATATATAAAATCTTTTATTTTAAATAATCTATTATGGGTAAAAGATTCAATTCGGAAGTTGAGCAGTTGCGCTACAGCTATTGCAAGCTCTGACTGCAGTTATTTTCAACAATACCGAAAAAAGTGAATCCGACCGACGACGACCAAAGAAAGTACAGTGGTCCAAAATACTTTTTATTTCGAGTGAACCCAGAATTTGCAAATCCTTAGTTCCAACTGGAACTTAACCCAGAGCTCTGAAATGTCACCTATTACGTCAGATCTACTATATTTTTCATTTGACTCCCAAACCAGTTCCGATATCCTAAACTCGTGAGACAATGCACACGCACTCAACCCGTGTAGTGGGTAAGCAGCATCTAATTTATGGTCGAGGTGGGCTCCCGGCCCGATAGTTACTGCCGGACGCTAATTCGGATAGACACGGAGTTTGTTACGAGCGCATTCACAGGGTTAAGCATTTAATTAGGAACTGCGTCGATTTACATTCGGTACAAGGGACCCGTGAAAATTGTGTAAATCATACTGGACGAGATTGCTTTATGAAAGTATGTCCGTTCACACCCTACCTGACCACAATCCAGCAGGTACCTAAAGCCCAAATAATAATGGTTCTTACCTATTAGACCCGAAGAAGTTCGAAACCAAATACGCGTTGTATACGTGCGAAACAAGTTTAAATAGTTCAACTCATCAGTGCGCGCGGCGCTATGTGTGCGTGCGCTAGTAATTATACAGCTTTAATTTGTGTGGCAGTGACGCGGCCGTCTTCACAGAGTACATTTGTAAATTATGAGATAGAGACGTAACTCGACTTATTGACGACACCAGCGGTGCCAGGCAGTCTTTGCAGGAAACTCTCTGCGTGGCCGCGAAAAAAAATCATAATGAACAAAAAGCATACAGCGTCATCTACCACGTTTCGAAGGCAACTCTTACGTTATAATGAAACGAAATTAAATATCATGACAAGTCTCAATGTTACTGCAACGTTGACATCCTGTGTAAGTTGGTTACATTATAATTCATTACACAGTGTTGTAAGTGATAATACCATGGGATGGGTACAGTCGTTAAAGAAAATGTCTAGTTCTTCACGGAGAAAATGTTTAAGAAGTCAGATAAATATTTTTGATGGTTAAATCCGATGTAATTAATATTTTTTATCACTACATAAATATTATTATAAAAAAAGTCCCCGCCGCGTCTGTCTGTTCACGAAAAACTTTAAAACTACTGCATTGATTTTCATGCTGAGATCACCAATTATTCTTGAGAACGGTTTGCGTACCTATATAATTTGTTGAGCTTGTTTGACATTGACTAAAATATAACGATATTAGTTGGAGATGTCGGAAAAAAATAAGGTGTCTGGGAGCTTTTAACGAAAACGCTGCCTAAACCCTTCGAGGCATAACAAAATAATGTATGGTAGAATTGTGTAACTTATAAAGGCCTACAGAATAGTCAGAAAATGATGGAGCCCAAATTCTAAAGCAAAAAAAAATAGAAATGCAGAGATGGTTGACAGAAGAAAACATTGCTTATACAGCAAATATGCCAAAATTTTACTGTATGACTTGACTTAAAAAGTAAAAAGATCATACACATCTAAAAAAAGTATGAGTGTGTAACCTTTACGCGTGATTGAAGTAAAACTTCTTTGTGGTATAATAGTGGAAACTATGTTTCCGCTATTCAAAATTCAAATAGCGTTACTTTCGTCAGAAAAAATATCTGAGTTACTCCCTAGGTCGCGCCTAAAGAAGTTTTACTTTAAAAAACTGTTGAGGGTCGATGGAAGATAATTTGAAAATTTTAATTGTAGGGCGTTCTCTAATCGATACTGAAGCCGAAAATGTAATTAAAAATTTTCATATCTGTCTGCCTGTATTCCGAATAAGTATCACGCTGAAACTACTGAATTGATTTAAATGCAACGGTACAATCTGAGCTTATGATCCGAAGAAAGTTCTGGGATACTTTTGATCCCGATATTTTGCTCGGTTCCTTTGTCAGAGGGCAGGGCAGTTTTACACGCAGCTTGATGAGTGGTGAAAAAATACCTCTCCTTTCGTACACCTTATGTGACGTAAACGAAGTTGCAAGGGTCAGCTAGTTTGTTATAAGATTTATGACATACTTCAGCCTCAGCTTAAAAGTTCTTTGGTTACCACCGTATCATTCTGAACTAAACCCAATCGAAAATGTAGGGGGAATTAAAAAAAAAAATGCTTCGCATAACATCGAACAAAATGTGGTGGGAATAATGAAATTAATAAACGAACGTTTACGTCAAATTGATGAAGAGATGTGGCGTAATACAAAGTAAGTAGAAGAATACTATGGACATTTTGATATGGAATCTAAATTTATAATTAACCTTGTAGAGAGCAGCAAATCCTAAAATTCCTCAATTTTATTCTTTTAGCAGCGATACATACATTTTTAATTTATTTATTTTTATTAATATGTTTTCACCCCTTAGTTTTTGTATTTTGTACTTCACTGTACCTCTTGTCACGCACACGAAGTCACTGTGTTTATACGAGGTTTACCTATACATAGGGCCGCGCGCACAGATGAGTTGAAAATACAGGTACCTAATTCTAATATTGTACGTACTTACGAGTAAGTATGTCAAGATAGGTACAGTCAGAAACGAAAATATTTTTGGTACGGGACGGAGTGACTCGGGAACAATAGAGGTTGAAATATGTTTTCTTTCCAGGTACTTGCAAGGTAACGGTCTAGATTTAAATACTATGTGTTAGCAGAACCAGGCAATTCAATACTACCGCCGTCTGTCATGCTTGCCGTAGTGTTAATAATGCAGTTTAGGTAGGTACCTACTCGATAGAACTTAGTAGTAGCACAGCCTACAGCAGATCATAGGTAGGTAGGTTTTCTGTTTATACTGTGGTCGGCGTATTAGGTAGGTATAGGGACACGCTGAACTAGCCAAAACTACTGTGGTAATTATTTGTAAACCAACCTCTATTTCTTTGATATAAACAAGAATAAGTTTCCTACAATTATTGAGGAAAACACGATATGTCAGTTATCGAGTTTTCCCGAATCGTAACATTTCAAACTTATTCTTGTTGTATTAGGTAGGTACCTGACTGATTTTTATTTTCTTTCGTTAATTTGTACGTAAACATGCCTATACATAAAGATTTCAGCCATCTGCAAACATCTTTATACCCATCTCTTATTTCAATTCACTCAATTGGGACCGTAGCGCTAACGGAGGCAATCATAGTAGCGACATCTGTGGGCCGTCACCTAAACGACACGCTGACACGTGACAAATGGTTAAACCTTAATAGTTGCCTATGTTACATGATTACGGCGGGCCATGAAGACTGCGGAACCCTAAAATATTAAACTGTAGAAAAATGCCCTGCTACTCGGTAAATGCAAAGCGGAATACCGTGCTGGTTCACTGTGAAATCTGTTCCCCTTTCCTGAACTTGAATCTCGCACAAAATATAAACTTTGTTAAAATTCACACGTTGCTTGCAACTATGTTCTGTTTTATTTATATGTTACATAAACATTTACTAAAACATCAAAAATAACTACAAATTTTACCGAAATTAAGTCTTTACTATACCCATATCACTAACGTGTGTATTTTTACATGAATTGTTATAATGTGGCATCGGTGAAACGGTTTATGTCGACATGAAAACTAATCTACTAAGGCGGCCATGTTTTCATTATCATGCACGCCTCAAGCACGAGGAACGCGGGTGAGACGGTATGGCGCGATGCGGGCCTGGCCAGCATGCGTGCGAAAACATGCATGACACTAAAAGCTCCCAAAACGACACTGTGATTCACAACTTCACTGTGTGCGACTGGAAAACCTGGTTTGACCTTGAAAGGACCTTGCTCAAAATCATCAGAATCAATAGGTAACATTTCTAAAAGGCTGCCAGTTTCGTGGCCACACAAACTCAAAAAGCTTGCCAACCGCGGATAGTGTAAACGACACTGGATTCTCCACGTATATTTATCACAGTCAATCCTCGGAGCGGGAGAGTGTGCAGCCTTCCTTATGTTACGTCATATCTAGGATTAATGCCCATTTTTCGTGGTCATTTGTACATTACCGTAATAGCACAGAATATTGTATTGCAGCAATAGAAATATTACGTACTAGTTATGCCCTCGGCTTTGCCCGTGACATACTCTGAACTCTCGTATTGTCACCCACTATTGCACCCCATTACAGAGTACATTTTTGAGAATACCATTCCTTATTAGGTGCCTATTTAAAAGTGTGGAAAACCCTCATGGATGCTATGCCGACCTCTAACCGACTAAAACCACACAGTGTGCTACTACTGCCTACGTCAAATTGATACCTAATCGTTGGGTGTTGAGTTCTGTGGTATCCTTCCGAGGGCTTACCCAGGGCTCCCACCGTAGGTTGTTAGGTAGGAAACATGTGGTTTTTAGTCCTTAGGAGTCTGGCATAGCATCCCTGTAGGATTTTCCTCAAGTAAAAAAATGCTGGGTGTTCATAGCATAATGATTAATTTATAATACATTTATTGTTAAAAATTACAGAGAAACATAATTATTACATATCTATATTTACATTATTACTATCTAAACTAAACCTAAATAAGGCCCCCGTGGCATTGTGCCCAAAAGACTAGCAGCATCAGTGGCGGGGCAAGACCTAAATTTGGTGTGGGCAAGACAGATTTCGCGAGGCCCTGCGCCAAATAGTATCACCATAAGGAAAAAAAAATTAACCACAGAGGTTTACGTCAAATGTGGTGAGTGGGGTCACTCGTCCCAACAAATCCAGGATACAACATATATTGTTGGTTCCACTACCTAAATGGGTCCACGAGTATTTGTAAATCCTGTTGGACCCCTTAGTGGAACTTAGCAGTTGAACCAACAGTCCGGAAGGAATACTTTTTACTGTTTTTAACCGACTTCAAAAAAGGAGGAGGTTCTCAATTCGTACGCATTTTTTTTTGTTTGTATGTTACGCGATAGCGACACCAATTATGGATGGATTTTGAATTTTTTTTTGTTTGAATGATGCTACTTCTGAAGTGGTCCCATATCCAGGATATCAGGATCTGATGCTGGGATCCAGGAGAAATCGAGGGCAACCACCAAAAATTGTAGGGACAACTAGTGCGTTTGTTAACTTTTTGATTATGTGCCTTAATGTACCTACATACATACATACATACATATGGTCACGCCTTTATCAACGAAGGGGTAGGAAGAGGCTTATTATATGCCCACATTTCACCTTTGTATAATTTGTCCCACGTAATAGGTGGTGAGCCGTATTGCCGTGTGTATGTGTGTATATGTATGTACCTACTACAATTTAATGAAGGTCTGGAGTCGATCTGATGATGGAACCGAAAGACAGTCGAGGGAATTACAGCGGTTACCTTGTGTTTCGGCTTGAATGATTTGTGTTGATGAGAACTTAACACATAGATAGATATACTTTTTGGTCTACCCGTCACTTAACCAATAAAAAAAAAATTACAAAAAATAGAACCGACTTCATACTTACAACCGACCGAACCGACAAATCCTTAAAAATAAAATTTACTTAGCACAAAGTAATATGTATTTTGATTTATCAGATTTTATTGAATACTAGCGGACATCACGCGGTTTCACCCGCGTAGTTCCCGTTCCCGTGGGAATACGGGAAGAAAATATAGCCTATGTTCACCGCAAAGAGTGTAGCTTCCCAACAGTGAAAGAATTTTTCAAATCGGTCCAGTAGTTCCGGAGCCTATTCGTTACAAACAAACAAACAAACAAACAAAAAACAAATCTTTCCTCTTTATAATATTAGTATAGACAATATTGAAGTTTGTGCCATTAATAATATCTACCTACCTAAACCTATGGGTTTACTTGGCGCAGACTTCAATATGATATTGAATAAAATCTGGTAAATCAGAATACTTACATATTACTTTGTCCTAAGTAAATTTTATTTTTAAGGATTTGTATGAAGTCGGTTCTATTTTTTATTAATTTTTTTTAAATAACTAATGATGCCAATGTGTTTATCTTAATAATTTTATTGTAGTCGAGAACACAGAGACACAATTTTGATTAGACTTCAATTTTAAAAAATATTGGACAAAAACTGATTTAAATGCATGGAAAAGTACATTAAAAAAGGGATAGCCTGCGATTTTCTCGTGTTTTCTTATTTTAACGCTAATTTTTTGTCTACATATCTCTATTTTTTGTCTACATTTTACCACTTTTGTTTTTATTAGTTAGTTTTTGTATTTATTATAACTATGATACATCTATGTTTTATAAAAAGTGTTATTATTTATTTGATTAATAAATTATTTTATTCAAATCTTAATGATATACAATACAATAATGCTATACAATACAAACAGTCAAACATGTTGCTAAAAAAGTAGGAAAAAATTATAGTCGTCTGCTATAAGTATCTCTTAAAAACTCCCGATCCCGTATGCTAGTCATATTTATTATTGATGTGGGTAGGACAGTACTACGCTAAAATGTAGTTTATTAACAATTAGGTATAACTGTTAAAAAAAAGAATTAGACATATTACATTATTACATGCAAAGTAAAAGATATAATTAGACATATTTTCTTAAAGAAAATTAGAAAATAGTAGATTGTACTACAAGTGCATAAAAGAAGCCATTTTATCGAGACGTTTATCCGCCCGAGCCAAAGGCGAGGGTGGATATTAAGTCAAGGATAAAATGGGTTTTATGATCGAGTTATACACTCTGCTTTTCACTTCGATTGCAAGGAAATGAAACAGTGATATTTTAAATAAAAGTCTTTAATTAAAATTAAAAGTAACATTTGAACAATTTTTCAATTTTTCAATCATTCTACATGAAGCATTAGGCATGGGTAACGCATAGATTTAGAATTTTTCGCTGGGTAACGAGACCTATACTGCTTAATCATAAGTTCATTTTATAATATTTTTTCACTCATACTATCTGATTTTTAATGTTTCTTAATTTATATAGTTAGAACACAGAAAGTACAAATTAAATGTAACAAAAAAAAACAAGTTATTTAATAGCGTTTTATTATGTTTGGTTCATAGAGTAACACGATCTTCATGGTACCGTCTCTACGGTCTAGTATGGCCATATTGTTTTAGAAGAAGAAAAAGAACTTTATGCACTAGAGCATAAAATGTTGTTTTAGTCCGCATACACCCAGCATGAACAAGAACTTTACCAGCATAAGAAGTGAAAATTATATTTTGTCATATAGCTCCCAGAGCGGTGCCTAAAATGTTTGGCAGGTATTTTGCTAACAACCCATTAAAAGCCACTATAAGCGTTAAAATAAGAAAACACGAGAAAATCGCCAGCTAACCCTTTTTTAATGTACTTTTCCCTTAGACCATATAACATGGTTAGATGATCTAAGACTTTTCCATACATTGAAATCAGTTTTTATTGAATATTTTTTAAAATTGAAGTATAATCAAAATTGTGTCTCCATGTTTTCGACTACAATGATTAAGATAAACACATTGGCATCATTGGTTTTTGTAAAATCAGTAAAAAGTTTTTCAAGATTCCTGTCCGCCGATTTGTATGAATCGATACATAATTTTCACAGCAAAATTAATTTATATCTTTTTTTATTTTATTCTCGCTTTGAAGCAATCCATAAAAATTTTTGAGGCGCGAGGCCCCTTGTACCGCGAGGCCGTGGGCGGTGGCCCACGTCGCCCACGCCTTACGCCGCCTCTGAGCAGCATTCCCCCTTTGAATAGCAATGCCTATTCGTTGAGCGAGAAAACTGCCAGCCCTTGGGTCACCAGTTGACTCCACAAGGCGCTTTTTAAAATTCTTGAAAAATTTTTGCGCATTGGGACCCCATGGACCTAGGGTCTCGACACCGACTGGACAAAAACGATACGATGAGTCGAGACCCTTATATTTATTAATTTTAATATTTTCAGCCGCTTCCGCTACTGCACTGGCTTTTGTTTTAGGAAGATGGGACGGGGCTAGAGTGTCAACACAAGTTGCATCCCACACCAGGACCCGACCCATCCCCCACGGTATCAAAGTTATACCATCCGGTCTCTTGCCATCGTCCCTGAAAACGCCGTTTGGCTCTAAGAGCGCAGGCACATTGGCGGTGGCAAGAGCACGGCGGATGATGTCATTAGCGCAGCGTGGCGTGATAAGCGGCCTAAGCTCTTTAAACATGAAAGACCATGATGCCCCAAAGTGTCAACGTCAAAACCGCAGGGGCATCGATGTGGAGCGCAAAGCGTGACGCCAAGTCTCAAACCATCTGAAATTCTTAGGATATCCGGTTCCAAAAAAGTTCCGGTGTTGGCTGTAGGGAAAGCTTTCAACCAATCACCGGATTCCTTTCTACTGAGCGCTAATAATCTTGCCCGATCCGGGCCTAAGCTAGCATTTAAAAAGGAGTCAAAGGTTAATTTTGACATAGCGTCGTCCCAGCTCCGTTGTAAATTTGGATGGGTGGGTAAATTTTGTCCCGGACAAGCCATTAGCCAAGCATTCTTGGCATCTGTAAGGTCAGTCGTCTCATACTCTGTAAGACAATTCGTCAGAATTTTACCTACAAGACTCGACGTGGCATGTACAGATGACAAAAAGGCTGGCAAAGCCACACTAGAAATTTTGCGGATCCCTAGCCCACTATATTTAATGGGAAGAGATGCCTGGGACCAAGATTGTTCGCTCAGTTGTATATTGAGAATTGATTCCGAAGAAGATTTGATTAGCGAATCAATAGAAAATAAATGACTATGATGTTTCTAAAAAGGACAACAGCGAAGCAAATAAATAGATTTGGGAACAAACATGCAAAATTTCAGAATTGTGATTGCGTAATGTGAACTAATAGAATGTAGCCGATCTACATTGGATTCAAATTTTGAAATTATTTGTGCTATTAATTCGGGAATAGCATCTTCAAATATAGGGGACCCTAGGAGGTAAAGATTCTCTCTGCTAACAATGTTGATATTCGGACATAGGGAATTGAATTTTTCAACGAGTTCCGAATTGATGTGATTATTATGAATAAATAATTCACACTTATTAAAATTTAATTCCAAACCAATTAAATGAATTTTTTTTTAATTTCTATAAGATCTGACAGAACAGAAACTGCATCACCTCCAAGAGTCCCGTCATCTAAATACCAGACGTTAAATTTTGACTTTAAATTTTGAATGATGGGGTTAATGGCTAGGCTGAAAATGGCTGGTCCGAGGGGATCACCCTGCTGGCAACCGACTTCAGAAGAAAGTTCGTTGTATTATACATTACTTTGGAAGGTTCGTGATAACAGTTAAGTAAATAGTTATAAATTTCAGGAACATTGCTTCTAATTTCTGACAGCAGGATGTCACGGTTTACCGAATTAAAAGCATTTTTGACATCAATTTTCAGCAAAACCTCACACTCACCTTTATTAAGGTAGGTGCGTAAGGCGTGGACCGCCGCCTCACACCCACCTTTGGTGCCAAACCCTAATTGAGTCGGTTCAAATTTTTGTTGTAATTTTGACAAGATGTATCGGACAGAAATTTTGGATGCTAAACGCCTAAAAGTGGACCCAACAGCAATAGGACGGACTCCTCCGTCTTTTTTAGTGAGAGCAATGAGATTAGCTCTATAGATAACAGGAGCGATCTCAGGGTTAATGTTACCAGAGAGCGTGAGGTTTACTAATTTTGTTAAACAACCGATGAGGTGCTTACCTGCATCACCCACACAGTGAGAGGTTAGGTCTTTTAGGTGTTGTGGAGAAAGACCATCAAGACCAGCTGCTGATCCGACTTTAAAAGCATTAATCGCACTCACTGTGTCCTTATCCTGTGCAAGTAAACACACATCGGGTGATGTAGGCGGGTCCAGAACGTAGTCCGAGACTGGAGCTGAGGGATGTTTTGTCTGTAAAGACGTAAGGGTATCTGTTGTATCTGGAGACAGTACATCACTTGAAAACAGGAGACGTGCGGCTCCTTTTAAATCTCCGTCGCTAACTTTTGCTTCTACAAGCTTGTTAACATTGTAAATCTTTTTGTTATAATTTCCAGTAAAACAGCAATTTTGAGTCGGAAGTGTGGGGTTTAGGGCTTGAATATCGGACGCTTTTTCAGTTCCGGAATTGGGTTTCGATATTCAGTATTTGAATTCCGGAATTCCGGAATTCCGAAACTCAATCAAGTTTCATTTTGTATAAAATAGTCATATGTAAAAAAGAAACGGGAGCTGGCAGTCCTACGTGATTAGTGGTAAACTACTTTGATTCCCAGTAAAATTACTTATTTTACGTAACCAACTAAAAACCACACGTTTACTAACTATTAAGCCTCAGAAAGATGACCCCAGGATTCACCACAGACCTTGACTATCACTGCGGCCTCACCTAGGAGGTTCGGGTGCTATCCCGCGTATTTGGGACTTGTTCAGGTGCTATCCCGCATCTCACGGCGTGTGGCGTGCGTGAAACTTTCACGTCACGCTTTCGTCTTGGGCGTGCTTTTGTAAGGACGGCGATTAGCCCTCTCACCGTCCTTAGGCCCCCGATTATGGAGGCCGATATTCTTGAGCAAATACATGCGAAATTCGGGTGGGAGCGTTCTCTCTCGATCACTTTTCGCCGCATTAACTGATCACAGAAAGACGCAGTGGCATCCCACTTACTCCCACTGGAGATCATAGCTCGCGCAATTGTCTCCAGCGAGAGCATGTCCACGTCCAGACCTACCACGAGGGCCGGGCGCTGTTAAGCCCACACTGTGCACTCCACTAATGTGTGAAGTACTGTGTCCTCACTGCGTTCCTCGTAGTGCTGGCACTCAGGTGTGGTTTCCCTGTGTATTCGCCACAGATACTTACTGAAGCTCCCGTGCCCGGTAAGCATCTGTGACAACCGGTAGGACAGAGCACCCGCACCGTGGCTCCTCTCTAGTAACTCGCCTATGACCGGTCTGACCACCTTGATTGTGGCGATTCAGCGATTTCCCCCTTGTGTGATGTGATGTGGCGATTCGGTTTGTTGCTCAAGTCCAGGTCTCCACGGGTTCCTTGTAGAGCTGGAACTGCCGAACCTAGATTTCTGGAGACGTAGGCCTATGACCCCGCTCCAGCGCCTCCTTGCACCAGAAAAAAATAAATTAAAAATGTAATTAATTTATTTAAACAAGGAGGCAAGTTGCCTCGCTGCCAGATACTCGAGACATGCCGCCTCTGAGCAACGGACCGCGCAGCACCCAATCGTAACCGATGTCCCACAGAAGCGGTTTTGAGACTGATCTCTGCGGAACACCGCACGACTTATCTCGCTGACCCGGCTGGGCCCTAGCCAGCTTGGGTAAGTTATGGCCCTCTCGGAAAGATAGGCCCCGACAATTCGACGGAAGTAGGGAGGCACTCCATGATAAATAAGCGCCTCCCTTACGCAGCTCCAGGGCAAGGTTTTGAAGGCGATGCCGGTGGCTATTGACATCGCCATTGCTTTCAACACCACCTCACCCTGCGATGTTACTTCCTCCGTCAGTCTTCTAATGCGCATGATCGCATCCACGGTGGAGCGCCCTTGACGTAAACCAAACTGGTCATCCGCCAGATCTGGCCACAAGCGTGTGAGGTGACCGACTGTGCGCTGTGCAATGATACGCTCAAGGAGCTTGCATACCTAACGAGGTATGCAAGCTCCTTGAGCGTATCATTGTTGGGATCGACCGATCGGGGATCGGCCGTAGTTGCTCAACGGAGCAACACGATCGGCCGATCCCCGGATGGGTAGACTGCCGACCACCTTGACTTTCGAATCAGAACCAGTTTCCCTGTCTTCCAGACCTTGGGAATCTGGCCTTTTTCGAGGCATGCACTAAAGAGCCCCATCACTCGAGGCCCAAGATCCCCAAGGTCCAGGTGCACAGTCCTTGCGGAATCTAAGCTGCAGTACAGTCGCCCCTAACTCACCTTCAGTGACTTCGGGCACGTCGTTCTCGCTGTAATCAGCGTCGGACGCCTGAGACGTATCTATCTGCGAAGGAATATGTTCCTCCACCTTGATGAGATCAGGGAATCCAGGACCCTCCTCACTCTGGGTCAGTGGAGCGCCTTGGGGCAAAATTTGCCCCTAATAATAAGGTACGGGCCCCATGAGTTCCGTCAGAACTATGCCGGGCGAGACCTCTGTCAAATTCTTACAGCGTTTCTGACAAAGTTAAATATAACTCGTAGCTTAAGTCAGAACTAAGTCTAAGTTCGCACTATAAATTGAAGTCTAAATGTAAAAAAAAAACAAAAACGTCATCAATAATATTATTATTATTTAAATAGTATGTTTTCTATCAAATACCATTAATTTTATGGATTTACTTTCTTAGTAGGTTTAAGAAATATCATCAAATAAAATGATTAATACCTGAGTACATAATCGAATTAATTTGTTAATAGAGAAATCCTAAATTATCAACATTGTAGTTATAAAATTGCATAAGAAGCTTATAATCTACATCAGGGCTGTCCAAAGCAGTGCCCGCGGGCCGCGCGCGGCCCGCGGCGTTAATTGTTGCGGCCCGCAGAATCTTTTTATCTCCTTTATTTAAATACATTAATGAGCAAATTATTTTTCCCGCGACATAATAGAAATATTTTGGGTATGTGTTCGATCAATCCGACAGCGTGGGTCCTGGCTCTCAAGCAGCTTGGGCCTCCGCTTATAGGGCTCTATAGCGGATGCCTCGAAAAAGGCCAGTTTTCTAAGGTCTGGAAGACAGGGAAACTGGCCTTGATCTGAAAGGCGGGGCGACCGGCGAGGATGCGCTTCCACGGACCTCGGAGGGGGCCACCTGCGGGATCCAGCCTACAGGTAGGGGGCGTCAGCATCGGCATCGAACTTCGGACATCATTTCCGAAATTTGATCCCAAGTCAAAAAAATTGAGAGTGATATAGCACCATTCAATCATCCCTTAACGGTCGCAGTTGAGAGTGTGAAGATTGATTATCAACTGTAACTGTGTGATCTGCAATCAGACGCCTTTTACAAGGGCAGTAGGAATTGAATCTTTTTAAACTCCTTATTGAACGTTTCCCGAAACTGACGAATTTCGGACTAAAAATACAGACGAATTGAGGACCTCCTCCTTTTTTGGAAGTCGGTTAAAAATGGGCTCTATGATGACCTACCTTTGCGAAAGTGCATATTCAACAATGAAGTTTATAAAATCGAAATACAGGTCTTCATTAACAGATACTTCACTTAAACATGCACTTCGTCTAGCTACTACTAACATTGAGGTTGATGTTGACAGAATTGTAAAAGACAAATTAATGAGAAAGTAAATAATAAAATAATGATGCCTACGAGTATTATACATGCGGCCCTCCAATGTATTTAGCCATTTTTATTGGCCCTGGGTCCCATCTAGTTTGGACAGCCCTGATCTACATTATTGTTTGTAATGAAATTTAAGAAGAAGCGAAAATGTATTTTTTTTTCAATATCGAAATACCGGTATTGATCTCGCCAATTCCGGAATTGAGAACGATATTAGATTTTATCGGCGGCGACGGCGATGGGCTCACCACCTATCACGTGGGACCAAATTGTACACGGTGAAATGTGGGCCGGTATAGGCCTCTGCCTACCCCTTCGGGGATAAAGGCGTGAGTATATGTATGTATGTATGTATGTAGATTTTATCGGAATTCCGGAATTATGTCAATTCCGGAATTCCGGAGTTCAAGCCCTAGTGGGGTTAGAACAATTATTTTTAATTTTTTGTGTGAGAGATATAGTCTCGTCACTAAATTTAGCATGTAATACTTTATAAGGAAATAGCAAAAGATAATGCCAATTTTCAATGCTATTACTATCCAAACACTGCGTTATAAATTGAGACAAAAGTGTAGCGACAGAGATCCTGGCACCACGAGGAATTAGTTTAACTAAACTCACATTATTTTTTAAATTAGGTACTCAAAAGGTGATGAAAAGGCGTGCCAGAAGGGTTACTATCAGATGGAATAGAAGCATGAGGTTGTGCGAAATTATCTGAAAGTAACGTTGTTGAGTTTTGGCTGGGGCATTTATGTAATTTTGATATATGTATACGAAGTCCTCGAGCACTTTTAAAAGATTTTAATCAAATGTAACAAGAAAAAGTATAAAGTGACGTACCATCTTCCGATTGCGTCAAGCTTTGCATTTACTTATTAGATATTATAAAACAGAAACTACAAAAACAAACACAAATAAAAATACAATAAAAATAATATTGACTTTCGCGTCACACCGGGCGCCGGGCACATGCGGAGGAGCCAGCAAAACCAGAAATAATTTTTTCAGCCTGAAAAAATAACAAATATAATTAGATAAATCGCATTTAGACTTAAATATTACTTAAAACCAAGCCTTAGTTGGGCCAAAATTATATAATTGTTATTTAAAACAATTATATAATTTTTGTTAGACCGGTTGACATAGTTCATATATAGAATAGATAAATTATTCATTTCATCATATTCATATAAGTACATGTATCAATAGGTTGCGTTGTCCCATCAATTCCAATCGCACTGAGTGCCTTAAGCTTTTGCTTGATAACCTTAGAACTTTATTCTCTAGTTTCCTCAAGTATAATCAGCTTTTTGCTCCACCAAAAGGCATAATTAAGCTGACTAAGGGGTGCGTCCTCTATAGATGAGAAACAATAAGCAATCAACGTCCAGACAGGACCATAAATCAGTCAGAATCTGTCGTGGGAACCGCCAGGTGGTGTGACGAAGCCGGATCTTCTCGTTTTGGTAACTATTAGGTATTAGGTGGGTATAGATATTTGGATTGCTAGTCAGTCTCTAATTTACCAACTAACTTAAATATAAAGGAGATCCTAAGTCTAGGTGTATCATGAACTTTAAAGTACTTCAGAGTTTTCATAAACGGATTTATGAAGATCATTATTGTCTTATAACTTCCAGTTTCAGAAATTTTTGAACAATGTTTGTTTGAATAGTTTTTTGAGAGTCAAATTTTTAATTTGAAAAGTTTTGTAATTCTGGAAACGTTCAATACTTATCATAATTTCGGGCGGCCTTACACGGACTGCTTCAAGCATTTGAGACCGACTGCTTGAAGCCGCGACCGCGCGGTGAACTATTTTTCTATAATTCTTTTTTTTTATAATTCACTTATTCGCTGCCGTACACAAGACTGCTCGAGCAATCGCGACCGCTTCAAGCCGTCAACTGCAGGACGAAATTTCTCGACCGAGGCATTCGCCGCCATCGTCTTCGCTTGAGTAGAAGCAGCAAAATCAGTGCTTCCTCGTCAGAATTCATGACTCACTCGACTGCGGTAGAGAATCAACAACTCGAGCGGTTAGTAGCGACAGCTCGAGCAGTCAACAACCGACCGCTCGAGTGGTCCGTGTACGCCGCTCAGTCGTTAACTACTCGAGCAGTCCGTGTACGGCCGCCCTTAACTTCGTGCAATAGATCTTAGTGCAGAGATATAATATCTTCTCATGTAAATCAATTACCCGTGAGGTGACCCGTAGCAGCTTGCTATGTAGGAATTTTCGTTATTTCCTAAACTTCAAAATCTTTTCTTCTTCCCTCTCCTATGTGATCGAGTTTGCGCGGGTCAGCTAGTCTAGCAATAAAAAATAAAAATCATACTTGTCCAAAGCAAAAAATTACCTCAGCTTACCTAATGTTTCCTCACCCCTTTTAACATGTAAATATGCGTACGATGGGGATGTCACCGACACAGCGACTGTTTACACAGATAACAAAACACACAAATGTTTACCTTACTCGCAACCTTTTACTTTGGTCGATTGTGTTTTTAAATCATCTGTTACACTGTCACAGATGAGCGAATTTAAATCACCAAAGGAGGTACCATTTAAATGCCGGAGGTCTGGGAAATAGCCATTCGCTTGAGCAGGATTCGCTTGGGTGGGAGTTGGGACTCTGGGCAGCGCGTTCAACAAACTGCGTCGGGTTTTCTACTCGCCGATACCGCAATGCCTGAAGACGAAAGTTTTCAGCCAGTGCGTTCTACCCGTTATGACCTACGATGCCGAGACGTGGACACTCACGGTGGGGCTAGTCCATGCCTTTAAGGTTGCGCAACGAGCTATGCTTGGGGTGTCTCTGAGGGATAAGATCCGAAACGGTGTTATCCGTCAGAGAACAAGAGTGGTCGACTATACTTCGATCCACAATATTGTTGATCCCCCCCTTGTTTTTTGATTTTAGTATGTACTAGCTGAGCCCGCAACTTCGTTTACGTCACATAAGGTGTATGAAAGGAAAGGTATTTCTTCATCAGAGTCATCAAGCAGCGTCTGAAACTGCCCTGTTTGCTTAATAATAAAAGAGCTAAATGATTAAGTCTATTTTAAAACAATTCTAAAATGACGTGGACTGAATTGTTTTAAAATAGACTTAATCATTAAGCTCTTTTATGATTAAGCCAACACGCCAGTTTAGGTTCACTCACATTCAAAGAAACCCCTACAATTAAAATTTTTAAAATATCTGATTCCTAAAAGTGTTATAACTCTTTTATTTCTAAACCGATTTACATAAAACAAACGCTAAATGTTAACTGGAGCAAACCTCAACACAATAAAAAAAACCGCATCGCAATCGGTTAAGCGGTTACTGAGATTAGCGTGCACAACCGTACAGACAAACAGATATACAGACATACAGACAAACAGACAAAATTTCTAAAAATCATTGTTTTGGGTTCTATTGCGTTCATAAAGCCCCCCTATAATATTTTTCCTTATTTATCTTCCATGTACAGACAGCGACCTGTTACGATTTTATTATATGTATTGATTTTTTTTGTCATTCTGATCTGTGAAATTTTAGCTCTCTAGCTATCACGGTTCCTGATATACAACCTCTGTGATATACCTACGACCTGCCAGCACACGTGTTTCCCTCCCCTTTCAATCCTGGGTTCTTCAAGCGGAGCGTGAAGAGGCACATCAAAGGGCCGCCAACTTGAGGGCCGCTTTCTATAGTCTTACAGACTGGGACGGTGGCCCCCAATCGCTAGATGTCGCTGTGACTTTCCATCAGGCGGCGCCGGCGGCAGCATCATTGAAGCGAGCAAAATATATAAAAAAAAACCTCATGACGGACAGACAGATAGTCAGACAGACGGACAGCGAAGTCTCATGAATAGGGTCTTATAAAATTTATTAATTTTATTATATTACTGCGCCATCTATCTGACACGAAAATAATCAAACAAAGAACTTTTTCAACATTCGTCTTGGTAAGGTCAACCAAGATGTCGCTAGTAATATATTAAAATGTAATTAAATATTAAAATCTTAAAACTTTTACTCTAATACATAAAATCTTACCTAGTACAACATTTAGTTGTTAGACTTGTTAGATAGAAGTCTGGCTAAAAGTTAAGTCTAGAAAACTTGGTTATGGAATTAAAAACATAAAACAGCTGACTAGTGTTTGACGTTTTGTGTCTTTCTCTGAGTTTCTCTATCAAACATAACCTCGTAACCGTAGTTAAGGCTTTCGGCATTACGGTTAAACCACATTATTTTTCAATTTCTATGTGAATATAGTGTGAATACTATTATTTTGAGTGAAGTGTGTGGTTATTCATTAAAAATAAAAACACCAAGTACCTTTGATGCTAATGTTTTTGACGTAAAAGCTATTTTATTTATAAAATAGCCAACGCTTGCGGCGGCGGCGCGTACCAAAATAATATCATTAGAGCTTTTTCAATAATTTAATTAGTTTAGTTGGTAGTGTAGGTGTCTAAGTGTTGTAATAAGCAATGTGCTAATGGTAGGTTATTTTAAATATTTGGTTAGTTTGTCGCATAGTTTTAAAAAGACTCTCTTCATTAATAAAAAGTCTAGTTTGAATAATCTAAGAGTTAAAATAATTATGGCCTGTGAGAATCTAAAAACAGAAGTTGATGTAGGTGACTTGGAGCATCCGGCTAAAAAAATAAAACTTGATAGTGATTCCGTTCAGTCTAAAATGAAAAGGACAGTAGCTACTATGTGTGGAGCTTGGAGACCCGAGGAAGAATACGGAGGAATAGTCTTTGTTTTTAAGACTAGGGGTGGCGGACTGAGCCCTGATCCAACCAGGCAGGAGGATTTTCCGGAGAACATCGAAGATTTCTGGGAGGCGAGTCTGTCAGCCAGCGGAGATGAACAGGTTTGTAATATACTTATATATTTCAATAAAAATATATGAATAGAGTAAAATGCGATCATTACAACATGTTAAGGAATGAAATACACTTTTAATAAGATGCAGAACAAAATTTTAAAAATTCTGTGTTAAGCTCTCACAAAAAGTTTTATTTAGCGCCATCTAGTAGAAAGTGTATGTACTAAATAGTCTACTGGTTTAACAATGAACTTCAATAGTATAAAGTTTCCATATCCGATAACAGATGGCAGCAGTTCGCAGGTCCCGTTTACAAACTCAGTTCTGTTTGTTGTCAATAGAGGGAACTGTAATTGTTTCACTTTGTCACTAATGACCTGAAACTTCAGACTTTTCTAATATTCAGGGTGAGCTAAAAGCCTGCTGTGCGTGCTTTCTTAGATTATGTTCGTAATGGATATACCGCTGTGATCTAAATGGGGCATGTCTAGCTTTCCATATAAATACTTACATAGTTACATTACTATAGCATCATTAAGAAAGTAAGATTTGTTTGGATAACTTTGTTTAGCTACGATCTACTACACATTCTCATTTTATTTCAATCATAGCAATTCATTTGCTTAGTAGTACCTTTCGTTATGCCTAGTAAGTATCGAAATCGAAATTTTCGAATAATTTCATTTCTTTACCTAGGTAGGTATACCAAACCATAGACTTGAATTATGCCTACAGTGTTTTTTGAATAAAAATCCTGAGGCATGGTTTAAAAAAAAAGGTATCTTCATAATACTTGGCGATTTTGTTATCTACTGAACATAAGGCGTTAGCAGGAACATGCTTTACTGTTTTTTTTTGTACGGGGTGGAATGCTCAGTAGGTACTTACCCTGCTGCGGGTAGGTGCTAGGTTTTATTAGCCTACTTACGTGGGTAGGTGGTACCCGTACTAGGTACCTTGTAGGTAGCCGTAGCGCTAGTAGGTATATAGTTACTTGGTACGCTCTGCCTGCGCACGTGATTCCCTCCTCTTGCACCCACAAACCTTTGAGCCACTAACTTGAAGGCTACTGTCAGAGTGACCCCCAAGCCCCTAATATGCTTGATGTCGTCATAACTTTCCATGAGACGGGTGGCTTCATTTTGGCGAGATAAGTATAAAGAAACAAAGTAAGTTCGGTCACAAATTAGAGATACCTAGTACAGTTGGAAAACTCGTGTACATGTACTTTTTTTATAACTATTAACGGGATATTTACCATGTAACGTTTATACTCAATAAAAACGTTACATGGTAAATATCCCGTTAATACACTCGAGAGCAATGAATCCGGGTCACTTAAAGAATCCTAAAAATCTCGGAAACTAAAAATGCTAGGTTAATGCAATAAATTGTATTTAATAGACAATGTAATACTCCTTAAATGAAGGTATTAAAACTTCTTAGTTATTGTAAAGTTTTATCATAAAAAAATCAAATTTGAAAAAGGGCCACTTTCGAAGATGGAACTACGAAATTACAGCATTTGGTGTTGCTTTTGTTTGTAATCTGTCATTTATGTGGGTACATAAACCATGTTGATAGTGCTCTATATTCATTAATCAAGCTGAAATTATGTCGCTTACGCCTGAAGAATGCACCAGAATACTTACAATGCTGGAAACCGGCCGGAGTCAGCGCGATACAGCCAGGACTGTCGGTGTGTCGCTGTCAACAGTACAAAGAGTTCTCCGACGTTACGAAGAAACTGGTTCTAACCTACGCAGACCAGGAACGGGCAGAACCAGGTGTACCACAGCACGAGAAGACCGATACTTGGTGAACACCATGCTTCGAAATCGCTTTCTCACAGGAACTGAACTCACCAATCAGTTTCGACGCCTCGGAGGAAGTAACCCAAGTGCATGGACAGTAAGACGTCGGCTTGCTGAATCTAACTTAAAACCTCTTAGACCTGCAAACGGCCCTAAACTGGAGCGTGGGCATCGTATTTCGAGACTAAGGTATGCCCAGAGCCACGTAAATTGGAGTATTGAAGATTGGTCAATAGTTATGTTCTCCGACGAATCAAAATTTATGCTCTACAAGCACGATGGAAGACACAGAGTGTATCGAAGACCAGGGGAAAGATTCAAGCAAGCATGCATCGAAGAAAAAGTAGCCTACGGTGGTGGGTCTGTACTTGTGTGGGCCGGAATTTCTTCTGAAAGTCGCACAGAGCTGGTGATCATAGAAAACGGCTCTTTAACTAGCGTAAGATATGTGGAAGAAATCCTCAATGATCACGTTGGTCCATTTATGGTCAATTTAGGTGAGGATGCTATATTTATGCATGACAATGCCCGACCTCATACAGGTAGGATTGTGAATGACTACCTTCAAGAGATGAACATTACTCGTATGGAGTGGCCAGCGCGCAGCCCGGATATCAACCCGATCGAGCATGCTTGGGACGAGCTAGGCAGATGCGTAAAACAACGAAACCCTCCCCCAATCACGCTTCGTGAGCTCAAAATTGCTCTCACAGAGGAATGGGAGAATATTCCCCAAAATCGTATAAGGAACTTGGTGTACAGCATGCCAAACCGCGTAAACGCAGTAATGGAAGCACGAGGAGGCAATACGAAGTATTAAAATTCAAGAAAATCGTAATAAAGTTCAAAAATTTCATGTTTCCTATTTTTGTTTTAAGGAGAGATCGGCAGTTTTTTCTTTATGTAATTTTGTGTTAATAAAATGTATGGTGACTCATATTTTTTTTACTTTCATTTAAGGAGTATTACAATTGTCTATTAAATACAATTTATTGCATTAACCTATCATTTTTAGTTTCCGAGATTTTTAACATTCTTTAAGTGACCCGGATTCATTGCTCTCGAGTGTAGTTATAAAATGTATGTACTTTTTTTTCACACCTACCCTCTGCAACACACACTCGCGCACAAATCAGTATCGAAAAGTCGGTTGAGGAGCGCCTGACCTCGTGTCTGTGAATTAGTTGTCTATGTGTGCGTAGCCTCAGCGAATTTAGTAAGTACCTATGTAGGTTTCCATCTGTACTATCGCTAATTTGTGGTTCGGTTATGAACATAGCTTTTTTGTGTTGTCTTATCTAAAACGAACAGTATGTACCTACTGTTTACAATCAAGCTATGCACAAATGTGATGTTATGTAAATATGGTCACACCCTTGGGGTGGGTTGGGATAGGAAGTTCAGGCAGTAGGTACTTCAACAATAAACCGAACATTGAAATATGTGAAAGGAGAAAGTTAAAATTATGTCAAGTGCTACAGAATTCTAATTTGACATGGGTTATTTCAACTAAGTCAAATTAGGCCCGCTGTACACCATTAAAATCCCTTTTCCATATACACAGACACACACACACCATTGATCCATCTGATTTTTTAGATAGGTACCTACATATAATGTATGGTGAGGCCAGGCTAGGGTTGCCAACTTTAGAATGGACGAATCCGGGAGATTTTGAGGGGGGGGGGGGGTGTCGTTAAAAGTTATAGGCCAAGTTGTCCTTTTCCTCTTTTTCACTTTATCGCTGGAGCGATTGAAATGAGATTTGGTATAGGGATAGTTCGAGGCCCTGGGCTACTTTTTAACCGACTGCGCAAAAGGAGGGCTATAATTTTACGCCATAACGAATTCTACGCCGCGGCGAACAGCTATTAAATAAAATGAAAATCACTTTTTTCATTTTTTAAATTTATATTTATTTTGTTTAGTAGCAGTATTTGGCGATTCGCGATTTTTTACCCACTACAAAAAAGAAGGAAGGTTCTCAATTCGACGGTATGTTCCTTTCTTTTATGTTAGTTACCTCATAACTTTTGATCTGGTGAACCGATTTTGAAAACGCTTTTTTTTTGTTTGAATGCTGATGCTTTCCATTTGGTCTTATTACAAGGAAGTCAGGATCTGATGATGGCATCCTGGAGAAATCGAGGGAAAAATTTCGAAAATTGTAGAGACAACTAGTGCATTTATTAACTACTAGCTGTTGCCTGCGACTTCGTACGCTGCATTTTACATGTGATTCTTTAGATTGATATAATTTTTTTATTTATGAACCGATTGACATGAAACAAACACTAAACATTAAGTGAAGCAAACCGCAACGCAAGAAAGAAAACCGCATTGCAATCGGTTGAGCGGTTGCTAAGATTAGCGTGCACAAACGTACAGACAAACAGACAGTTACGATTTTATTATATGTATATTGATTGATTGATTGATATCGATTGATATTGATGATGATGATGATGTACCTATTTAATTAAGTGTGTTGAATAACTAAAATTTCCTGGCGTCGATCTGACGATGGACCCGATTGACAGCTGACGGCATTACTTAACTTTGTAAAATTTTAGAACATCCGGGAGAAATTGTCGCATCTCGGGAGGTCGGGAGGGTAAACATTATTACCGGAGTCTCCCGGGCAATCCGGGAGGGTTGGCAACCCTGGGCCAGGCCCCGCGTTTTAAATTCAGAATTTAGATCATGAATTTAGAGAGGCCTTCCAATCGAAAGGCCTCTCACAAAATCTTCTGAGGCATCTTTAGATAACATTTAAAAAATCGAAACTTGATTTCGGATTTCGTGGCAGTGTCTTTCGCTACGATTCAGTAGGATCTATTCGTGACGTCTGATACTGAAACAGTCTCAAATAGGTATAGGTATTTGTAACAGAGGAATTGGTAACAAACAACAATCGAAGTCAACACTGCAGCAATCGAGGTTATAGGTTCCTCTCCCCCTCCCTTTCTTTGTTATCATTCGGAAAAGAATTTATTTTTATACCACTGAGGTGGCAGACAAGCATACCTATGATTTCCACCAAATAACGCCTCATTCCATTATAGTCATATTAAAATTTCCCTTCTACTGCTTCCACAGTTCCCTTAATCTAATATTTTCATTAAAAAATTTCAACGTTAGGTATTTAAAACTCGTTGCCAACGAAAATGTTATGACAAAGACGAATTCCTCAGCTTCCGTGCTTGGAACAAAATTGCGAGCATTCCTGCTACACTCGGCGACATGCATTCTTTAAAACAACTTTGAATTTTCTAAGGGCCATTGCATATTGTCAGTTATGGACGAATATTATTTATGATGCAATAAATAAATTTCCTCAAATAGGATAACTAACCACTAAGATGAAGCAGGATATTTCTTCATCTCATATTTCAGATCCCAGCGCAAAGTAGGTACTTACAATCTTATCCTATGCCCAGAATTCTTATTGTCACTGTGAGTTGGGTGTTGATCGAGGGTACGGGGCAACGTCTGATATCTGTGGGGGCAGAGACAAGGGCAACCTTTGGTCATTTCGGGATTAAATCATGTCGGAAGCCGTAGTAAGAAATATAAGTTTCATTTTGAGTTTTTGCAGGATTGTTGATGAAAATCTGCTACGATCATCCTGCCAATAGCATTCCTCAGCCAACACGTTCACCAACGTGGCCAAAAGCCCACCCTAAATCTGCCTATCTACCAATCGCAGTCCACAAAGGACTTTGTTTAATCCCAGTGGTATTTTGTCGCTGGAGATTGCAATTTGCATCCGATAATACAAGACTAAAAACTCGACTTCTTTCGGTGTCTTTTGACGTTACTGCGACTAAAAGTCTCCAACGTTGGTCTACCCTTATCCCTTATCGTAGTGAAAGCACAGCCCGCCTGTGTCTTAAGTGTCTAGAGTTATTTACTTACATAATATTTTAATGTGTGGTGCGATGAGGAGCAGGAGGTAGGTAATAATTGCGTTTTCGGACAAGGTTTTTATGACGAAGGTAATTGTTGCTATTCCAATTACGAGTTACGACTGCTCTTTGTGGCTTTTTTTGTACAATACTTGGAATTATTTCCCTGGACACGTGTTCTCTGCTTTTAAAATACAATGTTATTTGAGAAGTTCTTTGAAAAGTAGGTACTACCATGTTCTTCAGGTCAGGTCTGAAGCGCTCGTGGACCCGCGGACTCAGTCCTGTAAACGATCACTGCAGAAAGCCACATTTACTATGGCCGGTTATAGATGGGTGTCCACCACGTGACCACTTTGTGGCATTTTTTTACGAGCTTTTCCGTGCTTCGGAAGGCATGTTAAGCAGTTGGTCCCGGTTGTCAGTAAAGTTACAGTTATTAAGCAAAGTTGAAGGCCTTGCAGAAGTTATGGGCGGCTTGAAAAATTCAACTGTGGGTCCTCACAACCTGCGCCCGGGTCGGCAGCGCGTGTGTAGCGCCTTTGGTGTTGCAAACGTCCATGGGCTGCGGTAACCAACCTTCCGGTGTGCCGTAAGCTTGTCCGCCACCTAAGTAGTATAACAAAAAGATGGTTCAGAAGCGCAGTTGTCCATCACCTTGCATTATTCCAGTTTCCAGTATCTCATGTGGAGTCAAGTACTTATCCTATGTTAAACATACATACATACATATATATGGTCACGCCTTTATTCCCGAAGGGGTAGGCAGAGGCATATTATATGCCCACATTTTAGAATTTGTACCAAGGTCCTTCCGAAGCACCGAAACGCTCAAATGAATGTCACGAAGTGGTCACATGGATGGTGGGTGACCATCCATGTGACCACTTCGTGACCATGGATGATCCAAGGACCGGCCACAGTGAAAGTTGCGTACTGCAGTGATCGTTTACAGAACTCTGAGTCCGCGGGGCCACGAGCGCTTACCCTATGTTATGGCTATATCTAAGAATGTCTACTGTTATGGCTATAAATAGGAATGCCTACAATTTGCTTTTATATCCAAAATAACAGTCCATTTACATTCATTTGCAGATCTGACGCAAATCAGAGCAGGCCATTACAGTCTGAGGCAGCCATGCGCGACTTCAGCGTTCCTAACGAGGTTGTTCGCACCATTGGAAATTGGCCTTTACATTGTGTTATTTTAGCGCAGAGGCGGTTCAAATTATGATTTTGTTCACAATTTAATTCGATCTAGAGCCGAAGGAACGAAATCTTTAGTTCTGGAGTTTAGGCCAAAACTTTGTACAATTTTCTAAGAAAATATTGCCAACGCCAACAGCTGAACGCGAATTCTGACACAGTTTATGCCAAAGGGATGTCCGGGATGATATCTGCTGTCGCCGTCTCAAAGGTCTAGAAGACAGGGACCTGTCAGTATTGTGGGCGCGCGTGGATCACGGGGGCCACACTCGGATCTACGCGTGCATTTACAGGTCTCATAGCGGTGACGCGGACACGGTCCGTCTCTTTGAACACCTGCAAAGATCGACTGACAAAGTCATCGAGCAGTATCCCTCCGCAGAGATAGTGATTATGGGAGACTTCAATGGTCACCACGTTGACTGGTTAGGTTCTCGGATCACTAACTTTGCGGGGAAAGCTGCTCACGAATTTGCCCTGACCTATGGGTTCTCCCAATTGGTCAAATCTCACACGAGAATACCGGACCGGGAGAACGAAAAGAGTTCGTTGCTGGACCTGCTGCTGACTACGCGTCCGGACGGATATACTGTTTCAGTGGATGCGCCTCTTGGCTCATCAGATCACTGTGTTGTTCAGGCGCGAGTGCCACTAGCAAGGCCGGAACCACGCCGGCCCAAGGAGTAGCGACATGTGTGGCACTATAAGTCGGCAGACTGGGATGGACTGCGTGAGTTCTTTGCATCGTACCCGTGGAGGCGGCTTTGCTTCACTTCAGACGATCTGGACACCTGCTCTGCAGCAGTTGCTGAGGGGATCTTGGCAGGTATGGAAGGCTACATTCCTAACCGCTGGATCCCTGCAGGGGAAAAAAAGCGACCGTGGTTTAATCGGTCTTGCAGAGAAGCTAGAAAGCTGAAAGAGTCTGTCTACAGGGCTTGGACCACGGCTCGCAAAAATTCTGATCCTAACATATCTGAAGTGAAACGCAAGCTGAATGCCGCCTCGAGGGCCAGCAAACGAGCAATTGCCAGGGCAAAGTTCGATTTCGTCGGCAGTATTGGTGAGCGACTAGCCGGCTACCCTTCTGGAAGTCGTGAATTCTGGTCGCTTGCCAAAGCTGCCGAGGGAAACTTCTGTCGGTCAGGATTACCACCCCTGCAGAAACGGGACGGTAGTCTGGCCCAGAGTGCCAAGGAGAAAGCCGACCTTTTGGGCTCTATCTTTGCCTCCAACTCGACCATGAACGATGAAGGTGCGCTGCCGCCTGACATCCCCTGGTGTGGCACTTCAATGCCAGAAATTAAATTCAGGCAGCGGGATGTCAGGCGGGAGCTTCATACCCTTGACGTGCATAAGTCGAGTGGGCCGGACGGCATTCCCGCGGTGGTGCTTAAGCGGTGTGGTGCGGAGTTGTGTCCGGTACTTACACGTCTTTTCACGCTTTCCTACTCCATGAAAAAAGTCCCGGCGTCGTGGAAGACCGCTTACGTGCATCCTGTGCCCAAGAAAGGTGACAGGACGACCCGGCCAATTACAGGCCTATAGCTGTCATCTCCCTATTATCAAAGGTGATGGAGCGTGTAATTAATGCACAGCTCCTGAGGTACCTTGAGGAACACGACCTGCTCAGTGATCGACAGTATGGTTTCCGTCACGGTCGCTCGACAGGCGATCTTCTCGTGTACCTCACACACCGATGGGCGGCGGCTATTGAGAGCAAAGGCGAGGCTCTAGCAGTGAGCCTTGACATCTCTAAAGCTTTTGACCGGGTCTGGCACCGTGGTCTTCTAACGAAATTGCCCTCCTATGGATTGCCCGAGAATTTATGTGGATGGGTGTCCAGCTTTCTTGCCGGTAGAAGCATCATAGCCGTTGTTGACGGCAGCTGTTCTGAATGCATGGCCATAAACGCTGGAGTACCACAAGGCTCAGTGTTGTCCCCCACTTTGTTTCTGCTGCATATCAATGACATGTTGTCCATTGACGGCATTCATTGTTATGCAGACGACAGTACGGGTGACACATGTTACACGGGCCGTCCCGGTATCTCTCGAGCTGTAGTGGAGGAAAATCGTGAAAAACTTGTGTCCGAAATCGAGGCTACTCTCTCTAGAGTGTCCGATTGGGGAAGACAAAATCTTGTCCAATTCAACCCCACCAAGACTCAAGTATGTGTATTCACTGCAAAAAAAACCCCATTTACTGTGGCGCCACAATTTCAGGGCACGTCACTCACCATCTCCGAAAGTATAGGGATCCTTGGTGTTGAGATCTCCAATGTCGTTCAATCCGAAGTCATTTGGAGGACAAGGCCAGGCTGGCGTCCAAGAAGCTCGGAGTGCTCAGTAGGGCGCGGCGGTACTTTACTGCGACTCAAACACTGCTTCTCTACAAGTCGCAAGTGCGGCCGCACATGGAGTACTGCTGTCACCTCTGGGCGGGGGCACCTGAATACCAGCTTCGTCCTTTTGACTCGGTACAAAGGCGTGCTATGAGGCATCTTTAACTGTAATTGTACCATAAACTGTTTCAGGATGTTTCTCAGCCTTTTCAAGGGCCATAGAAACCTTTCAACCCCATTTAACCTTTAAGGTATCTTTGGAATTATGAGCTGAAATACTTTTCATTTCGTTTCTTTTATTACGTACGATATAAGGGTGGGGCAATAGCTCAGCGGTGCGGCGTGAAAATATTATAATTAGGTGAGTACGCCATATTTTAGGTAATTCATTGGTTCATTTCGTTGGGGTCGTTCCGAGATCTTTGGGACTAAAATCAAAGCCATCCTGTACCAGCTCGTCTGGCTAGTGTAGCACGGTAAAGCCAATCACCTTCCCAAAATGTTTAGGAGAGGTATACGCCCAGCAGTAGTGATACTACTTGGAAGTGCACTTACCTTGAACTCTTGTTGGTAGGTAGGCGCTGCTCCCAGCTTTGCGTTCGGGGTCTTGATTCACGACCGCGAAATATGCACACAGGAGTTATAACCGTAACTCTCGAGACTGTGGCTGATGATAAGCGATGTAGCGCGATATGATGGGTAATCACAGCGGCCGATAGCGGAGCGGAGCGTTAAGAGACGGGTGCGTGCGTATCTTCCAATAGCTATGGCGGAATGTGCATGTAGGAAGCGGGCGGGATAGTGTTGCCATAGACAATACATAAAAGTAAGATGCGTTTAGTGCGTGAGTGTTGACATATAATAATTATAATAAATACCATTAAATACATAAACTAAAAATATGTATGCGTCGGTACTGGCGCATCCAACTTCGGGGGGCTTAGAGGATTCTTCCTCTACATTGAATAAACAAAATAAAAAAATAAAAGGAATGAAAACTTATGAACTAAAAAATAATTCAAAAGCGTAGGAGTTATTGCGTGGGTAACGGGCAAAGCCGAGTTACAGGACGAATGTATTCACCAGAAGAAGTCTTAATTCGGACGACTCTAATTACACCATCCTTCCCGGGAAACACCTCTGATACAACCGCGAGTGGCCACGATAAAGGATGCGTATTGTCATCCTTAACAACAACTACAGTTCCTATCGTCACAGGTTTGGACGGCATATTCCACTTATGTCTAAGTTGGAGAGAGGTAAGATATTCTTTGCTCCAACGTGTCCAGTAACTTTGAACAATTCTATTTAATAATTGATAGCGGGTGAGTCTGTTATCTGGTAATAGGGGTTCAATGTGTTCAGCGGGTAAATATTTAAGCGGAGTAACATTAAGAAAATGATTAGGCGTTAGGGGGGTTGGATCCGATGGATCCGAAGAAAGTATGCAAATCGGACGGCTATTCAAAATGCCTTCAATTTGCACCAATATTGTACTGAATTCTTCATAGGTGAGTATTTGACTCCCGATAGCTTTAAATAAATGAGACTTAACACATTTGACATTAATTTCAGGCAACGAATTAAAATTGGGCCCGAAAGGTGGGCTGTGCTGAAACTGAATCTTATGTTGAGTTAGATATTTATTCAGATCATTTTTATAATTAGTGGACTGTATAAGCGTGTAAATTTCGTTCAATTTTCGTTTCGCACCTATGAAATTAGTGCCTCCATCGCTGTACAACACTGAAACAGGACCCCTGCGTGAGATAAAACGTTTAAAGGCAGCGAGAAATAAATCTGTACTAAGATCACTTACTAACTCTAAATGGAGCGCCTTTGTTGTGAGACAGACGAACAAGCAAATATACGCTTTATGACTTTTTACTCCACGACGCCTTATGTGAGTTACGTAAAAGGGTCCCGCGTAATCAACTGCGGTATGCACAAACGACTTTACTTGTGAAACTCTAATGGATGGAAGATCACCCATAGGTGGAGTTGTAGAACGAGGCCTAGCTTTAAAACATAAATTACATTTATGTACTCGTTGGCGAATCAAATTTCGTGCAGAAAGAATCCAATACTTTTGGCGAGTCAATGCTAACACTAGTCCAGGACCGGTGTGTAAATTGTCGGTGTGATAGTGGTCTACTAAGAGCGACACTATACGTCCTTTAGGTGATAGCAGTATTGGATATTTTGTATTGTAATTTAGTTGAGAATGAGTAAGTCGACCACCTACTCTAATTAACCCTTGTTCGTCAAGAAAAGGGTTGAGTTTTAAAATAGCCTGATTTGGACAAATTTTAGTAGCCTTAAGTGCTTGTAATTCTACCTGAAAATACTTAGACTGATCGAAGCGGACCGCATAATATTCTGCGTATTCTAAATCGTATACAGAAAGTATACCGCGGGATTTGAGAATCCTTGTGAAACGTAATACATAAACCAGTGAACGAATAAATTTTACCCAACTCGAGCAACGCTCGGCAAGTTCGTCTATCATGTGAACGTGATCGGAGACAGGTATGGTATGTGCATGGAGAGAAGCTATTTTAATTTCCGGTAATTCTGTCTTCTCGTTATGATTGATTTTATATTCCTTCACAGGCCATGCATTTATAGGTGCGGACAGCCATTTCGGCCCGTGAAACCAAAGATAGTTATTTATTAACCCTTTAGGTGTCACAGGGCGCGAGACTATATCGGCGGGATTTTCAACCCCACGAACGTGATACCAATGGGAAGCAGGCAGATATTCATTTACCTGAGCGATGCGATTAGCTACAAAAGTTTGAAACTTATGAGCGGGAGAGTGAATCCAGGTAAGGGTTACCGTAGAATCAGAGAATGCGAATATATTGTTTATTTGACACCGCTTATTAAAAACAGTGCGCACAGAATTAATTAATTTTGCGAGTAAGACCGCCGCGCAGAGTTCTAAACGCGCTAGCGTTTTATTAGAATCTGACACTTTGGATTTAGCGGTCAGTAGATTCACATTAAGAGCGTTTCCGTTCTCAGCCGTTTCTATTCGTACATAGATAACAGCACCATAACATTGCTGGCTGGCATCCGAGAAGCCTATTAGAGTAATTCGACGAGCGGATGTTAAACCTATATGTCTCGGTATTTTTATTTCAGATAAACGCGACAACTCCCTATGAAAGTGTTTCCATTTAGACAGAATGCAACCCGGGACCGTCTCGTCCCAGTCCAGTTGTAATTTCCAACATTCTTGTATAAGCAACTTCATGTATGCGACCACTGGACTGATGATTCCAAGCGGATCGAACAAGCGCGCGGTTACGGAAAGGATCGAGCGTTTAGTGCATGTTAAAGGCATGTCGATCACTATTTTAAAGTTAAAGGTGTCATCGTTAGGTTGCCATTGCATACCCACGATCTTAGTGTCAACATGAGGATCCTCATCAAACTTGACAGCGAGACAGCTCTTATGAATTGACGGGATACGTGACAATAGGGTATTGTCATTAGAGATCCACTTAGTTAAGTTAAAACCTCCAGATTTAAACATAGCGACCATTTCCCTATAGGTGTCTTCAGCTAAATCTACATTCTCTATGGAACTAACGTAGTCGTCAACATACATGTGATTGTCAGCTTCGTAAGCCGCCAGAGGATATAAAGCGCGACAGTCTGACGCGAGCTGGTTTACGACTCGCATTGCCAGGAAGGGTGAGCTGGAGACGCCAAAACAAACGCGGTTGAAATGATAGCTTTCAATAGGAGAATTGGAATCGAACCTAAATAATATTCTTTGATATGTATGATGATCTTGAGTAAGTTTCACTTGAAAATACATTTTTTCTATGTCCGCGGTTACAGCAACCGGGTACATACGCAAATTGAGAAGCAAATGAAAGATATTGTTCTGTAATATTGGTCCCGTATAAAGCAAATCGTTAAGCGATTTACCTGACGTGGTTTTACACCCAGCGTCTAAGACCACACGCGTTTTAGAGGTTTCTTTGTCAGGGCGATAAACGGCCCGATGCGGCATATAATAAACTTGAGAGTCTAGAAAGCTATTTGACACTTTAGTGAGATAACCTTGATCAATATATGTTTGAATAATGGCATTATAATCGTTGCGTAAGTTAGAAGCGTCTAACTTTTTTTCTAAATTTAAAAACCTGCGTTTGGCGATTGTGTACGAATGCCCTAGCTCACTGGGAGGGTATTTAAAGGGAAGACTAACCGTATATCTACCGGTATCGTCGCGTGAGTACGTAGACGAGAACAGCTTTTCACATGCCGCGTCGTCCGTGCTAATGTGCTTCTTATCTGGCACCTGTTCTATCTCCCAAAAGCGTTGCGTTAATTGTTCGAGAGACACATCTTGAGTGTGACATAAGAAGGCCTTGTCGGACACGGAGGAATGAGACATGCGATCGCGGGGATGCTTGTTTGCCACTAGCGAATAAGGTAAAGCATGCGCCTTTCCCATTGCGACGTATCCGAGCGTGGTTTCTATCGCGATTACTGATGAGGTTGGGGATGTAATTTTTTGCGACCCTAAAATCATGGGGAAGAGTTCATTACCTAACAAACAATCTATACCACCCGGAGTATAGTATCGTTCGTCAGCCATAGGTAAATTTTGTAAATGGGTTAATTCCGCTGTATCAATTTCCACGTTAGGCAAAAAATCTGTAATAGTGTCTATAACCCGTGCACTAACCGAATAAGAACAGCGGGCATCAAATCGCGAATATATTTTGAAATGCGTAATTCCATAAGATTGGCTTTCAAGTTGACCTATGCCTTTAATGACAGAAGGAGCGTTAAGTATGGTTAAGTGCAAACGCTCACAACAAGACTTCGTAATAAAGTTACTCATAGACCCTGAGTCCAAAAACAAACGTATACGATCCGATTTATAATTTGCATATACACAAGCAGTCGGCAACAAAACCGTGGTCGCGCTGCCTGAATTACGCGGCGGAGGGATCACAGCCGATAACGACGCGATATTGCCACTATGTGACCGCGCCTCCCGCGAGTGCGAGCGGGACGGATCATCTGCCGATGACGCATGAGTCGACATGGAATGCTCGGACGGCGCAGTAGACGCGTTTGCCTGCCTCGATGCGTTGCCGGTAGCATGATTTCTTGTTGAATTTGATGCGTTCAAATTATTTTTATAACACAGTAAACTATGATGAGACCGATTGCAAATCGAACACCTATTAACAGATCTGCAAGCACTCACGTGATGAAAACCTAAACAATTAACACAAAAGGAATGTTTACGAACTATTTCATTTCGCGTTTCAACAGTCTCTTGAATAAAATGTTGACATTTGAACAAAGGGTGAGCGGAATTATTGTTACATACGATACAATTTTTTATGTTAGAAGTATCGACTGATTTCAAATTAGTAGGGCGGGTTTGCGTAAAAAATGACTTAGGTTTATTTAAATGAGAGGCGGTTGAACTCCGCTGAGCGCGATAATCACCTTTTTGGGAATGTGATGGTGAGCGGAGCGTTTGGAGTTTGCTTTGTTCTGTCAAAAATGTTTTGACGTCACTATATGTAGGTACACTCAAATGTCTATGAGATTGTTCAAACAATTCAAGCATAGGTTTATCAAACTTGCTTAATGCTAAATGAGTTATTATGAAATCTGATAAATTTGTGATAGGTAGACGCTGCAGAGCTGCTTCAGCTGAACAAAAGTTCTCCAAGATCTGATCAGCCGATTGCCCTGGCTTCTGGTGTAACATTTGTTCTAAATAGCACGACGCCTGAACCCTGGTATCGTGGTATTTAGCCAGAAGGGCTTGCCAAATAACATCGTAATTTTGTGCGGTAGCAGCTATGCCTGAACAAACAGTAAGTGCCTTACCCGAAAGGCAACCTATCAAATATTGAACCTTTTCGGCGTTGGTGAGACGAGTATTCGTATGTATCACACTACAGAAATTTTCATAAAATATAGGCCACTTACCATAAGTACCATCGAACCCTGTGAGTTTAAGTGGGGGTAATTTGATATTAAAATTATCACTTTTCTTTTTATCGTCGAGTTCTTGTCTCAGAGTAGTTTCCGTTTGCTTTATGAAACAGTATAATTCATCAAATGTATTAAAAACACTATAACTCGGCTGTACCTGCGGATTATCTTTTAATTGTTCAATTAACAATTTATCGATAGTTTCGATGTAATCCGATCGGGTTTTATCGATAGATTGAACCCGAGCGAGAAACATCATGCGTACTGTTTCATCGGTAACCTTGAGACTTAAGTTGTACACTTCTTGAACTATGTGAAACAAACTTTGTTTTTTGTATTCTAAAAAATTTATCATGACCTGACTTTCGTCTGAACTTTTACTATGGGATTTGTCTTTAGAAGCCATGATAATATAATTGATACGAGATACGAGTATGTATATAAGTGGGTAGGTAATAGAAATATTCAGCGAAAAAGTATAAAATTCGAACAACGATCAGCTGTTAGCTTAAATCAGCTGTTTGCGGTAAAGTATTCAGAGAACAAACCCAATATGGAGTCTGCGTAACAATCAGCTGTTAATCGTTTGAATACCGTTATGTATCGGCTGCGTTGCCCAGTACCGTCACAATAAAATAAATATATGTGGGTATAAAATTAACGTATAAATATGAGTTTTATCTACGATTACAATTCGAAAGATAATATGAAATTGTAATGAAATTGGGGAAAACTACGTTAAATTTATGACGGTTGAGAAAATTGTTAATTTTGGATTGTCCGTTTTACTTTATGCCAAAACTCCTAATTACCAAAAAATATCAAACTGATTGCCTAGAATCGGACAACCGGACTAACATGGCCAGGATGGTCCAAGTCCTGGGTAGCGATAATTTCGGGGGGCGCTACCTGCCAGCGGGTTGATTATATATAGGTAAATATGATTATGATAAATAGCGTAAATGCGTTATAGAATATGAGTACTTATGAGTAATATAAAATATGCGGTGTGAAAAGATAATTAACTTTTCTAATGCGTGCGGGTGGCGTTAAATATAATATTTGCGTTGAGTATTTATGAGTAATATACTAAATATATATATGCGTATGCGTGAATTTAATAGGAAAAGAGGTAATTAATATTATTAGTAGAAAGAATGCGTTAGATGGAATATCCGGACGGAGGACCACACTTGGAAGTGTGCTTACCTTGAACTCTTGTTGGTAGGTAGGCGCTGCTCCCAGCTTTGCGTTCGGGGTCTTGATTCACGACCGCGAAATATGCACACAGGAGTTATAACCGTAACTCTCGAGACTGTGGCTGATGATAAGCGATGTAGCGCGATATGATGGGTAATCACAGCGGCCGATAGCGGAGCGGAGCGTTAAGAGACGGGTGCGTGCGTATCTTCCAATAGCTATGGCGGAATGTGCATGTAGGAAGCGGGCGGGATAGTGTTGCCATAGACAATACATAAAAGTAAGATGCGTTTAGTGCGTGAGTGTTGACATATAATAATTATAATAAATACCATTAAATACATAAACTAAAAATATGTATGCGTCGGTACTGGCGCATCCACTACTTATTGACTTAGATTTCATCAATATCAATATCAATTAATTAATTAATACATATAATAAAATCGTAACAGTTCGCTGTCTGTACATGGAAGATAAATGAGAAAAAATATTATAGGGGGAGCTTTAGGAACGCAATAGAACTCAAAACAATGATTTTTTAAATTTTTGTCTGTTTGTCTGTATGTCTGTTTGTCTGTACGTTTGTGCACGCTAATCTCAGTATTCGCTTAACCGGTTGCAATGCGGTTTTCTTTATTGTGTAAAGGTTTGCTCTGCTTAACATTTAGTCAGATGTCGCACCAGTCAGATGTCCTCTGACTGGTGCGAGCTATCTGTGGGCGTTCCTCAGGGTGGCGTTTTATCTCCTCTTCTCTTCTCCATCTTTATCAACTCTGCTACGAGTCACATTTCCAGTAACTTCCATCTCTATGCTGACGACTTGCAGCTGTATCGCCATTTTACGAGTAATGAAGCACTTTCTGGAATATCATCCATGAACCAGGATTTGGATAGATTAAGTTGCTGGGCCAGGTCGGTCGGATTACTCATTAACCCTTCTAAGTCGCAAGCTATCGTCATTGGTAGTAAATACCAATGTGACAATCTACCTGTGTCGAAACTGAATCCGGTACTATTGGCTGGTATCCACATTCCATATACTAACTCCGTGAAGAACCTAGGTGTGATTATGGATACCACGCTATCTTGGAGTGCTCACATTAGCGATGTCAGCAAGAAGGTTCACTTTTCTTTTCACTCTTTGAAATGTCTCCAGAGCCTCCTACCCCTGAGGACGAGAATCAATCTGGCGCAAACTCTTATACAACCCATTATTGACTACGCTGACGCTTGCTATTTAGACGCCACCGAGGAGCTTCTGGATAAACTTGAGAGGTTGCAAAATTTATGTATACGCTTCATATTCAATCTTAGAAAGTACGATCACGTTTCCCATTTTCGCAAAGAACTCAAGTGGCTCCCTATCCGTCTTCGCCGGAACACTCGTATTCTTAATCTACTTTTCAATATCCTTTACAATCCATCTTCACCTTCCTATCTGAGGGAGCGGTTCTCATGGGCTCGCTCTCTTGACGCTCCTTGCAGGTCTAACCTCCGCCTACTTCTCAAAATACCTCGACACAAAACTGATTTCTACTCATATTCCTTCACTGTGCAAGCGGTCAGATTGTGGAATTCACTACCACCGAACATCAGAGACAGCAAAACTCTCACTACATTCAAAAGGAAAGTCCGTGAATATTATATTTCTACATTATAAACCTATTTATGTATTTATTAAGTATATGTAGGTAAGTACATATGTTTATTTAGACCGTATTTATATTTTAAGTACATATTTATACCTATCAATAATTAATGACATTTCGATTTATATTCTTTCATTAATTTTGTATGTACCTATGTGGAAATGCACTTACCTTGAACTCTTGTTGGTAGGTAGGCGCTGCTCCCAGCTTTGCGTTCGGGGTCTTGATTCACGACCGCGAAATATGCACACAGGAGTTGTAACCGTAACTCTCGAGACTGTGGCTGATGATAAGCGATGTAGCGCGATATGATGGGTAATCACAGCGGCCGATAGCGGAGCGGAGCGTTAAGAGACGGGTGCGTGCGTATCTTCCAATAGCTATGGCGGAATGTGAATGTAGGAAGCGGGCGGGATAGTGTTGCCATAGACAATACATAAAAGTAAGATGCGTTTAGTGCGTGAGTGTTGACATATAATAATTATAATAAATACCATTAAATACATAAACTAAAAAATATGTATGCGTCGGTACTGGCGCATCCAACTTCGGGGGGCTTAGAGGATTCTTCCTCTACATTGAATAAACAAAATAAAAAAATAAAAGGAATGAAAACTTATGAACTAAAAAATAATTCAAAAGCGTAGGAGTTATTGCGTGGGTAACGGGCAAAGCCGAGTTACAGGACGAATGTATTCACCAGAAGAAGTCTTAATTCTGACGACTCTAATTACACCATCCTTCCCGGGAAACACCTCTGATACAACCGCGAGTGGCCACGATAAAGGATGCGTATTGTCATCCTTAACAACAACTACAGTTCCTATCGTCACAGGTTTGGACGGCATATTCCACTTATGTCTAAGTTGGAGAGAGGTAAGATATTCTTTGCTCCAACGTGTCCAGTAACTTTGAACAATTCTATTTAATAATTGATAGCGGGTGAGTCTGTTATCTGGTAATAGGGGTTCAATGTGTTCAGCGGGTAAATATTTAAGCGGAGTAACATTAAGAAAATGATTAGGCGTTAGGGGGGTTGGATCCGATGGATCCGAAGAAAGTATGCAAATCGGACGGCTATTCAAAATGCCTTCAATTTGCACCAATATTGTACTGAATTCTTCATAGGTGAGTATTTGACTCCCGATAGCTTTAAATAAATGAGACTTAACACATTTGACATTAATTTCAGGCAACGAATTAAAATTGGGCCCGAAAGGTGGGCTGTGCTGAAACTGAATCTTATGTTGAGTTAGATATTTATTCAGATCATTTTTATAATTAGTGGACTGTATAAGCGTGTAAATTTCGTTCAATTTTCGTTTCGCACCTATGAAATTAGTGCCTCCATCGCTGTACAACACTGAAACAGGACCCCTGCGTGAGATAAAACGTTTAAAGGCAGCGAGAAATAAATCTGTACTAAGATCACTTACTAACTCTAAATGGAGCGCCTTTGTTGTGAGACAGACGAACAAGCAAATATACGCTTTATGACTTTTTACTCCACGACGCCTTATGTGAGTTACGTAAAAGGGTCCCGCGTAATCAACTGCGGTATGCACAAACGACTTTACTTGTGAAACTCTAATGGATGGAAGATCACCCATAGGTGGAGTTGTAGAACGAGGCCTAGCTTTAAAACATAAATTACATTTATGTACTCGTTGGCGAATCAAATTTCGTGCAGAAAGAATCCAATACTTTTGGCGAGTCAATGCTAACACTAGTCCAGGACCGGTGTGTAAATTGTCGGTGTGATAGTGGTCTACTAAGAGCGACACTATACGTCCTTTAGGTGATAGCAGTATTGGATATTTTGTATTGTAATTTAGTTGAGAATGAGTAAGTCGACCACCTACTCTAATTAACCCTTGTTCGTCAAGAAAAGGGTTGAGTTTTAAAATAGCCTGATTTGGACAAATTTTAGTAGCCTTAAGTGCTTGTAATTCTACCTGAAAATACTTAGACTGATCGAAGCGGACCGCATAATATTCTGCGTATTCTAAATCGTATACAGAAAGTATACCGCGGGATTTGAGAATCCTTGTGAAACGTAATACATAAACCAGTGAACGAATAAATTTTACCCAACTCGAGCAACGCTCGGCAAGTTCGTCTATCATGTGAACGTGATCGGAGACAGGTATGGTATGTGCATGGAGAGAAGCTATTTTAATTTCCGGTAATTCTGTCTTCTCGTTATGATTGATTTTATATTCCTTCACAGGCCATGCATTTATAGGTGCGGACAGCCATTTCGGCCCGTGAAACCAAAGATAGTTATTTATTAACCCTTTAGGTGTCACAGGGCGCGAGACTATATCGGCGGGATTTTCAACCCCACGAACGTGATACCAATGGGAAGCAGGCAGATATTCATTTACCTGAGCGATGCGATTAGCTACAAAAGTTTGAAACTTATGAGCGGGAGAGTGAATCCAGGTAAGGGTTACCGTAGAATCAGAGAATGCGAATATATTGTTTATTTGACACCGCTTATTAAAAACAGTGCGCACAGAATTAATTAATTTTGCGAGTAAGACCGCCGCGCAGAGTTCTAAACGCGCTAGCGTTTTATTAGAATCTGACACTTTGGATTTAGCGGTCAGTAGATTCACATTAAGAGCGTTTCCGTTCTCAGCCGTTTCTATTCGTACATAGATAACAGCACCATAACATTGCTGGCTGGCATCCGAGAAGCCTATTAGAGTAATTCGACGAGCGGATGTTAAACCTATATGTCTTGGTATTTTTATTTCAGATAAACGCGACAACTCCCTATGAAAGTGTTTCCATTTAGACAGAATGCAACCCGGGACCGTCTCGTCCCAGTCCAGTTGTAATTTCCAACATTCTTGTATAAGCAACTTCATGTATGCGACCACTGGACTGATGATTCCAAGCGGATCGAACAAGCGCGCGGTTACGGAAAGGATCGAGCGTTTAGTGCATGTTAAAGGCATGTCGATCACTATTTTAAAGTTAAAGGTATCATCGTTAGGTTGCCATTGCATACCCACGATCTTAGTGTCAACATGAGGATCCTCATCAAACTTGACAGCGAGACAGCTCTTATGAATTGACGGGATACGTGACAATAGGGTATTGTCATTAGAGATCCACTTAGTTAAGTTAAAACCTCCAGATTTAAACATAGCGACCATTTCCCTATAGGTGTCTTCAGCTAAATCTACATTCTCTATGGAACTAACGTAGTCGTCAACATACATGTGATTGTCAGCTTCGTACGCCGCCAGAGGATATAAAGCGCGACAGTCTGACGCGAGCTGGTTTACGACTCGCATTGCCAGGAAGGGTGAGCTGGAGACGCCAAAACAAACGCGGTTGAAATGATAGCTCTCAATAGGAGAATTGGAATCGAACCTAAATAATATTCTTTGATATGTATGATGATCTTGAGTAAGTTTCACTTGAAAATACATTTTTTCTATGTCCGCGGTTACAGCAACCGGGTACATACGCAAATTGAGAAGCAAATGAAAGATATTGTTCTGTAATATTGGTCCCGTATAAAGCAAATCGTTAAGCGATTTACCTGACGTGGTTTTACACCCAGCGTCTAAGACCACACGCGTTTTAGAGGTTTCTTTGTCAGGGCGATAAACGGCCCGATGCGGCATATAATAAACTTGAGAGTCTAGAAAGCTATTTGACACTTTAGTGAGATAACCTTGATCAATATATGTTTGAATAATGGCATTATAATCGTTGCGTAAGTTAGAAGCGTCTAACTTTTTTTCTAAATTTAAAAACCTGCGTTTGGCGATTGTGTACGAATGCCCTAGCTCACTGGGAGGGTATTTAAAGGGAAGACTAACCGTATATCTACCGGTATCGTCGCGTGAGTACGTAGACGAGAACAGCTTTTCACATGCCGCGTCGTCCGTGCTAATGTGCTTCTTATCTGGCACCTGTTCTATCTCCCAAAAGCGTTGCGTTAATTGTTCGAGAGACACATCTTGAGTGTGACATAAGAAGGCCTTGTCGGACACGGAGGAATGAGACATGCGATCGCGGGGATGCTTGTTTGCCACTAGCGAATAAGGTAAAGCATGCGCCTTTCCCATTGCGACGTATCCGAGCGTGGTTTCTATCGCGATTACTGATGAGGTTGGGGATGTAATTTTTTGCGACCTTAAAATCATGGGGAAGAGTTCATTACCTAACAAACAATCTATACCACCCGGAGTATAGTATCGTTCGTCAGCCATAGGTAAATTTTGTAAATGGGTTAATTCCGCTGTATCAATTTCCACGTTAGGCAAAAAATCTGTAATAGTGTCTATAACCCGTGCACTAACCGAATAAGAACAGCGGGCATCAAATCGCGAATATATTTTGAAATGCGTAATTCCATAAGATTGGCTTTCAAGTTGACCTATGCCTTTAATGACAGAAGGAGCGTTAAGTATGGTTAAGTGCAAACGCTCACAACAAGACTTCGTAATAAAGTTACTCATAGACCCTGAGTCCAAAAACAAACGTATACGATCCGATTTATAATTTGCATATACACAAGCAGTCGGCAACAAAACCGTGGTCGCGCTGCTTGAATTACGCGGCGGAGGGATCACAGCCGATAACGACGCGATATTGCCACTATGTGACCGCGCCTCCCGCGAGTGCGAGCGGGACGGATCATCTGCCGATGACGCATGAGTCGACATGGAATGCTCGGACGGCGCAGTAGACGCGTTTGCCTGCCTCGATGCGTTGCCGGTAGCATGATTTCTTGTTGAATTTGATGCGTTCAAATTATTTTTATAACACAGTAAACTATGATGAGACCGATTGCAAATCGAACACCTATTAACAGATCTGCAAGCACTCACGTGATGAAAACCTAAACAATTAACACAAAAGGAATGTTTACGAACTATTTCATTTCGCGTTTCAACAGTCTCTTGAATAAAATGTTGACATTTGAACAAAGGGTGAGCGGAATTATTGTTACATACGATACAATTTTTTATGTTAGAAGTATCGACTGATTTCAAATTAGTAGGGCGGGTTTGCGTAAAAAATGACTTAGGTTTATTTAAATGAGAGGCGGTTGAACTCCGCTGAGCGCGATAATCACCTTTTTGGGAATGTGATGGTGAGCGGAGCGTTTGGAGTTTGCTTTGTTCTGTCAAAAATGTTTTGACGTCACTATATGTAGGTACACTCAAATGTCTATGAGATTGTTCAAACAATTCAAGCATAGGTTTATCAAACTTGCTTAATGCTAAATGAGTTATTATGAAATCTGATAAATTTGTGATAGGTAGACGCTGCAGAGCTGCTTCAGCTGAACAAAAGTTCTCCAAGATCTGATCAGCCGATTGCCCTGGATTCTGGTGTAACATTTGTTCTAAATAGCACGACGCCTGAACCCTGGTATCGTGGTATTTAGCCAGAAGGGCTTGCCAAATAACCTCGTAATTTTGTGCGGTAGCAGCTATGCCTGAACAAACAGTAAGTGCCTTACCCGAAAGGCAACCTATCAAATATTGAACCTTTTCGGCGTTGGTGAGACGAGTATTCGTATGTATCACACTACAGAAATTTTCATAAAATATAGGCCACTTACCATAAGTACCATCGAAACCTGTGAGTTTAAGTGGGGGTAATTTGATATTAAAATTATCACTTTTCTTTTTATCGTCGAGTTCTTGTCTCAGAGTAGTTTCCGTTTGCTTTATGAAACAGTATAATTCATCAAATGTATTAAAAACACTATAACTCGGCTGTACCTGCGGATTATCTTTTAATTGTTCAATTAACAATTTATCGATAGTTTCGATGTAATCCGATCGGGTTTTATCGATAGATTGAACCCGAGCGAGAAACATCATGCGTACTGTTTCATCGGTAACCTTGAGACTTAAGTTGTACACTTCTTGAACTATGTGAAACAAACTTTGTTTTTTGTATTCTAAAAAATTTATCATGACCTGACTTTCGTCTGAACTTTTACTATGGGATTTGTCTTTAGAAGCCATGATAATATAATTGATACGAGATACGAGTATGTATATAAGTGGGTAGGTAATAGAAATATTCAGCGAAAAAGTATAAAATTCGAACAACGATCAGCTGTTAGCTTAAATCAGCTGTTTGCGGTAAAGTATTCAGAGAACAAACCCAATATGGAGTCTGCGTAACAATCAGCTGTTAATCGTTTGAATACCGTTATGTATCGGCTGCGTTGCCCAGTACCGTCACAATAAAATAAATATATGTGGGTATAAAATTAACGTATAAATATGAGTTTTATCTACGATTACAATTCGAAAGATAATATGAAATTGTAATGAAATTGGGGAAAACTGCGTTAAATTTATGACGGTTGAGAAAATTGTTAATTTTGGATTGTCCGTTTTACTTTATGCCAAAACTCCTAATTACCAAAAAATATCAAAATGATTGCCTAGAATCGGACAACCGGACTAACATGGCCAGGATGGTCCAAGTCCTGGGTAGCGATAATTTCGGGGGGCGCTACCTGCCAGCGGGTTGATTATATATAGGTAAATATGATTATGATAAATAGCGTAAATGCGTTATAGAATATGAGTACTTATGAGTAATATAAAATATGCGGTGTGAAAAGATAATTAACTTTTCTAATGCGTGCGGGTGGCGTTAAATATAATATTTGCGTTGAGTATTTATGAGTAATATACTAAATATATATATGCGTATGCGTGAATTTAATAGGAAAAGAGGTAATTAATATTATTAGTAGAAAGAATGCGTTAGATGGAATATCCGGACGGAGGACCACACTTGGAAATGCACTTACCTTGAACTCTTGTTGGTAGGTAGGCGCTGCTCCCAGCTTTGCGTTCGGGGTCTTGATTCACGACCGCGAAATATGCACACAGGAGTTGTAACCGTAACTCTCGAGACTGTGGCTGATGATAAGCGATGTAGCGCGATATGATGGGTAATCACAGCGGCCGATAGCGGAGCGGAGCGTTAAGAGACGGGTGCGTGCGTATCTTCCAATAGCTATGGCGGAATGTGAATGTAGGAAGCGGGCGGGATAGTGTTGCCATAGACAATACATAAAAGTAAGATGCGTTTAGTGCGTGAGTGTTGACATATAATAATTATAATAAATACCATTAAATACATAAACTAAAAAATATGTATGCGTCGGTACTGGCGCATCCACTATGTTTGTTTAGTTCTAACCTATTCCTTCATTTACACACTTTTGAAAGTTCTTTTTCCTTTTTCATGTTCTCCTTTCGCTGGTCTGCTGGGAGATATTTCTAATAGAAATAAGCAGTACCATTGTATCTATTTTTCTTAATGTTGTGATTCTTAAATTTCTTGTGTGTAAGTACATAAATAAATAAATAAATAAATTAAACAAACAGGGCGGTTTCACACGCTGCTTGATAAGTCTGATGAAGAAATACCTCTCCTTTCATACACCTTATGTGACGTAAACGAAGTTGCGGGCTCAGCTAGTAAGACATTGTTAAGTAGGCAATAGCTTTTGTCTTTATATCATCATAACCTCCGACTTGACTTCGCGCCTACGTTGTAGTAATCTGTAGCTAGGAAGTCCAGTCGAACAGATCAAAACACGTTGACGACTTTAATAAACCATGAACATCAATGACGACGATGACACGATGCATCTAGGGGAAAATACTGAATGCAGTATATGAAAGCCTACGGTTACATTATTCCTATTTTCGCTGAAGTAGAACCATACAGTAATAAACAATACAACAGAGGTTCATGAATAAGAATAACCACATCACTTTTAAAATTTGTATAGCAAATTGTGTCTTCATCCATTCCAGTTAAGCATAACGGGGACGTATAACGAGATTAATGTTCTTTGTTTGGGTGATAACCCAAATTTTGTACTACCTACTTAAATATGAATGAGAAAATGGGTGTTAATGTATTTCCACCTAATTCCTCGGGTTAGGGCAGATGTAATCTTGTGTAGCTTATGTATAGAGAGAAATTTGTGGTCCAGTAGATTACTGACTTAATTACGACTATTTATGTCTGTACGAGATGAAATATTATATAACCTACATACTGATACGAATAGTTTTCTTCATTGAATTGTATTAATCCTGTCACGGACACCTTTCCGAGCAATAAATTATCTTGAAAGAAGGAAATAAATTTTTATTCAGCCCTTGAGACACACATACCTACCTACTTAACTTACATAAAAGAAACAATAATAAACTAAGTAGTTCTAACAATTCATAGGTACTTATATCTTCAAGCATGCCGAATGGGGTCTGGTTCAGCATGTACTAGACTGGTGCCTAGCACTGATTTCCCACCAAGCCCCTTGCGACCCACGTATGCCAATCAGCCTGCTGGTCATCATTACCTTCATTTACATAAATACTTATATTTTATATCTTGTGTAGTTTAGGATTTTTTCAAAGGAGGTCGATTGGTGCGCTTGACTTTGTACAAGCTGAATCTTACTTTTTGCTCTCTTTTGACTTTCGATAACTAGGGACATTAATGTTATTGAAATCCAAAATAAAATACCTCCTTAAAAAATCATGTTTGATCCTTGAGATGGCTCTACGCCCAGCGCTGAATTTTAATTAGAAATTACAACTTCATGTATTCATAAAATATTTTATTTTTAGTTTTATAGTCTTCTTATTTTAGCGTAAACTCCGTGTTGCACTTAAAAGCTTCACTTCAAAATCTGAGGCCAACTGCTTATTTCTTACACGAAGTTATCTACACACAACACATCTTGTTATTCGTGTCATACTCCGCAGCAGAACCACTTTGACTACATAATGTACAAATTACAGGATAAAATGTAGATAATGTCTATATTTTTGTAGCTTAATATCAAAAATTGTATATTGTTAGTTTCTTGGGAAATATCAATTCAAAGTGGTTATGCTACAGAGCATACTCTCCAGCAGGACCACTTTAAAATAGCGGTTATTTCACGCTGATTGTGCACAGGTCATAATATAAACAAATGTATATTTATTGTAGGTATATCAAGATAACATCCACAATTTTAGATAAATACTTACTGATTTTTAGTAACGTGTAAATATTTTATCGGAAAGCGCCTGCTATGAATGTTCATGACATTTTGCTTTCATGACGTTCTGCTCCGGAGGGAATTTGTTAGCAAATAGCGAGATTAATATATTTCTTTACGAAATATAAACTAGCTGATACCCGCAGCTTCGCCCGCGTAAAATTTGTTCCTGTTCCCGCTTCCCGTATGTGATCCCCTTGGGGGTAGAATTTCTCAAAATTCTTTCTTAGGGAATGTCTACGTCAACTTATAAGGTGCAATCAAATCTCGACTCTAATGACTCTTCTCTAAAAATGTGCTTTTAGGCGTTTATAGATCACTGATCACGAATATGTAAAAATTAAATAAATATAATGCATGTTCATAAGGTCGAGAATTGCTTGCACCTATTTTTTTTGAATGGTTATAGCATCTAGATTACAAAAAATGGGTGCAAGCAAATTTCGACCTTATGAACATGCATAATATTGAGTTATTTTTTTTATATATTCGTGATCAGTGTCAAAGCACAGGCTCACTTAGTCCTCAGCGTCCTCAGGCCCCCGGTCACAGAGACCGATAGGCCTCGGCGAAGACACGCGGAACTCGGATGGAAGAGTTCTCGTTCCCACCCCGCCGCCTCTTTCACGAGCATGACCTGCCCGCAGAAAGAAGCGGCGCAGTCCCACTTACTCCCGCTGGAAATCATGGCTCGCACCATGGTCTCGAGCGAGTGAGTGTCCACGTCCAGACCCACCACGATTTGTGTGCATTATAGAAATAAATTTAATTAATAATATTAAATTAATTGCAGATGTTGTTATCTTGATATACAATAATTTATATATCGTACTAGCTGTTCCCCGCGGCTTCGACCGCGTAGAAGTCGTTATCGCGTAAAATCATAACCCTCCTTTTGCGGAGTCGGTTAAAAAGTAGCCTATGTCCTTCCCAGGGCCTCGAACTATTTCTATACCAAATTTCATCACAAATGCTCCAGCCGTTTAGGCGTGAAAGCGTAACAGACAGACAGACAGACAGACAGACAGACAGACGGACAGACAGACAGACAGAGTTACTTTCGCATTTATAATATTAGTAGGGATTAATCTTGTTATTTGCTAACAAATTCATAGCAGGCGCTTTCCGATAAAATATTTACATGTTACTAAAAATCAGTAAGTATTTATCTAAAATTGTAGATGTTATCTTGATATACAATAAATATACATTTGTTTATATTATGACCTGTGCACAATCAGCGTGAAATAACCGCTATTTTAAAGTGGTCCTGCTGGAGAGTATGCTCTGTAGCATGACCACTTTGAATTGATATTTCCCAAGAAACTAACAATATACAATTTTTGATATTAAGCTACAAAAATATAGACATTATCTACATTTTATCCTGTAACTTGTACATAACGTAGTCAAAGTGGTTCTGCTGCGGAGCATGACACTGTTATTCATGGCCTGTATTTCATCTGTCGTCCCCAAAACAATCCTATCTCTTTAATTACCTTGATGATACCCACGGGAAGTAATAAGCAGGGTATATTATGTCCCCCACCCCCCACCCCCCCATCGGTGCCACACGGCATAATAATTAATGGACACAATATACGTTCGGACCTACAGACAATTATTAAGGAATCACACAATTGTCCCTGTGGGATGGAATGTGTATAAATCGACTTTAGGTTCGTTTCGGAATCGAAAACGGAATTGAGATGAAATGAAATAAATATCTTACTTTATGTAGGTCACAAAGGAATACCTACTTATGAAAGTCAAAATTTATTTCATCATTTACATTTTCTGCCTGATTCATAAGGCAAAGCCTGTTATATAGTAATGTGACAGCAAAAATTAATGGCCACTTTCCTCCTTTCGAATAGACAGAAATAGTTAATATCTTAGAGCCTCGGTTCCCAAAGTGGGTTCCGCGGAACCTAGGGGTTCCGTGGACCAGTCATCAGGGTTCCGCCAAAATGACGACCCACTGCGTTTGGAATAATATCTACCTTTAAGTAATTATTTTGCCAACAGTTGTTTACGACTTACTTCCACACAGAGATGTTGTGTCGGCCTGTGAAATAGTGTCGCCCGTACTATCGTCTGCATAGCAATGAATGCCGTCAATAGACAGCTTATCATTGAAACGCGGCATAAATAGAGTGGCCGACAACACCAAGCCTTGTGGGACTCCAGCACTTATGGCCATGTAGTCAGAACAGCTACCGTTGACGACGGCCCTGATGCTTCTACCGGCCGAAAAGATGGACACCCATCTACAAAACCCCTCGGGCAGTCCATAGGAAGGCAATTTCGTAAGAAGACTACGGTGAAAGATCCGGTCAAAGACCTTAAAGATATCGAGGCTCACTGCTAGAGCCTTGCCTGTACTTTCAATAGCAGTCGACAAGCGGTATATGATATGAGTCACACAAGAAGACCGCCAGTCGAGCGACCGTGACGGAAACCGTATTGCCAGTCACTGAGCAGGTCGTGTTATTCAAGGTACCTCAGGAGCTGTGTATTAATAACGCGCCCCATTACCTTAGATAAAAGGGAGATGACGGCTATAGGCCTGTAATTGGCCGGGTTGGTTCTATCACCATTCTTGGGTACAGGATGCATGTGCGCGGTCTTCCACGAAACCGGGACTTGTTTCATGTAATATAAAAGCGTGAAAAGACGAGTAAGTACCTGACACAGCTCAGGACCAAACTGCTTTAGTATCACCGCAGGTTATGCCGTCTGGCCCACTCGACTTATGAACGGGATCACGGACTGAAGCTCCCGCCTAACGTCCCGCTGCCTGAATTTAATTTCTGGTGTGAATGTGCCACACCAGGCGTCGAAGAATCCGAGTCGTTCATAGTCGAGTTGGAGGCAAAGCGAGAACCAAGAAAGTCGGCTCCTTACTCTGAGCCAGGCTACCATCCGGTTTAAGTAGGGGTGGCAAACCCGACCGACAATAGCTTCCCTCGGCAGCCTTGGCAAGCAACTACTATTCACGACTCCCAGAAGGGTAGCCCGTCCGTATCATCGCTGTGATACCTGTACAAACATGCGTAGATCCGATACGATCCATGTCTTCAAGGGTCCTGAGACGGCGACAACAGACATCATCCTGGACGTACATATACATACACACCCCAGCTTCTTACCAATAGCTGTGCTCCAGCTTGTAGTCAAGGAACATTAAGTAAGCTGTATCGTCCGGGCAGGAGATTTGCATCTTCATCAAGAAAATAGGGTCGCCTGCGCAGTTTCCAGGTGGTGGAGGACTGTGTTGATGTTCTTGTGTATGCCTCTGATGTGACAAAAGTCCATTTGAAGTGTGGACAACGATGCCCTTGTGATGTGTGCATCTGGATTGAGGGCCCAAAAATTAAATCTTCGCAAAACAAAATAAGATTTACAGGGACGTTAGTTAAAAGTTTCTTAAACTTAGGGCACTATGCCAAAAATTTCTTAAACACTAAATAAAGCTTTTATGATGAAATAACTTGGGCCCTCAATCCAGATGCCTGCATTAAGTGGCATAGTCTGATTCTCAGAAAGTACTACCTCTGGGCTGATAATTTTTATTTAAGGAGTTAATTAAGAATTTCTTAGAACTTTTAAGAAATTCCCAAATATGTAGAATACGATATTACAGAGTTATTGCGGTATATCTTGGGCCCTCAGTTCATTAATGTTTGTACTGAGGAATCATCAAAATATGGGTTTGTCTATAGAGATACTTAAATACGACTGTAATATATTTTACTTAACCGCGTCTATAAATTCCTTATAAAGAAATAATGACAAAAAAGTAAATAGTTAAAATTTAAATTGGTAATTGAATTTTCCTAAAATGTCTGAACTGAGGGCCCATTACTTTCGGCAATATTGACTAGGATACGGCTTCTACACTCCCGCACATCAGGGTAAGTACTTTAAGAAATTTTTAATTAAAATCTAACAAAGCGTTTATTCTTCTAAATGTCATACTTTTAGAGAAAATTGATTTTTCAATTTTTTGTAGGAGAAAATACTGTAGGGTAGATATGATTTTGTTACTTTTTGAGACTAATCAGCATGTCCCCTAATACAAGGTTGTTATTGCTTGAACCGTCAAAAGTGATGTTTTGTGGGGTGCAATAATTCTAATTAAATAATGCAGTTTATAATAATTATTATCAGTTTTATGATTTGAGTTTGATATTGTCATTTATAGCACAGGGTGGAAACTTCATACAAAAATGTTCGTTCGCATTCACGTAATGTGAATGCTTAAATCAAGCTTCAATGTGTGTGTGAGTATTCTAGGGTCACTAGCTTTTTTTTTTTTACGTGAGGGAAAATCCTCATGGACTCCTACCGACTAAAAAACCTCACGTAACGCCCAACAGCCTATGGTTGTGAGCCCCGGGTAAGCCCTCGGAAGGATGTCCCAGGACTCCCAACAGACCTACATCCGCCTCTGCAGCCTCGCCCAGGGGGGTGGTTCGGGTGCTAACCCGCGTCTTTGAGGGGGTTTCGGGTGTGATCCCGCTTCTAAGGGGGGGACGTGCGTGAGTTCCTCACGTCATGCTGCCGTCATGGGCCTGCTTCTGTAAGGACGGTGAGCGACCCTCTCACCGTCCTCAGACCCCCGGTCATGGAGGCCGATAGTTCTCGGCGAAGACACGTCGGCGGCACCCAGGCCGCCGACTGCGGAACTCGGGTGGGAGAGTTCTCTCCCGTGGTCTGATACCCATAACACAATCAGGTTATTCCTAGCTTACTTTGGGATTAGATAGCGTTGTGTGTAATGTCCGTGAATATTTATTTATTTATTTACGGACGTCACGCGGTTTCACCCGCGTAGTTCCCGTTCCCGTGGGAACTACTACAATATTTTTTCTTCCATAAGAACCTTCTCCTGACAATACCTTACACAACAAAAAAAGAATTAGTGAAATTGGTCCACCCGTTCTGATTATTGATTACATAGAGAGTAATATTAATTTCTTTATTAGTTATTTATTATAGAAATAGCTACATAATAAACTCATAAAGCATTTTTTGACATTGTACTTTATCCATGTTCGCTGTATCATGGTATCTCTGGGGCAATGTTACCACAGATTATATAATAGATATAGTCTAAAATGTTCCGCGAACAAATTTATTTTTCATCAAACCTATACGTATGGGATATCTATAGATAGGTCTTGAAAAATGCTATTGGGGTTCCTAACATCATTTTTTTTTTAAAGTGAATAGTTTGCGCAAGAGACACTTCCAAAGTGGAAAAATGTGTGACCCTTTAACTTCTAAACTAAGAGAATGATAAATATAAAAAAAATATTAATAAATATTCTCACTGTAGCATCGCAATAGGTATACCTATTTTGAAAATCTTTATAAAAAAATATCTAGTTTCGTTAAGTTAAGCGATATAAATAATATAAATATCAGACATAAAATTAGCCTTGCTGGTCATCAATGTAGACTGAGTCACTCGGTCAGTAATTCTTCCTACCTGTATACTCTAACTGTATTCGTTTTTTACAACTGGCTTCTAAATGCAATTAAAAGTATGCCCTTAACTAAGTTCAAAAAGTGTATAAAAATTAAAAAGTAAACTATACTGCAAGGGCTACTATACAATATTGACGATTATTTGCTTGACAAGGAAGCCTGAAAATGATCTGCTTGCTCTACAGCATTCATGCAACAATAGTTTGTGGTTTTTAGTTTAATTATTGTAAAAAGAGAATAAAAAGAAATGCCCGCCGAGTTTCTTGCCAGTTCTTCTTAAGCGGGCCAGCTTCTGAACTGGTACTTACTGGATACTTTGATTTATATTCGTGGACGTGTCCATCTGCGCTTTACAAAATACTACAAGAACACATCGAATACTTTTGTATACTTACATGGAAATTATGGTCACCCTACAGAATATTCTCCTACAAAAAATTAAAAATTCAAATTTCTCTTTAAGTATGACATTTAGAAGAATAAACGCTTTGTTAAATTTTAATTAAAAATTTCTTAAAGTACTTAACCCTGATGTGCGGTAGTGTAGAAGCCTTATCCTAGTCAATACTGCCGAAAATATTGGGCCCTCAGTTCAGACATTTTAGAAAAATTCAATTACCAATTTAAATTTTAACTATTTACTTTTTTGTCATTATTTCTTTTTAAGGAATTTATAGACGCGGTTAAGTAAAATATATTACAGTCGTATTTAAGTATCTCTTTAGACAAACCCATATTTTGATGATTCCTCAGTACAAACATTAATGAACTGAGGGCCCAAGATATACCGCAATAACTCTGTAATATCGTATTCTACATATTTGGGAATTTCTTAAAAGTTCTAAGAAATTCTTAATTAACTCCTTAAATAAAAATTATCAGCCCAGAGGTAGTACTTTCTGAGAATCAGACTATGCCACTTAATGCAGGCATCTGGATTGAGGGCCCAAGTTATTTCATCATAAAAGCTTTATTTCGTGTTTAAGAAATTTTTGGCATAGTGCCCTAAGTTTAAGAAACTTTTAACTAACGTCCCTGTGAATCTTATTTTGTTTTGAGAACATTTAATTTTTGGGCCCTCAATCCAGATGCACACCCTTGTGATGTGTTCCTTATTTTTCTTTTTCCTTGCCATGGTGTTTAGAAAAGGGGAATTTAAGGAGATTAAGGGGTGCCTGTGTACCGGTGGCGCAAGAGACAAATCGAGGCTACTGCACTTCAAAAGCACGTGTGATGTGGTAGATTAGCAACATTGGTACAGCGCGGTGGTCACGAAGACGCGGTGTGAAACTGTTGCCCACAGGGCCCCCGCAGGCTGTACGGGACCCAAACCTGAGAATTAATTAATCTCCGCCCCAGGAGGCTGAACCAGCAGCCTGTATAAAGTTCTTGATGCTGTGGTCGTGCCGGAAGAGGATACCGGAGTGGACGTGGCCACTGCATTAGAGGGGATCGGAGGCCCTTACGAACGTTGGCGGACGTTGGTACCAATGTTGCGCGCCCATACCAGCTACTGAAGACAGACAAGCCTCTGGTCTCACCGTAACCGCCACATAACCACCTCAGTGAGCTCTGGAACCTTGTTCACCGACGAAGAACATAACCCAACATGAAGCCAGGTTACTATTACCGCTGTCTTCTGCAGTTCGGAGTTACTGCGCCAGGCGGGTTGCTTAACGAACGGGCTACCGTTATTCCCTTCTAGTGTGGCCTTTTAGTTAATTCCAAAGATATTTGATCTTAGGGAGCTGATTGAAAAAGCCAAATTTACTATGTCCAAAGGGTGTTGCGTTAACTCCATGAAAGAAGTAACGCTTATCCCCTGATCCCCGAGGGGTTCTGGTCCGAATTATCACATAGGCTATTTATTTGCTTACCCTAGCTCTTAATAGAGCTCTTCAACCAAATCCTACCCTCCCGTTTTCGATCCTGAATTACGCATGCCGGCCAAATTTACCGCTCCTACAGCGGAGAGTACTTCGTCAGAATTGAGTAATTCAAAAGATAGTTCCTCTGTCGATCTATAAAAGTTTGAAAACGACCTGCTCGCGCACGTACTTCTCTCTTCTTACTGCCCCGGGTTCTTCCAGCGGAGCGTGAAGAGGCACATCACAGGTTCGCCATCTTGAGGACCACTATCAGAAGTTTTACGGGCTGTGATAGCGGCCCGCAATTGCTAAATGCCGCTATGACTATTCATCAGGCGAACGACGTCAATTTTGCGAGCTTAATAAAAAAAGCTTTTTATCCCGGGAAAACGTTCTCATGGGAAGCGGGAGCAGTAACAGAATTTCAAGCAGGCGGAACCGTGGGCATTGTCTAGCTAGTTTACTATAACCTTTTATAGGGTTCCGTAGAATAAAACGTATTTGTTTGGTGTTCCGTAACCTTAAAAGTTTAGGAAGCCCTGTCTTAGAGTATATACTAGTATAGTGGAATTCAACAGATGTAAATAATATAGTAAACAAAGCAATTGGATCTTGACTGCTCCATAATTACTTACATTTAATTATCAATCCTGATCATAGTCGTTTCAAGGAACTTTAGTTAGATTTATGCGGACATTTCGACACTAATAAACCTTTAGATTATAGAATAATTTCATAAAAAATACTCGGATGGTAAAAATTTAAGACTGTCATTTTTGCTTGTCATTAAATTATTTTTTCTCAGACTTGTTTGTCCATAGCGTTGTAAAACTGTTGTACTGGCCAATTGATTTTAAAAGGAGGTCTATGTTTTAGGTATCAATCTGTCAGTTCGAAAAAATGTACTTACCTTAATAATATAACTTATTGACCCAGAGAGCGACGAGTGCGAGTCTTTGCCCCTTTCACACGTACCGGTTGCCGGGTACCCGGCTGTATGGCCGTGTACTATAGCTTTCACACGTAACGGCGTGATTTGCCCGGCAACCGCTTGCATTTGCCGCCGGTTACCCGGCACCGGCTACCCGGCAACCGGTACGTGTGAAAAGGCACTTTGAGTTTGGGTCTTCGATTCTACAGTATAGACGACTTTGCTTTCGTCCGTATGTGTGTGTGCATGTCAGTTTCGGTCTAGAAGACGCATTTATTAACCAATTTTCTCCAAACTTGGCACACATGTTCTTTGATTTAAAATCATTGATCTACGAAAAGATAAAAATACAACTTTTGTCGAAAGTTTTTTTTTAATAGGGCGGAAAATAAGGGAGAAAAAGGGCCCCGTTATATATGCTGGGATCATAAGGGATATAATTCCTCACAGGTTGTTTTTTCCTGGGCAGTAGGTCTGCCAAAAAGATAATCTATTGTTTCGAACGCCATAAACATTTAAATATGAATAAAAAGAAAAGAAATAATTAGTCTCCCCTCCCCTCCGGACCGCGAAAGTGACTAGACGTCTCCACTGTGTATTTTTATTTCTCAAAAAAGTTGATTTAAAAATAGAATCAAAAATAAATTATTTTAAGCATCAGTGAATACTAGGCGCCCATAGTCAGCATAGAGGTCTACCTTACCTACTGGTAAGCAAATTCGCATATTAACTACAAGTTCTACGCGAGTACCAGGCGCACAGAAGTACTCAGAAACTAACATTTTTCTTGTCTACCCCACAAGTCTAAACGCCTGCATACTTTTGATAGCAAGGAAACGGAAGGTGTGCTGCTCTACTTTATTGTTCAGGGTCTAATTAATTAACAAAATAATGCAACGATCACCACATAAGGCCGGGTCTGAGTCTGACATTCATAAGCAGCATGCCTTAACTCCAACTACATATGTATCTTCACGGATCAAACGGAAGCATGAAGATATAACCCGTGATGATTTCTTACCCCCTTATTCATAATCGTTTATTAAACCTATTTTAGTTAAAACACACTTTAAGTCTATTGCTGTCTCTAACTAATGACAGAGTACGGTTAGAGACAGCAATAGACTTAAAATGTGTTTTAACTAAAATAGGTTTAATAAACGATTATGAATAAGGGGGTTAGCCTTCAAACAGGAAATTCTGCAAATGCTAAATACTTGGAAGTCTGATCAAGACTCTAAACTTGTCAAACTGGAAACTACATTATCAAACCTTCATCAAACAACCACGGGCATTGAAAAATCCCTAGATTTCTTGTCTAATCAATATGAAAACATGCGTCAAAGAGTAGATAACCTAGAAAAGATATGTAAAGAAAAGACAAGTCAAAACGATGCCTTAGTGCATCAGGTAGAGGAATTGCAACGCAAAATAACTTTGAATAACATAGAAATACACAATATACCAACTGAAGACAACGAAAATGCTACCAAATTAACCCAGGTAATCCTTAAGATCGCTAATACCGTGGAATCTGTAGTACAGGCTAGTGACATCCGAGCCGCTTATAGAGTCCCTGGCAAGAGAGGTACAAATAGACCTATCGTTGCCGAGCTTACAAATCTGACCTGCAAAGAAAATATTTTGAACGCCGTAAAATCGTTTCATAGGACCAATCCAACAAAGAAACTAAACCTTTCACAACTTGGTTATGGTAGCAATATAACGCCCGTATATGTACGAGAACACTTATCAAATAACGCCAAAAGACTCTTCTACTTAGCCCGTGAAGTTGCAAAACAAAAGGGTTATAAGTATTGCTGGACTTCGAACGGCAAAATACTAATCAGAAAAATTGATAATCACCCAGCTAGGGTGATTAAGACCGAGGCGCAAATAGAAGATTTAAAGAGGGAATGACTATAACTACTATCAAACAATCTGTAGTTACCGGTCGTTATTGTCGATGTTGCATGCTAGAATTTAAGTTTGTCATATCATATTATTATTTATGTTATTTTTCTTATAATTATAAAACTAGCAATGTAATAGTTATGCATTTTCAGCATCATGAAAATGTATGTGTTGGTTACATGATTGATTTTTTCTTACTCACAATTCAAACACACTCTTCAAACATTTCAATGACAAAGGTACAATTAAAACTTTCACACCTAAAACACCCAATTAAACTATCTCCTAAATTACATAATCAAAATACTGCACTAGCTATCAGCTTCCATAGAAAATGCGGCACTATATTTAATAACTTATACATCACTTTATTTAATCAACAACGTCCATCTCCGAGTCTTTTATACTCAAAATGTCATCCAGGGCACCGATTCTCGACCACTCGACGTGAATGCGTGGACGCAAATTTACGGGTGAAACGTCATCCGTCTCATGTTCGCCGTTCCTAAATATGAGACAGGCGACGCGTCACCCGCCGATTTCCGTCCACGCATTCATGTCGTGTGAAGCGAGAATCGGTGCCCAGGCGTAATACATTCTTCAGTACTAAAAATAATAATTAACATTCGATCGTTTTCAACAAAATTATTTAAACAGTGAACTCGATTCTCTTTCTGTTGCAACCAGTGTGATGGGTAACATTGATGATTGTACCAAATTGTTATACACAAATAATTTTTCTGTAAATATAATAGTCCAAAACATTAGGAGTGTGAATAGAAATTTGTCCCAATTTGAAACCCTTCTTCAACGGTCAGGAATGGAATGGGACTTAATCATTTTAACAGAATGTTGGTTACATAAAAATCCACGAGTTCCACTAATAAAAGGGTATCATTCAGCTTCCACGAAAAATGTTAAAACCCAAAACGAAGGAGTCATAGTGTACTTTCCTACTAATCACAGGTACTCAATCACAGAGGCTATTTTGGGAGGAGCCAGTTGTCTTGTAGTTAAGATGAGCCGTGATACGGTCATTCTTGCTATTTATCGACCGCCTATTCAGGCAAATGTGCCAATGTTCTTGGACTCCTTAAATGCCTTATTACTAACTCTTTCGACGTATAGGAATATAATTCTGTCAGGTGATATCAACATAGACATAGTTGAGTCTGCCACTGATTCCAAATCAACTGACTATCTTAATCTGTTGGCATCACATGGTATGCTGCCCGCACATACCTTTCCTACTCATACGCTGACCTGTTATGACCACATCATCATAGGTGCAAAAACTACGTTGCAAGCTATATGCCTTGTCGCAGCTACCACCATAACTGATCACTACACAGTCATTTTGAGCATCAAGTGTCTCAGTAATCAACAAGTTTCAGTCACAAAAATATACAAAAAGATCGACTATGACGCTCTAGATATAAAAATCAAATCTTTAAATATGACTGAAATATTTTTGGCAGAGAAAGTGGATGATGCGGCCGTTTATCTAACAAGTGGTCTTACCAGTGTCTTAGCTGACTGTACCAAAACTGGAAAAGTAACGAGACGGAAACGTGCCATAAAACCGTGGATTACACCGGGATTGCTGCGCTGTATGAGAAACCGAGACAAGCTGCATCTCAAATTAAGAAGTCAACCAACAAACGAAACCTTAAAAATTACATACACGCGATATCGTAACTTCTGTAACGACCAGCTAAAAAAAGCAAAATCAAGTTATGAAATGGCCGAATTATCAAAAAACCAGTTCAATACCAGAAAATTATGGGAATCAATAAAAAAAATCACTCATTCAACTAAACAGTACTGTCCTGGTACAGATTTACTGACAGCGTCTGCTCCTACCGAGACACTTAACAGCATAAATTCTTTCTTTGCTAACATTGGTGGGACGTTGGCGCGGTCTGTTGTTCCACCAAACCAGTGTACTGATCTGATTCAAACAGATCGAACACCTCGTCATTCCTTTGGTATGCTATACACAGATACACACGAAGTGCATGCTGTTATCGGTACCCTGAGAACGGACTGTGCAGCGGGATGTGATAAGGTGCCAACCAATATTATAAAAAGATATGCTAATGTGCTCTCTGAACCTATAGCTCATATTTTTAATTTATCACTTTCGACATGTGTGTTTCCTTCTAATTTCAAGCAGTCCCTAATTCATCCAATCTTCAAGAGTGGTGATAGAGGCTGTGTCAACAACTACCGCCCTATTTCCATCCTGCCAGCACTATCAAAGATCTTTGAGAAACTGATTAATAAAAGATTGATCAAATACTTAGAATCACATAATCTTTTATCATCAAACCAATTTGGTTTTCGTGCTGGCAGATCAACAAACGATGCGGTTCACGAACTGACCAATACAATAGTAACAAAACTAGATAGCAAGAAGAAAGTTATCACCATATTCCTCGACCTTGCTAAGGCTTTTGACACAGTTTCTACGCCACTCCTCCTCAAGAAGTTGGAACGCGTTGGTGTCCGTGGAGATCAACTCGAATACCTGAGTAGTTATCTCCAGGGGCGAGTGCAGTGTGTAAAAATGGGGGAATTGAGGAGTGATTGGTGCGAGGTGGTTTATGGAGTACCGCAAGGGAGTGTCCTTGGACCAACTTTGTTTTTAATCTTTATAAACGAGTTGTGTCAGCTGAAGCTTGTGAACGGGAAAATACTATCATTTGCGGATGACACGGCCTTGTTGTTTCACGGGGATACCTGGGAGGAGGTGTATTACCATGCACAAAACGGTTTCACAATGGTACTAAACTGGCTTCGTATGCATCACCTTTGTCTAAACATAGAAAAAACTAAATATATTTCTTTTAGCATCATAACCTCAAAATTCAATCACGACGAATTTTATGTCAAGGCTCATACATGTAATACACCTACACACTTAAACTGTTCTTGCCCATCACTCCAAAGAGTGGATGAAATTAAATACCTGGGAGTGATAATCGATGATAACCTGAACTTTAAAAAACATGTTGATACACTATCTGGTAGGGTAAGAAAACTTATCTTTATATTCAAAAAACTACAGCATGTGGCAAATGCAAGAGTTATAAAAATCACCTACTTTGCTCTGTGTCAATCTGTACTGGACTACTGTATCTCCTCTTGGGGTGGTGCTGCAAAGACTTCTCTACTGACCCTTGAGCGGGCTCAGAGGGCTTTATTAAAAGTGGCATACAAACTTCCCTTCCTTTACCCCACCACAGAGTTATATGCCAAGTGTGAGGTACTAACTGTTAGACAGTTGTTCATTTTGCAGACTATACTACGAAAACACGCTCAATTAAATTATAATCCCCTTCTAAATTTGAATAAGCGCATTAGTACAAAGGTTTGTGAAAGTATTTTATTAAGAACCACATTTTCGCATAGACATTTTTGTTTCTTAGGTAGTTATCTGTACAATAAACTTAACGCACTACTGCGTATGTATGGTCTGCCAAAAACTAAATGTAAAAAAACAGTTACGAATTGGTTATGTAAGCTAACTTATGAAAACACTAAACAGCTTATAGTAGTGCCAAAATAATAATACCCTTTATTTCATCATAAGTCACAGATAGGCACGCACACAATAGAGTACACACATACACATACACAATCAAAAACACACACAAACACACATTTTGATTACACAATTATTTTTATGTTTTTTATTTTTATTTTAATTAACACATATTTATATTTAGTTACCTACTTATTTTAAAGTAACGTAAAAGCTAATTTAACAGTAAGCAGTGATGTAATTAACCTTGTCGGAGGGTGGGGCCTGGTAATCTGTATGACAGGAATTTATTCCTAGTTCAGATACCAGTCTCTCACAAAGCACTTAATGATAACTGCTGTGTACAAAATAAGTGTATTATATGCTTTATATTATTATTGTTATTGTTTAAGGTGCTTTCGTGCAAGAAATTAAATAAATTTATTATTATCCGCTTCCCAAAGTCTTTAGGGTAGACTGAGTACGGTTGACGGTGGATGGTTAAAATATTCAGTAATTTTTTACACAACGCTATCTGATCCCAAAGTAAGCTAGGAATGACCTGCTTGTGTTATGCTTGCTTCGAATATACCTGTCACCATGTCATTATAATGGCCTACTTCCCTTTCTTTGGATTAAAAACCCCACATTAGAATTCTCTTAAAATGTCTTAATCTGCTTCTGTAAGAACGGCGAGCAGCCAACGAGGCGTCTACACATTTTATCATCCCTAAACTAATATATTATTGTAAATAAATGATTATACTATTAAATTTTCTAAAAAAATCTTTTTTTTTAAAGATCGTAATTAAATTAATATAAAAAGTTATAGATATACCGAATTACATGATTTGATGAATTTGGCGATTGATTAACCGAAGTAAATGAATGTACGGTGAACTAGATATAACTCAATGATTACTTACATAATTAGAATCAGTTTAGTTACAACACTATGATCATAGACAACTTCTGTCAAAACAGTACATGTTTACATGATTGCTGAGCTGTCCAGAAAAAGACTATACCTAATATATATGTACTTACTCTAAGATTAATATGTGATAAATAATCCGAACTTCTAGCAGCTAAAACCCTCCGATGCTCAACAGCTGCTTTATAAAGGGGATCCTAGAATCCCCAACATAGTTGTTTCACTTGTAAAAAATTACAATCAGTTCATAGCTTTGTTGCATTGTATTTGCTCCGTTGGGAGTCCTGGGACATCCTTCCGTGGGCTTACAACCATAGGCTGTTGGGCGTTACGTGAGGTTTTTTAGTCGGTAGGAGTCCGGCATAGCATCCATGATGGAATTTCCCTCGAAAACATATTTAGGTACTTGTTATTTTACTTTAAATGTAACAAGCGGATTTCACACGATTTCACCCGCATAATTCAAGTGAATTTTTGAAATCGGTCCAAAAATTTTTGATTGATTCGTTACAGACTTACAGTACAAAAATTCAAAACTTTCCTTTTTATAACATCAGTAGGTATAGATAAAGGTGGGTTTGATTAAAGATAATATTGTAAATTTTGATTTCAAGAACAAAGCACCACCAGGTTTAGAACAAAGTGAAAACTTTTGGGAGAGTGTCAAAATATTAAATATTCAAATTCTCTGCGTAAACTTACCTTCTCAATTCCTATGCAAATATTTCAATATAGCCAAAGTATCTACGTGATTTTCCCTTAGCAGTTTAAGTACATTTTTGTGGAAAATGTTTCAGGACCCCAGCGTAATATTCCAAGTGTTATGTCCCAATAAAGTATGAAATTAATGCGTTTTCAAAAATTGTTTAGAAAACCAGAGAGTACGTGCTTTTTTCGGCAAAGTTTTCCTTTTAAAAGCTTTCATGAAAATTAATGAAGCCAGCGTATCTCGATTTACACAAATAAGTGCTATATTGTTTGACATCTGGGAAATGCTATCGCCAAAACTGATACAGTAAGTACTTAGTGTGCGGTGGACGTGTTGGCCTCGTATGCCCGTGGGTGCCCGTGGCAAGCAACCATACAATTAGGGACATTGAGAGTTGTATTGAGCTGGCTTCACGGAAATTAGGAATGCGAAATCAGGTAAGGCGGTTCTTCCCGCCATGCCACACCAAAAGCTGTTTGCTGTACAAGATGCAGATTCGTTTCTGTGTGTCGAATGCTGTTCTCGCCTTTAGGACTCTGCAAGGTACTTTACTAGACGCGCCTGACGCTATGTACTATACATTTACGAATCCAAACATCTTCCCAAACTTTCACATTTATGTTATTGCCTTGAGCTTTTGGGCAGCGAAGAGCCATAGCTAATCTTACTGCATGCGGCAAGTGTTTTGAAGAGCTCTTCAACCAAATTCCACCAAAAAAGCATAAAGTCAATCGCACTTAAACCACTAAATCTAAACAAAACAAAATTTCATGTAAAATAAACAGTTCCAATATCATTCCATTTCACTCTACATTGCGAATATCTGGATATACGAATATTCCCGATGAATACCAGTCTGATGCCAGTCTGGCATCAATCATCGTGCCAATCGCTGTCAGACGCCAAGTCTTCGCAAACTCGCCACTAAATTGGCACTGTTGTCGAATACGTGCCAACGTCGTGTCTGGCTAATCTATTGAACGTTGATGGTAACCTTTTATTTTACCTTTTTGTATTGGGTTGTTATATTTTGCACCCTTGTATATTTTGACTCGTAAATAGAAAGTATATCTGTTTCTTTTTCCTTCTTGCTCAAATGGTTAATATCGGGTGATGGGAATTATAACTTACATAGGCGAGATTTATGTATCAAATCCTTAATCATGAAGATAGCAGGAACTTATTTACACTTCCAAACACTTGCGCTTTGAAACGAACAAGTTGACTTTTAAAATATATGTATGGGAACGTTTGCGCCTTTTGCATTGACTTGACTGGAATCTTCGTCAGTCTGAAATTCTTTTCTAACCGATGCCCTTTTTCAGATTTCCATGAATTACGTTTGTGTGGCACAGTGTGTTTTGCTCAGTTTCGCTTATCGACAGAGTTTTATTGCCAGTTTCTTCCTCACAGACCTATTGCTTATCGAACAGTAAATGCAAATGTAGAAGCAACAATCTTGACGTTCGTAAGTGTTATTTAGTGATCCACGTGAATAAAGATATTTTCATTTACTCGTAAGTAGCTTTCTTTGAATATCTGCTTAAAGCTTTTTGATGTCTCTTAATTTACAGTTACATTCATCTGCTCACCTGAATAGTCAGTAACGCCAATGACCTTTACAGTCAGGCGAGAAATCCTCAGAAAGGTAGAAGCTAACTCGATTAGTTATTGAACACCAGTTTGCACGGGCCGTTTACCCATAATTCAATCTCAATTGTATATTCCCGAGCCTAAGTACACCGGAGCCAAACGTCAAGGGACCTGTTAGACAATGATGTATAGATCTGTAAATTGTATAATCTGCTAACTTGCTTTATGAATTATTGATGGCATTCTGGATTCTCTTACGTTTCATTTCTGTTACAATTGTGTGGTTAGCGGAAATGTCATTCCCTACCTAATCTATCATTGCGTGGTGTGTCGAGGGTTTATTTAACAGTTTATGTTTGGCGGAGTTGCCGGCATCGGCCCCGGCAGAAAGTCATAACCAAAAATAGAATAGAATAGAACAGTTTATGTTAAGAGCTCGTAGCCTGAAGTCTGACATGAAGGAACTTAGTGATTTTTTGAATGGCTGGTCTTGAGATTGGTGACCACTTTGTGCTATAAATTTCCATTTAAGAGCGTTTCCGAGTCTCGCAATTCACGCTAACTAGTTGGTCCTGTTTGCCAGTAACATAACAGTCGTTTAGCTAAGTTGAAAGCCTAAGGGCGCTTTGAAATTATCAATAGCGGGTAGCACTTCCTGCGCCTGTCCATTTCAACATTTTTGTTTAACGTGGGGAAAATTCTACAGTGATGCTATGCCAGACTCTTAACGACTAAAAACCTTACGTTTCCTGCCTAATGTCTACGGTTGGGAGCCCCGGGTAAGCTGTCGGAAGGATGACCCCAAGGATTCCCAACAGAGTTAAGAGGGTTAACACCCAAATACATGATTTCACGCGTTTGAAACGTTTGTTTCTGAAGAAACTACCAATGTTTAGTAAGTATGATTAATGTGTAAGAGTAATATATTTCCTTGTCTAAAAATTGTTCTAATCAAAATAAACGTGGCATAACTAGGTTTTTATTAAAAACAGTGTTTACACACCTCGTTTGAAGAAATTCACGAAAAAAGGCATCTTTGCCAATCGGGTGGTAAAAAATTAATTGATGTACACAGAAATTAAAGCTGCTATAAGTATCTTCGTATTGTCTTCTTTAAATCCGCCTAAGAAAATTATACCGAAATATATTTCTTATCACCAAAACATGACAAATAAAGTTTCCAAAAAACGTCGTACTTTGATGAACTTCATCACGATTTTTGGTACACTTCTAGTTTACAAAATGGTGATCTTTTTACATTTACAGACTGATCATGATATCACCAATTGAATACATCAGTAATATTCTAGAAACCTCTTTAAACATATCTATAATAACGTAATAAAAAGAGTCCTCAAACTCGATGCACGGGCCGCGAGAAATTAGTACCGGCCGAGGCCTTCCAGGGGGAGGAGGTATCACTTTATTTCCCGCGTTCCCAGTCAGGTATTATCGTAATCTTCGAATACTTTGAGTGTGCTCAACGCCACTTGATACTTTTTCAATTTTGTCCGCGCTGGGTGATAAACCCTCTTAATTTCAACATGGCATTAAGCTAACCAACTTTGGCAAAAATAAATAATGGAATGTGAGATGAACGAAACGAATCGAGTTAGGAAGAAAAGTACAATGAATCTATTATTTCTAAAAGAAAATTCTCCAAGCACGCTGACCAGATGAGAAGAAGCTAAGAAATAATTCAGGAAGGTTGACAAAGCGTCTCAATAACTCAAAAGGTTCACAACATTATGACTTCCATCTGTCTTTTCGTTTTTGGCTTTTTTGGGGACTCTTTCACCAAACATATTTTGAAGAATCATTAGCACCAGGAACGCTTGAAAAATTATCTCTCCAGGCATTTGACAGATATTTACTTCCTGTAATTTTTAGACATCGTTTGCTTACCAGGAAGTTGCGTGATACAATAAATTGAAAAACATTTAATCGGAAACTATATAAAAATAAATAATTTGAAGTAACGGAATCTTAGACGTTGAAAATGGATGCCAAAATGTCTGTGGCAAGGGCATAAACAAAATACATTAATAACCTAAATTGTTGGTGTCATTAAAACCACGTCAGAGCAGCCTCAAGCTATCAATGTCGACACTGATAGATATCCCTAAACTTCGAACATAATAAATAATTAAAATTCTCTAAGGCCATCTTCCCGAAGGTTTGGCGCCAAAGAAAATTTATAAGCAAATTGCCCTTTAGCGAACTTGAGGGTATTTTCTTCTAGAATTTTGTAGGGGTCTTCCGTGTTTAAAAGATAGAACCCAGGTGACTGATAGAACCCATTAGGTAATGTTGTTGTTTTAGTGACTATTAGTTTTTACATTTTTATGCAAATACGAAGGACGCTGAGTAATTAAAATCAGATGTTCTAAAAAAAAATATGATTTGCTCTTTTAGGAAAATTTGCTTCGTTTCTATCTTCTTAAGGATATAAAAATGTCCTTTAGGCGCGATGTGACCAATTTTTTTATTTATTACTGAAAAAAATCTTTGTGGTGTCTTTTCTGGCAAGATGTCAGCTGTCTTATGTATTGATAAACTTTTGCACATGAAAAAATATACTGAAGTCCGTTTGAAAATTTAATATGGAGCCAAACTGCAAGTTAACCTAACTTGCGGTTCCTGACCGCAGCGTAAAAATGTTGGAGCTGCAAATCTAACTGTAAAGTTAAAGTTACTTCATTGTTAGTCTATTCTTGCCAGTTATCATTCTGGAAACCTTCTTTCTTTAAACCTTTTTGACTGCCTCTGTGGCGCAATCGGTAGGGATACCGCTTGCGGCGCTGGAGGTCGTGGGTTCGATTCCCACCGGAGACAAATATTTGTGTGACCCATAAATATTTGTCTCAAGAGTCTGGGTGTTCCTATGTATAATATGTATGTATTTAAAAGTATATAAGTATTAATATCCGTGGTCTGATACCCATAACACAAGCAGGTTATTCCTAGCTTACTTTGGGATCAGATAGCGTTGTGTGAAATGTCCGTGAATATAAAAAAAAACTGCTAAAGACAGGCCATCACCTGTTGGCTGTTGGCCTTATCAAGATGGTGAGTCCATAATTGCTGTCTGCCTTTTTTTGTATGGAAATCCTCATGGATGCTATGCCGGACTTTTACTGACTAAAACCGCACGGTTCCTTGCCATCTCTCTAAGGCAAGGAGTCCCGGGTAAGCCCTCAGAAGGATAACCACAGGTCTCCCTACACAATTTGTCCACCATCGCAGGCTCTCCCAATGGGGAGATCTCATCCTTAATTGCTGGTTGCTCAAGATTAGGAGATAATATTGGGATAGGGGGTAGACACCCCGTATTTGTAAAGGAAGAAATTTACACAAATGTCATGTTGGACTCATCTATACTAATATTATAAAGAGGAAAGATTTGTTTTTTTGTTTGTTTGTTTGTTTGTAAGGAATAGGCTCCGGAACTACTGGACCGATTTGAAAAATTCTTTCACTGTTGGGAAGCTACACTCTTTGCGGTGAACATAGGCTATATTTTATTCCCGTATTCCCACGGGAACGGGAACTACGCGGGTGAAACCGCGTGACGTCCGCTAGTAGGTACTGAATAAACCCACACAGTCTAGCGCCTGGGGTAACCTAAAAAGGATGTCCGAGGAGGGTAGACTGCGTTCTATATTTTTTCCATTTTTATGATCAGCAGAGATACAATATAATATAAGCCGTTACGTACAGTTGTAGCCTTATATCTCTGCCAATCCTGAACAACATGACTTGCCACAAACTACTTACAAAATGTTCAACCATGTATGAACAAGCAAAATCGCAAGTTCAAACTCCGTGACAACAATAAACAAACTACGAAGATTTATTCCTCGAGTACCCGACGTAGACAAATGGGAAATTGAAGGTTCCGTTGCTACCACCATCAATCAACGGAAAGAATGCATTAATACCCCAAGTTCCGTTGCAATAGGGAATGAGGACAGATGCTTTCAACTGTGGAAGTTGCTGGCGATTATCTTTTGGGTTAGCGGTCGACTAAGGAAAATCTTTTAGGTAATTTTCATCTTAAAGTTTGACGTGATGATTTGAAGATTTTCGCTGAATACTTTCAACAAATTGTTCCGCTAATGTGATCATTTACGTTCAAGAATTTTAATTTTAGTATTATGAAGAAGTATTCTTGACTCATTCGACGTGGTATTGTCAAATCTTTATCAGTACCTACATTTTAAGCTTTAAAACAAGCATACAATAAACGCCATTATTCCTTAAAGGGACACATATTTTAGTACGTAACTGGCGTGTGCCAATGGGTGTAATGAAAAGTACATGTTCTGCTCAGTTATGACAAGATATTGACATTTTTAAGCCGCCTAATAATAATAGAAATAGACCTTTAACTCGGCTAGCGACTCTACTATTGTACTGGCAACCGGGAATGTCGGTTAATAGTGCCCTCGGAATCACCAAAACGCTCGTAATTTAAAAATGCTACAAGTGTTCACCCATTTGAGAACCAGGCATAGCATGAAATGCAAACAGTTATCGTTTACAAAACACCGAGTCTGCGAGGATAGAGCGTTTTAGTAACGGCAATATTTCTGCATTTCGTAACAATATTTTCATTAAGTTACTACCACACACATACAAATATGATTACGTCTTTCATCCCCAAAGAGGCAGGCAGATGCATATTATATGCCCTCATTTCACCTTTTTAGAAATTGTCCTACGTAATAGGTGGTGAGCCGTATTGTCGTGTTGATGTGGACAGGCGCAGGTTGTGACTGCCTGCTGCTGCTGTTGAAATTATTCAAGCCGCCCTTATAGTCCTTCAACGTGGCTTAACGACTGCCATTGTACTGGCAACCGGGACTAACGGCTTAACGTGTCTTTCGAAGCACAGAAACGCTCGCAAATAAATTTTACAAAGTGATCATGTTATGGTCAACCATCCGTAACCGGCCACAGTAAATGTTGCTTACTACAGTGATCGTTTACAGAACAAAGAGTCCGCGGGGACACGAGTGCTTCAGTTTTTTTTTCATTCGTACCACACATCAAATTAATGATGTTAAACCATCTCATGTCAATGAATTCAATTTTCCGAAACCAATACGGCAATACCCGGGTATACTCTAACTTAAGCGCCCCAATAAATATGCAATGAAGTGAGCCGCGGACGATCAATCCACGCCAGCGTCGAGTGAAAACTGTTTATCATAATCTTCTTTGAACATGAAAATTTTCATGTTCTACGTTTTTCGATAGTCCACCACGATTGATGGCTGTTTTTATGGATGGACGTCCCTCAATAGCGCCGTTTCGTGTGTCGGAATTTATTTTGTAAATTATTTTATCGAGTGGTTGCATTGTGGGGTTTTATGGGATATTGTGTGCAATGAACGCGTCAGTGATGAAAGGGCGGTGTGACATTTTATCGCTTTTTAGGGTTTTTATTTAAAAGTACACAATCCTTACAATCAATCACATCGGCCAACAGGGTTGCGGCATGGGCTGAGAGAAAACTTGACGGAAAATTCGATGGCGGCGAAAGTTTCTTAGACGGCGGCGTAGGTTGAATTCATATAATCTACACTAATAAAGAAGGAAAAAAATGTGTGTATGTGTTTGTAATTAATAAACTAAAAACTACATTTTTAATTTCAAAAAATTTTTCACCATTGAAAAACTAGGTACATTTACCCTGAGTAAAATTGGCTATATTTATTGGGATATAATAAACCGAGCCTTAAAAGATTTTATCGGCCACGGCATTTAGCATCTGATTTAATAACTAAGCCACGCGAAAATGAAATAGCCTCTAATATGCTAATTCGTCCTCTTTACAACGTCACCTAAAAAAATCCATAATGAGCATCAAATAAAGATCAATTATTTTAACTTGTCCTACGTATTAATATATAAACACCTAATTTACTAATTCAGCCACAGGTTTTCTATGTAACCGCCATTTTATATTTTACAGCTCCAAATCGAGAGCCTCAAAAAATTACAATTTAAGCCTCCACAGACAACATCAGTTTTTATAACTTGGCGTGTAAAATAAATATATCACATTCTTTTTTCGTGAAAATAGCCACTGCAAGGTTTAATCTAAGTGCAAAGGACGACAGCGACCGGCCATTTGCATCAATCAGAGACCGCTATTTGATGTCACTTTGCAACTAAAAACAGATTACGCTTACCGAACAAGAAAGTGAGGTCAAGAAAGCAAATACTAAACTTAAAAGTGTTTAATACATTATACACTTTGACATTAGTATAGGTATATATATTAAGTGAACATGTGGATAATGTCGTCATAAATTTCACGATTAATGAGAAATTACTCGTTACGTGTAAACAGTGTTTAGCACTGCCACGTTATAGTACTCACTTTTGAGTTTAGTATTTGCTTTCTTGGTCTTACTTTTTGGTTTGGTGAGCGTTATCTGTCTTTAGTTCTATAGTCTGTATTACATGCATACATAACGTCACCGACCGAAATCTGTATAATGTCTGGGCATTCTATAGAATACCTGAAACTTGCAGGCAAGGCAATATATGTATAATTATATACGAGAGTATGGAAGGTTTATTGACTGCTTGCGAAGGTTAGGTTAGGTTAGAACAGTTACCACTGACGTGCGAAGGCGAGTGAGTGAAGCTAACATGCCGCGGCAGCGGCCGCCGAGCACTAGATGTCAAAAATTTAATATTTAGCGTTCTGTAACAATTTATAATTTCTCGATAGTTTATAATTTTGCGCTATTTACAATTTTATTGGTATGCGTTGGCAGTGGGCTGGCGACATTTGTAGAAGAACTGATAGCCGATGGAGCAAGCGAGTTCTGGAGTGGAGACCGCGTCTTACTAAACGTGGGGTAGGACGACCCCCTGCCAGATGGAGCTACGACTTAAAGCAGGTTGCAGGGATTGATTGGATGCGCAAAGCGCAGGATCGTGTGTTGTGGCGAGGTTTGGGAGAGGCCTATGTCCAGCAGTGGACTGCTATAGGCTAAATTGATTGATTGACCATTTTATGGTGCACTGGCAATGTGTAAAATACATATTTATTTTACACATTGCCGGTGTACCAGCAGGAACTCTATGCAATCCCTACGAATTTTGTACAATACCTAGACAAAGTATGAACAATCATATACTTATTCAAAACATTTCATACATTGCTTGGACGGGGCGTCTGGAGTCTGGGGCAGGTATTCCTTAGAATGCAGGTATTGTGTAGAATATCTGAATTTATAAAGACCAGGTAACATTATAATAAATAAAAGCATTTATGCCTGAAGGTCTGTCCCACGCTCCCGTGTTGAAACGAACTCGCTTGTCCATTTCCACCACCAGATTGTGACACCCCATACAGTCATCTTAACGTGCCTTTCAAAGCCAGGAAACTTTTGCAAATCAAATGTTACAAAGTGGTCATCCATCCTTGCACCAGCAATAGCGGTAGTTGCTTACTGCAGTGATCGTTTACAAAAGACTGAGTCAGTGGCTACAAGTGGTTCTAGCTATTTAGGTAATATTAGTGGCCATAATTTGTTTTTGATGGCAATTTTACTTAACTTTGATGATCCATTAATGTGGGATGAGTTACATTTTAAACATGCTGAATTAGGAAATTAGAAGCTAAGATATTAATAAATAATGTCTATTTTGATGCCATTTTTTAGTAATTTAGAAGTTCACTGTTTGAATGCATGTTACAAAATTAGATGCTAAAAAATAATCACGATGCTGAATTATATTAACAGTGGCTAATAAAGAAGTTAAACGGTGGCTATTATCTATAATTACTGACGCTCATTAATTGTGGCTGACTTATTAATTTGGGGGGCAAAGTATTTTTTCGGAGGCCAAAAATGCTATTAAAAAGAAGTTCGTTTAATTAGCACCCATATTTATTCCACTATTCCCACGAACGGTACGACCGCTATATGCAATATCTGTAAACATACATAAATATACTATTGCAAGAAATGCCTCAAGAAATACTAAGTTATCAATCAATCAAAATCAATTCAGCCTACAGCAGTCCACACTGCGGGACGTAGGCCTCTCCCAAATTTCGCCACAACACACGGTCCTGCGCTTTGCGCATCCAGTCAATCCCTGCAACCTTCTTGCTAAGTTATGAATTTCTCATCGTAAAGTGCTTTTATTCTATGGAAGAGTATTTTAATTCGACATGATAGGTTTAGCTTTTGTGTTATTTCTTTTTTCTATTTGTGACATTGCGATTATGTGATGCAGACAATTGTCGTAATCATTAATTTTATTTGTTTTTTTTTTTTTGTCATTTAATTAAGCTATGACATGGATGGACTAACTTGATAAGAAACTGAAATACCTAGTTGTGAATTTATCTGACATTTACTGTGACATTTTTGATTTTTTTGTCATTTGAAATAGGAATTTTATGTATAGCATTGTTTGTGCATTTTATAATTATCGTGGTCTTCATGTTTGTAAAGATTTTATTGAGTACGGACGATGTGACTTTTTTTTATTATTTTTTATTATATGTATAGAATGATTCTTTTACTGGAGGTATTTTGGATGTTTGATTAATTAATGTGGCTTAGGGAAATTTTATATTCAACACAATGTACAGTTGTTAAGAAATAAAAAATACAAAAGAATAGTCCAAATCCTTACTCCGATTTCCTTAGTAATTATACACACATAGATTTATTCATCACACACGTAAATACGATGTATAGTTGAGATGGATAAAATCTTTAAAGTTTATAAAATGTATGGCGAGTTTTTCCAATTTCAAACTTTCTTGCCAACGAGCAATCCCTGTAAGTATACCATTTTGTTTAAGCTTCTTATTTTTTTTTATTATAAATAAATGGTTTAAAAAACCCTAGAAAAATACGCTTTTATAATGCACGAAAAAACTAAAAATAAATTATGGATCGTTCAAGTTGCCTCTTTTTCTAGGCTGAAGTGTAAACTACGTGCTTTTATTTATAAAATTTGATTGCAAAAGCGTGGGGCGCTGGAACAGGAACTGGCGGAAGCTGCATGATGTCTTCTCAGATTAAGGATAAGGTCACATTTATAAAAGCGTGTTTTTAAGCTATTAATTTACACTGTCGCGCTTTTATATATCTATTGTGACTTTTGCTATTATTAATATCATTTTAAATTTCGGAAATGTGTTAACGATGATAGGCTTTAATTGAAATTCATAACATACTTACTTGAAAAGTAAAGTAGTTAATCACGCCTACGCATTTTCAACACCCACTTTTGCCAGTTTTTCGTGACGCCCGCGTAATAGGAGCAAACCTATTACCGTTACGGATCTCTATTAGATAATTCATAGGTAGGTTCTTAAAGTATCGGCATTCCGAGATATTTAGTACAGTATGTAGTAATCACGTAATAGGAATACAAACGCATATATCCCCAAGCGGGTTTTTAACGGTAACCAAAGATATCTCATTCTCGAACAAGAACTCTACATTCTGCCACTTTTAACGTATTCCTTTCATGTATCTAGATACTTAATTGCCTGAAAGAAGAGGCGTTGTTCCCTTTGGCAGCATAAACGTTATGCTCTTGTGCGGCCTCATGCAGCTTTCGCCAGGATTTTTATTATATAAGGATTAGTATTAATAGGAATTTGCTTACAAAAAAGTCTTTCTTGTTCTAGCGCCCACGCTTTTACAATCAAATATTATAACTAAAAGCACGTAGTTTACACTTCAGCCTAGAAAAAGAGGCAACTTGAACGATCCATAATTTATTTTTAGTTTTTTCGTGCATTATAAAAGCGTATTTTTCTAGGGTTTTTAAACCATTTATTTATTTTATACTTTTTAGTCACAACATTTATACCTTAACTAGCTGTTCCCTGCGGCTTCATCCGCGTAGAAGTCGTTATTGCATAAAATCATTACCCTCCTTTTGTGCAGTCAGTTAAAAAGTAGCCTATGTCCTTCCCTTAAACTCAAACTATCTTTATGACAAATTTCATCAACATCGGTTCAGTGATTTAGGCGTGAAAACGTAACAGACAGACAGACAGAGTTACTTTCGCATTTATAATATTAGAAGGGATTTCTGTATTACATGGTGTTTTGTCTGAGTTCGACTAATGTGAAAATATGTCATTATTACTCTCACTAATATAAAGAAAATATGTATTACTAGCTGATGCCCGCAGCTTCGCCTGCGTGAAATTTAGTTCCTACACTGTCTCTAACCTATCTCTGTAGGTACCAAATTTCAGCCAGATCCGTTCGGCCGTTACAGCGTGAAAGAGTAACAAACATCCACGCTCACAAACATTCGTATTCGTAATAGTAGTTAGATAAGTACTTACATAGATTTCTGATTAACAAATTCATAATACATATTATATGAGTTATGTAAATTTATTTATTAAATACATTTCTTAATTTATTGGCTAGACTACTACTTGACTCAACTTCTCTTCTAAGCAATTGACATCGTAACTTAGTTCCTTCTTCAGGTAGTCCCAGTCATACTGTAAGCCTACGACGTATGGGAAAACCAAACTACGACTTCGTCCTCATAATACAGATGGTCCAACCAAGACCTGTTAACCTAATAACCATGTAAATTTTATCTGCTAGGGGTTCATGTTCATTTTAATGGCTCTTTTTACTTGTCAAATGTGATCTTCGTAGAGGCCATTCCCGTATTTTACAAAGACTTAGTAAGTCTGTGTCCTGCACCGAATGCTGCCAGCACTATAGAATAAAGTTCATACCTTCCATGACCAGTCGCTTAGGGCTGCTGATAACCTTTCATTCTAATGCGCAGTGGACACTACCCGAAGCGTGGTCTTTCATTATTCCTGGCTAGCCATCTTCATATTTTCTTCTTCTTTCACATATTTATTTTTTGTTATACAAAATTTAAAAACATTAACAACTATATTTCTAATAGTACTTAAATCATGAAAATGACAATGTCATTCGGATTAAATCTTACGTAGTATTGTATTCTCTTTGGGATTAGACTTCCACAAATGTGTCAAAATAAAAAGTAATTTAAATCAAAAATAAGAGTATTTAAGGAGTATTGATATCAACTCCGGAGAAAATCAGCTCCAAAATAATTTACATTCCCTTTTTAGGTCGATAATGCATAATTTCAATAAAATAAGGAACACGTCTTCCATCAATTATGTTAATAATGCTATATGTCAAATTTGAAGCAAATCGGACCAAGGAATCGCGTTGTCCCATACAAACTTGACCCTCCTTTTTTATACCTTTGGAGGTGGAATTTGCAAAAATGGTAAAATTACTTTTTTCAAATTGTAACAAACAACGCTCATGCTGAATTTCATCATCGTACCATTAACCGTTTAAGCAATAATTGATAATAACTTTGGGTCTAGGGATCGAACCGCAAAATTAAGTTTGGTTTGAATTCTATATACTTTTCCGGGATAAAAAGTACCCAGTGTGGTGCCCAGGCTATAAAAGAATAATTATACCAAGTTTCATCGTAATCTAACCGGTAGTTTTTGCGTGATGCCTGAACAAACAGACAGACAGACAGACAGACAGACAGACAGACAAAAATTTTTTTAATCACATTTTTGGGTTCGGTGTCGGTCTAGTAACACCCCCTGCTATTTATTTTTTTGATATTTTGAATGTACAGAATTTTCACTTCTACAGATTTATTATAAGTATAGATTACATATACATTTTCTGCAGGAACCTATGTCAATATTTACAATCAATATTAACTTAAATATATAACACGTTTGTTATAACCTTAAACCCTAATCGTGGTCTAAATTCATTACACGACTTTTCTAACAAATCCAAACACAGCTATGATACGATGTTCAATTATGAAGTTACAGTTCATATCTTACGATTCCATCATCAGATCAGTTTGACAGCACTATATTATTGTATTGTTGTGAGAACTACAAACATCTGCCAATTTTCATGAAGCTACGATCCTTGGAAGATGCCTAAATTAGTTACCTGAGATTCCATTGCATAGTTTTACAAGTCAATTAAAAAAAGGTTTGTTATAACCTTGAAACCTAAGCCTGGTCAAAGTTCAGTACAAGACTTTTCTGACGAATCCAAAAACAGATATAATACGATATTCCATCATGAAGTTCCAGTGCATATCTTCCGGCTCCATCATCAGATCAGTTCGACAGTACTATATTATTGTATTGTCATCAGAACTACATACAGCTGCCAATTTTCATGACGCTACGATCCTTGGAAGCTGGTTAAATTAGCTACCTTAGATTCCACTTGTTTTTTGTGCCTATCTTCCGGCTTCATCATCATATCAGTTCGACAGTACCATATTATTGTATTGTCATCAGAACTATATACAGCTGCCAATTTTCATGACGCTACGATCCTTGGAAGCTGGTTAAATTAGCTACCTTAGATTCCACTTTTTCCATCGAAGTTTCAGTGCCTATCTTCCGGCTTCATCATCATATCAGTTTGATAGTACCATATTATTGTATTGTCATCAGAACTACATACAGCTGCACATTTTCATGACGCTACGATCCTTGGAAGCTGGTTAAATTAGCTACCTTAGATTCCACTTGTTTTCTGTGCCTATCTTCCGGCTCCATCATCATATCAGTTTGACAGTACCATATTATTGCATTGTCATCAGAACTACATACATCTGCCAATTTTCTAGACGCTACGATCCTTGGAAGATGGTTAGATTAGTATCCTTAGATTCCATTACATTGTTAGTTACATACACGACGACCTAATAAAAGCTTATTAATAAAAAGAAACAATTTCTGTACTAATGAAAATATTCTGCGTATATTTCTTAATAAGCCAGTTTTATTTTGAACTCTGGAGCAAAATTTTAATTATTAGCGGTTTGGTGTCTTACATACCCCTCCCCCCAAAAATACGACTTGTTAAATTCAGATTAAGTTCCTGCATTAGAATTTTTATATTTCATTGCTTTTCGAGCATATTTAATTTATTTTGCCCACACTTTGCTCAAATGGAATCCTAACATATCAGGCAGTATCAAAACCAGCTAATCATAAGACCAACATGAACAGGAAATAGCATATTACTAACGTCTAATTGCCTTGAGTCAATCCTTAAATTTATTTCGTTAAATTCGAAAATACTAGTAAAATTAAGGAACTTTTGGGATCTTAAATAAGTCCCATGTCTCGGGCATCCTTTGAGTTCTCCTTCTAACCTACTTGCGAGGTAAAGAGGAAGAAAAATTCAGCAATGTGGGTCGTCACGCGCTCATCGTAGCTGAAACCACATACCTATTGTAATTAATAACCGCGTTACAAGTATGCACACACTTATGGTATAGTCTTGCCGTCAATTTACGTAATGTGGTTAACAGACAGTCTTGAAACAACCATCAATATTAATCCCAATTCTAGTCTGACGTCTTGCAATATTGCCAAAACAGTTAATGCATAATCATTTGTGAAATTCATGAGGAGGGTAGTACGAAAATAAAATGAAACTCTCTTTGCTCATTGTTGCTGTTGTCTAGCTAAACGTTTGTGTCCAGCATAGCATAAATTAGATTTGATACAGCCGTAAACAAGTTTATATGTTGCTTTAGTCGCCCATTGAATATTAATTTTATGTTCTCTTACTGACTGTCGTTCCGTCCATTTTGTTTTACAGTTTTCTTTATTACCGGAGTATTATTTTGTTGTTAGATAATTCGACTGTCTTCGAATGCTTTTTGTATTTGTATGTAATTATTCGCCATATTGGCTCTTTACTGATGGGAAGTATGAGATACCGTTTTCTGAGTTAGCAATTAGGGAAATTACTTAGTGTTTAATAGTTTCCCGTCCACTCCACAGAATTGAGGGTCGTTCTTCTACGTTGTTGAGGAACAGTTTTAAGTAATGAAGTTGAAATAGATTGTTATTTATATAGCCAAAGTGTAATCAGATATGTTCCTGAACAGGGAAAAATATACCAAAGTCTTGTACAATAATTATGAAAGCTGTGAATTTCGAAGAAGAATAAAGTGCTATTAGAGATCCTTAATTAATATTGAAACAAGTTAGTATAGCAGTTTGAAATATGAATAAAACTCCAAGAATCAATTAAAAATAATTGCTTTGTAATTTTACGCCAATGTTAATTCAGAAGTACCTTTCAGCTTGAAGTACCTAAGTTGAGGAAACGTTTATGTAATTGAATATTCCAGTTTGTCCTTATTTTTTCATCGTGTTGTAGTTTTTCTTCTTCTATTTCCGTCCACGACATTCTGTGACTTTGAATGGCATTTCAATTTACTACTATCTGACTAAATTGCTTCCTGTGCAAGGTCTTGGCTGTTCAATAAACGCCCCTATACAAAGAACATAAATATCTCAAGGATCGTTCAATATAAACCTTTCCGAGGAAGATAAAAATGACCGTTCTCGACTAGAATACTCAATTCACAGGTAATCGATTTACAACTGAACTGAATGGGAGTGAAAATTCAAAATTCTTAGATTTGATGTCAAGCTGCTAGTCAAATTTTCGTTTCTACGCGAATCAGTTAGCCATTAAGTAGGTATATAATATGAAGTCCGTTTATTGAAAACGACAGAAAATAAAAGCAGTCCTCTCTCAGATGTTGCACAACCTCTCGACAATTACTCCTTAGTGATTTTGATTTTAATTGTTTTTTATTATGACAGATGTTTAGAAGATCAAAACGATCTCGTTCCAAAAAGTTATTGCCATTTTTTGGATTACGAGGGAACGCTGTCCATCTGTCTGTCCCCCAGCAGGCGGTATCGCATGAACCGTGATGATAGTCGTGGTAAGTTGACTAGTCGTGATAAGTTGACACTTGAAATTAACAGATGATGCACTAAGTACCTAAATATTTATAATAACTATTTTTTTGAAATTTGAATCAGAGTATTTCTGAATACTGGGATGTGATAACTATTTTTTTTTAAATCTCTGTCCCAGGTAATGCATCACAGAAGAGACTGTAAACTGTAGACTATGTGGAAGCTGTTTACACAAGCGCTTGATAGATGGCGCTGTACCTGTTTTTTGAATCACGGTATGTTTTCGTTACATTTTGGAGTAAATGTGTTATTCAATACACATGATCGATTTGACAGACGGACGATCTCTGTCAAGGGCCCCACTCACTAACCTGTCCGCCTGCAGTCCGCTGCTGGTCCTATCGGACGGCCTGCCGCCGTCCTAGCTAGACCAATAGCGCCAACACACTAAAGCGATTTTGGCCTGCCGGCAAGGCCCTGCTATCAGTCTTGCGACCACACACACTAACAGTTGAGAGTCGGCAGTTTCACACCGTACGATCGCCCGTCGGCCATGGTCTGATATCGGTTTGAGGGTCTATACACTACATTCAGCAAATGATCACAAGTCAACATGTTATTTTTTATAAATGGATATTTAATGAATAAGTATAAAATAAAAATATGGTACGTACTCACGACTCACTTACCGTATTTTTATCCAAAATTCTTGACAAAACTATTATAAACTGGATAATAATAATAAATAAATAAATACCTATATATTTAAATTTATAATAATTTAAAAATACGTAGGTATGTACTTTTAATCTGTGTAAATTATAGATAGTTATAAGATATAATAGGTTTATCCCTCTAGATAACTACCTACCAAAAAGCGTATTTAGCGATTTTTATATAAGAGTAAAATCAATCTTTTCTGAATGTGCTTTTAAGATTATTATTTTTACTTTTCACATTGTCAATTGTTGCCGAAGGTATTGTGGTCAGATAATATGCTAACAATTTGTTGTAAGCATCATCCTTCCATCGGTTATTTGGTGATAACAATCATCTTTCACCTTCCATAAACATGGGAAACTTCTATTTAGCTCAATAAACGTAGACTCAAATTGAAGTTTGTTGTCCATTTTGACGGTAAAATTAAACAAGTCGAAAAACTTAAAACTGTCGGCCTGCAACTGATACAAGACTTCGATCGACAGGCCACCTGCTAATGTGTGGTCAATCGCGCGCAAGGCTATAAACTGTCCGGCCGATATCTGTCGGCGCTGAACGGAATCGTCGAGCGGCCACACACTATCAGTTCGTATTAGGGTCCGTTCACACAGACCGGCTCGGAGAGCATCGGCGCGCACTTTTCTTTTCACACAGACCGGATCGTATACGCTCGGAGCCGGTCGGAGCGGAGCCGCCAACTATTTCACACAGACCGGCTGAAAGCGGATGCGATCGGAGCCGGTCGGATGCGCTCGGAGCCGGTCGGATGCGCTCGGAGCCGGTCGGATGCGCTTGGAGCCGGTCGGATGCGTTCGGAGCCGGTCGGATGCGCTCGCAGCCGGTCGGATTCATCGAGTGCATCGATTCACTACAAAGGCAGTACCAGTATTCCAAGTTTTGTTTTCGGGTTTAACGGGTGCTTTTCGGAACATGGTTTTTTTTAGATAGCTCCGATGAAGAAATATATTAATTTTTCATCAGTCACGTTTTCGTATAAGTGCACACAACTGTTCTGTTTAAATTGTGCTATCGAAATGGCGGTCGGCGTGGGGCAGCGCGCACGCAATCGGAGCCGATCGGCTGGGAAAGAGCAGGAAATCGGAGCCGAACGGCTGCGCGAACGCGAAAAGTACGCGATCGGAGCCGGTCAGCTCCTCTTATTATTTCACACCAAGCGCATTCAAGCATTCTTACTGACAAAAGCAGTGCACATGCAAGAATAAACCTTACTTCAAATAATAAAAGCTCTGTTTTCAACGTGATAAGAATCTGCTCTACTCTCCGAGCCGGTCTGTGTGAACGGACCCTTTAGTCGTCCGTCCAAAACCTTCAACAGAACTGTTAGTGTGTGGGCTATTGCAATTAACTGACCGATTAATATCGTCCGGTAAACTGTTAGTGAGTGGGGCCCTTTATAGATCCCGTAAAAAAATCACGTATTTGTTGTTACAGCGAGTTTTTGGCATACCTAGTCATCGTGTAACGAATGACTTATTTATTGAATTAAAATTAAATTCACAATATTATACTGTTAAACTCGAGAGTTGATTGTTTATTTGTAAGGCTAACAGTTCATGTATGTTCAAGTTGTGTTTCAAAAATCTCTTAAATTTCGATGGTCCATTTACTGAGGGTGCCTTTATGCTATAATATAAAATATAACGTCAATAAACGATTCTTTTTCCTTCTGAGAGCTTTATTAAAATTTGCGTGCGCTACTTAAAAATGCATGAAGTTACGAATAGTGTTAAAGATTTCTAGACGACAAAGCTGTCGGGGCAGTGACACGAATTTCTCCTTTTTACATGAAAAAACTATTAGCTTTTAAGATAAATTTTGAAAGAAGATTTGGCCAGATTGAGTTTCTTAGAGCGTTCTTCTTAGCCTGTAGCACTCTGAACCCTCAGTAGAGTTACGACAATTTTGACAAATCTAAAAATTTCTTTTTAAATTTCAAAATTTTATGTTACTTATTTATTATTTTTATTTTGGTTCTAAAATATTCTTAATTATGGCGACAGGCTTACACGTGACCGGAAACATGATATGATATTAAAATATGCATACTTACACCTCTCTCTTTCTACTCCTCGCAAGTGACAGAAACGAAGTTGCGCGTGTCCGCTATTTTATCTAAATTTGAAAAAAAAAAAAATGTTTTGTACTTCGGTTTTGTGAAGGCAGTTTGTATAGCCGATAGTTAGGTTCACTGGATCCGAAGAAATGTGTAGGAACTAGGAATGTAAATATGTGCAGCACAAGCTAGCTTACATTAACATAATTTCAGCGGACGACGTTGTGTGAGAAGTGAGAAAGCCCACCAATATTAATTATTATTTATTAAATACCATGTAATGTTATAAACGAGCATTACTTTGTTAACACATTATTCAATCCGCTCTGAATTCGCTAATCGTTCTTGCTCAGCGTTTTTTATGCGATCACTCTGCGTTAAGCGGTCGCCCATCTCAGGACTGACCGTACAGGGAGGTACTTAACGCAGTGATCGTCGTCAGAGGGCTACAAGTGCTTCTAACTACAAATACGTATAAAATTAATAATATATTTCATAATGTTACTAAGTACATAAAGTACGTTATAATGTCTCCAAACATTCTGTACAAACGACTGTATTCACTTACCGCCACAAATCATTGTTCCGTTACTAACCCACAATTTTGCCGAAATAATCTTTCATTTTTATTTCATTAACCGTAATAGTAACATATGTGGCGTTTTCGGCACGTGCGGAAGTGGGTAAATATATAATACCTACCTAGCATACTCAGGGTTGTCGCACGCCTATCTTTTGTAACTTTTGAAATTTTCTAGAGAAGAAACCAATGGCGGCCGAAATCACAGTAATGCCAAGTAATTGCCTGGAGGAGCTGTTTTCTTTCCAAGTGAGACACGTACCTACAGTGGCATCTTTGACCTAGTCGCTTCCTGCTTTTGAACATGTTCGTTAAACATACGTATCTAGTTATCTACTTATATGATGTACATCGGATCTTATGTGAAATTAATATGAGTTGTAAAAGCTGTTGATTATCGTGAAGTCAAAATAAAAGGACAAAATAAATTTAAATTGCTAGCTAGATTTAACATTCGAAACATTCGAAAACGTTCTGTAAGTATCCATCATGTAAGTGTGTATTACATTATTGTTCTGTCATCTTTATATTTGGAAAAAAATATACTTTTTTTTTTATTTTCAGCCTACGTTCATTGACTTCTGACATGTTAAAAAATCTGTCGATAGGTATTAATCGCGATCGAAGTGTACTTCTATCTACGGAAAAGTTTCAAGAAGTTTTGCGCACAGTAACGTTCCACGCCTTTTATTTGTTAACATCGTTTTTATTGATCTCAATACTTACTGTGCACGCAAGTCACTGAACGTTCCCATAATCTATGGGTCTACTTAATCGAGACAATCTCTTGATCCATCGTATTCGTACTATGTCACGAATTCATCAAATGATCTTCATTCTTGTCCTGAATCCAAGTTTGCAATCCATTTATCGACTTTGCGTGTAATCTGCTAAATCTGCTTACACGACACAAAAACGGATTATCTCTATAATCTGCACGAATAATAAGTAATAGCGAAATTCTTCGTTAATCATTACATTAAACGAGATTTTCTCGACGAAATGAAATGAGTTTCATTGCGGATTTGTCCTGAAAAGCCGATAATACGGCATCTCATCAAATCTGCTTTGAAAAATTAACTTTCATCCATGATGTCAAAATAGGCGAAAAGAATCTGATCCTGCACAAATACTTTTAACATTATTCTGCTGAGATGGAATGTCTGTACCAACCAAAACGTTTGCATTTCGGCAAAGGCCTCATAATCTAAGGAAGAAAGTAAGAACCTCAACTGCGGATCTAATAACTCAGCTGGTCAGAGCGTTACCCCTGTAAGCCAAAGGCTATGAGTTGAAGTTCGGTCTCGAATCTTTACCATAGTAATATATTTGATCAAGATGATTTTCCCGAAAACTACTAGTACCTAGGTTACCCGAGAATTACTATCATAAAATTTTAGAGTAAGTGTTTTTATTTCTCTGGTGATATCTTATTATATTCTCATTTAGAAATTATACGCATAATACCTACTTTATAACGACGTATTATCGACTATATCATATATTTTTATGAGCTACTAGCGGTTCCCTGCTACGCTTCGCTGTGACTTTTTATGGTCGCATGAACCTATGAAAAATGAGTAACAAAAACAAACCAAAATATTATTACTTTTTTTGTAACGTACCCGTTACAAAAAAGTCTAATTTTGAGCCGTAACCAAAATCATAAATCTATACTGGGTGTTTCTTTTAGGGTGTCAAGCTGCCACTAGCTGGTAGCAGGGTTCCATACCTATCGATTTAACCCCCATGTATGTTCTACGATTTTTTGTAGTTTTCGAGATATAATTTTTTTTCGTTATTTTTCCACGTGGCTTTAAATAATTACAACTTCTTTTTGGTTCATCTTTTCTTGAATATTTTTTTATTATTATAATGCCTATTGATTGCAGTATTATGGACAAAATAATCTCCTTCCTAACTTTGATACAAGATGTAAAAATTTTAATCGATAATAAAAAAATAGGGAATTATGCAGAACATTATATCTCGAAAACTACAAAAAATCGTAGAACATACATGGGGGTTAAATCGATAGGTATGGAACCCTGCTACCAGCTAGTGGCGGCTTGACACCCTAAAAGAAACACCGTGTATATATAAAAATCAATGCCACTTTCCGTTGTAATTTTATAACTCAAGAACGGGATCACCTATCCAAACCAAATGTTTAGGCTTTGTTCCGACTATTTAGTAGATGGTTTATGTGAAGTTTGAACAAAATCGGTCGAGTGGTTCTTCATTTATCACGCAAACGAAGTTGCGCGGGTCAGCTAGTATTTCATAAAATCCAATTCAATAGTACCTAGTTTCACTTGAAAAAAAAATTGCAAAACATAACCTAACCTCTAACTTTAGAACTGTCTTTTATTATCAAAATGCTAGGAGGGGTCTTACGTAACGTAATCGATATTCTCTAGGTATATAGATTGGAATAAAACTGTTAAGACTAGTGACAACCCTAAGTAGGTCGTATTTTGTGCATTTGCTAGAAATTAATACGGTCCGACCCCGCCCGAGACGAATGTTATGAACCCTTAAATTTTCTTTTGCGGTGCCTCTGTTTTCGTGTTTACAAAAAATAAATCAGAGCATTTTTTGTTAAACATAATAATTTTGACGATTGTTTCTAATGGTGTCGTATTACTTAATTGTGTAAAACAGTGTACATTTCTTTACCCGTATGGAAATCCTAGATGGATGTTATGCCGGACTTCTAACGACTAAATCCATTACTCACTGTGTACTTGAGTATAGGGATCGACATAGAGGTTATTTAGGTAAAAGCTACCTGCGACTTCGGCCGTCTGAACGTCGGTTATTGCGCCCAAAAGAATAACCATCTCACGGAAATCCAACCTTGATTTTTTAGTTTTGTTCATTTCTCCCGTTTTACTCATTTTCCCCGCCCTCTCCCATGAATTTGGATAATACCCAACCCACCAGGAGAACCTGCCGTTTAATTTTACAAGTACTTTTTTCACCTTTTCACCACCTATTGCGTGGGACAAAATATTTTTTGCGTGGGACCTATAGCCCATCCCTTCGGGGATAAATGCGTGATCATAATGTAAGTACTCTTTTCAGTTTTAGCCCCTCTCTATAAAATAGAGTGCAGAGGGGCTTATGGCGAGACTTCGTCTGTAGCTGTGACTCTGTCGCATTAAACTACGTCACTATGTTACGTGGATCATCTGTTCAAAGTTTGAAATAAAACAAAATGACAACGTCAACTTTCACTTTCACAATAAACGTTTTAGAGAGGAGCAGTCTGGTGATACCGTCTCACGGCTTCTTGTTAATTTTCTATACAAATATTCAAACGTGTCCTTTACCGTCGTGTTTTCAGTATTTTATGTTGTCGTTTAAATGATAATTTACTGGTCATGAAACGCACCATAAAAGTGTTTATTAAAGTGCTACGATGACATTTGTAATTGGAACTCATTGTAAAATAGCTATTCAAGTATTTTTAAAGATGCCACTAATACCTACCTACTGATTTTGATAGTTAGGTAAGTACTTTTAAAGTGTAAAAATAATACTAGTGTTAAAAATAGCAAAATCAAAATCATCAAAATCAGAATTATATTTATTTCACTTCATTATACAGATGCGCTTATAAACCGTCCAGAATATAGAACAAAAACTCTACCACCAGTTCACAACGCGACCCACCTGAGGAGAACTGGCAAGAAACTCAGCGGGTTTTTCTTTTTTTTGTAGAGTAGTGTAGTGGTCTGGATATACTGTATGACATTAGGTGAGGCTGCAATGGCGGCCGTGGGTCTGTTGGGAGTCCTGCTCCTGGGACATCCTTCCGAGGGCTTACCCGGGGCTTCCAACCATAGGCTGTTGGGTGTTACGGGAGGTTTTTTTAGTCGGTAGGAGTTCGGCATAGCATTCGCAAGGATTTTCCTTCATGTTTAAAAAAAATATATACCTATAATGTATGACATTTTAGCGTTATCTTATCCGATTACTAAGGGTACCTTCCTCAGTTTAATGACTATATAATTTCAAAGAATGTTGCAGTATAAAGTACAACGTTAAACTTTCGGGTTCATACCCTTAACGAGCCTATAATTTTATCTTATTCAGAACTTCAGCACCGTCGGTGACTCGACAACTTTTCACTTTGGATAGTTGGCAAAGTAAATTCTATAGGTTTCCTTAAACTTACACAACAATTTCTTAACATCAAAATCTGTTGTAACTTAGCATTAAAATGTATTTTCCAGCTTTAATTAATTTTAAAGACACAAGCAGCGTAGAAAATTATTTAGCTAAAGATGTTTAATGTGTGCCTTGAACTTAATATGACAATCTTCATCACGCATGAATAATTCATTGCAAAACTCGACTAACATTGGCACTTTCAATTTTATCTGTAGCTCTTTCTCTTTACATAATATTTAATCTAAGACAGTTGCACAAATGCCTATTAACATAACGTGGCTCACCCATAATGTACGATGACATCGATTTAGAAATGTCTATGTCAGACAAGGAGAGGGGGAAAATATGGTAGCACGGAAGATGTTTTATGGGATAAGAAGGATTAATACGTATTCTTATCGAGATTATGCCATGTAACACCTGATTAAATTACTTATCTTAAAGGGTTCGATAATGTTGATCGTGCTAGTTATCGCGTGGAAAAACTCCGGATATCACGTACCTAATCGACTGTGGGGACACGAAGCAAGCACAGCCGCAGTCGGCGGACGAATATGTTGAGTACCCTAAGTACTGTGGCAGCTCTTTCTTTTACCTGATAAAATCCTCATGTATGCCATGCCGGACTCCCTGTGCCCATGCCAGCCGGGAGTCCCTTGTACGCCCTCGGAAGGATAATCCCTGGGCTCCCGACACAGACCTTCACCTATTCACCGCTGCATCGTGTGTGCTTGCCACGGAGCAAACTTGAGAGGTTCTTGCAGTACGTGACCAGGGCTGTTGCCAACAAATATTGCTATCTGTACCGTTATGTTTAAGAAACTGACGATCTGACTGTAGACAAGTTCCTAGTCTTGTCTGCTTTTTTTTTTCATTTTATTGTGACAGCTCAATCACGAATTTTAAATAAGGTCACTTACAACGTGACTGCTTCCCATGTTAGAGGTGCTATCAATACGTAACACAGGACTGTTGGTATGATTTCTGGGTACTTTACTGTACCGGTTTATTTAAGAAATTGACAACCTAACTGAAGACAAGTACTCTTGTTTGCGTTTTCCTTGATATATTCGTAAGTAAGCGTCATACATTAATCTATTAATATAGGCAAATCTTCAAACAGAAAGCTATAGAAAACATGATATATGGACGACTACTATTAACCAAATTAAATGCCTGTTTAGAAACTCATATTCAAAGGAACATTAATCATTCGTTGAAAGATCAGTGTGTACTACTGCATAGCTATATGAGAAACAGCTTTGCACAAAGCGTTGGCAAATGTTCGAAGTCTTGTAAGTGTTTTAACGAGTATCATAAATGTTGTGGGCGTTTTATAGCGGTTGATGTAGACATGTTAGTACAAAGGATTATCTTGTCGTTGGCAGTAGTGTATTTTTTTAATGTGAGGAAAATCCTACAGAAATAGACTCCTACCGACTAAAAACCTCACGTATCCCGCCTAACAGCCTACGGTTGGGAGCCCTGGGTAAGAACTCGCAAGGATGCCTTCGGACTCCCAACAGACCTACGGCTACCACTGCGGCCTCACCTTGGCAGTAGTGTATAGCAAGCAACATTCATCTGTTGCAAAAATGATGGACGTGTTTTTCCCAAGAGACTTTTCATTTGGTCACTGACTGTGTATTTACGAGTTACTTCGTATATTGGCTGGGTCTGATCTGGTTCGGTCATATTACATTATTGATCTTAAATCATAAATTTCGCTCAAAAGTTTATTTTAATTTAGCTAGACCTTAAAAATATTGATAAAACTAAATAATAAGGTACCTTTTTATGTGAACTCTAAACGTAAGCAACTTTCAAAAATTGAATTAAGTCAAAGCTTTAACTTTTTAGTGACAAGGATAAAAAAAGGGATGCTTAGATGGTTCGGACATGTAGAGAGGATGGATGAAAATAGACTGACTAAACAGATCTGCCTGCGGCGCTGGAGGTCGTGGATTCGATTCCCACCGGAGACAAATATTTGTGTGACCCATAAATGTTTGTCTCAAGAGTCTGGAACTCTGGGTGTTTCTGTGTATAATAAGTGTATTTAAAAGGATATAAGTATGGTCTGATACCCATAACACAAGCAGGTTATTCCTAGCTTACTTTGGGATCAGATAGCGTTGTGTGAAATGTCCGTGAATATTTATATTTATTTATTTTATGTATAAGGTGAGAATGAATGGGCAAACTGGCAGGGGTCGCTTTCGGCGCACGCATGGCAATCAAATTGAAGACCTGTTGGTAAAAGGCCAGGTCAAGAGTACCCTTAACCGGCGAGCGTGTATTAAAGCACTTATGAAAGTAGAAGAAGCGAAAGTGGTTGGCCAGGATCGTAGCAAGTAGAAAGCCATAGTCTCTGCCTACCCCGATGGGCAACAGGCGTGACGATATGTATGCATGTATTTAACTTTAATGTCGTCGGATTAAGAGTATATTTCTGTTAAAGTTGCAGATTTTTTAAACATAATTTCGAATCTTGCGATATTATGTTTAAAATATATATAATCAACAACCGTTTTCTTCAGTGCTATTAAACAGTTGTAACATAGAATTTCGATAGTATAACGTAGAATTTCTCGTATTTTTCTGCTGCAGTAACGTTTTTCCAATAATTCACAAACTCCAAGCAGTCATTTAAAGTCAACTGAATGCACAATTTTTCAGTGTTTTTAGTACTTTAACGCAAGTTTTTCATATTTATTACATTAAATCGTCCCATCTTACTGATTTTTGGTCTTAAATGACAAATGATACAATTTTTAGTAGTTAGAATCCAGTGTTATCTCTTCTTTAAGGTATAGGTATACCACTTCAATCTACAAATAAGTACTTTAATAAATCATAAACAAACAAAAAATAAGTAGTAAACTCCAAGGGAAGCCTTCAAAAAATTGAATTAAGTCAAAAGCTTGTCAGAAACATCACACCCTCACACACGTAACACCTCAAGCCCTCGTGACGCAATTCACTCCCTTTTGGAAAATTGCCACGTCAGTCAAACGTGTTGATCAAACCGCCAGTGACAGTGTTCATTGAGAAAATCCGTATGTGACGGTTGTTTTGAATAATATTGTTTACATGAGCCTTATAGAAATGTACTTTGCTATAGGTATAATGTAGATTTTTGGTCAATCGACTGAGAGATAATGATGATTGAAATCAAGGTTTTTAGATCCTTCTCTAAGCTACACTAGACCTCTCTACCATCAAATGTCTGTCTCTTCTTCTTAAAACTTCAGCTAGTTTTAGCGTAGCCTGTAAACGCATCATGTGGTTTATTTGACGTTAACTGTATGCTGTGGTTTTTACGAAGATGGCCTCCGATCTCTGAATTTTCATCAGGCCGGTCTTGTCATATTGAAGTAGGGCCTCTCAAAGTAAACACACGCACTCCTCGGAGTACTTTTTTTTTCATTCCAAGTTATAATTTTTCAAGATTTACCCCGTAGTCCAACTCTAAAATCCAATTCGTACCGTTCCGTCTCTACAACAAACCGCAAGGTAAAGCAACCACCTTCATGATCTTTGATCCTGTTGCGGTTGTCTGCGCCGTTTCCAGATAGCATTTTCGCAATTAAAGAAAATGTGGTGGCAATTTCCTGGAATATCTTCCTACTCTTTTAGGGTTATTGTAAATGCCTTGGAATATAATTATTGGTGTAACATTGCTACAATTTCTGTCGGAACAGAATTATTTGACTGGTACCAATCACTCATCAACCCATAATAGATAGAGCATACTTTATTTCAACTAGATAGATGAATCTACAAAGCCTGCCCTCAGCAAATGTAATCTTCAATAGGACTATGTGTCACACTGTATAGTATTATTATTAAAAAATGTGACCTGTAGAGAGGAACAAGGCAGTTGGATAATTATACAGACTAGCATTTGACGCATTCACTCTATCAATACAAAAATTTAAATTTAACTGTAGGTTACATCAGTGCCCGTATAGTCAAACTTACCTATGCTTAAACCCTAGATATACCTAGTTCATACAGAACCAAGTGACCAAGTTTGAAATATACTCAACCAAATCGAAACCGATTTGTAAGCCCCTTCCATTTTGTAGCACAAGCTCGTAGTGAAATAGCATTTATAAGCAGATCTGTATTTTCATTGAGTGGATTTCCGTTAGGAATTACTTCATTCTGACGTAGGTCACGTCCGGTTTGTGACGGCTGAGAGACACACGGAGGTGTGAATTTTTGTCTCACTTAATACGAACGTGGCTGTGACAGCTTTTCATTACTGCTGCGGTAAATTCTTAATGTATTCGGTAGGCTCTGCGGTTTTCCTTGACCTATACTGACAGGTTTTGTTTGTGAATTCGTTCAAGTTATTACTGAATTTCTAACCGTCGCCGCGTCGATATTTTTTTATGTATCGCAATTTTTCAAGAGTTAAAGTACTTACTTAAAATTATTGTTGAATATCAACATAATTAGTGTCCAGTAACTAGCATCACCGGTCTAGCAATTGTAAAGAGATTGTCTATCATTCATGTATGTTGTTAAAAGCCATAGAGCAACGCGAACTGTCTAAGGGGAGACGGCATAGAACGATTGCTCAGTACAAATTTGTCTGTCATATTTTGCGGGTGGCGGGGGGAAATCTTCCTCACCCACACTTTCTTAGACTCGCACTACAATAGCAATCGACTGGCAATACGAAGCCTATATATATACACTTTAAACAATACACTCATAAATTTCACACACACATGATACATTTTGTGTCATATCACCCCAAGTCGCTCAACTAATCCATGTATTGATGTGACGTCCGGTAAAGTTGCTAAACAAATCTGAATACTATATAGACGTTTAAATAGGTGTAAATAACAATAACTTGTTATAAAATTACTTACTTACACAAGATAATGCCATTTTTCTTCAGATTTCTTTAATCACATTTCTTTTTGTATTAATATCTAATTATTTCATCACTTTTATAAAATGACAATTCAACCGCTCACGCTGTCAACTAGACTTAGTCTAGTGAAAGAAACTTCAAAAAACAGTTTTTATGTAAGTGGGCACTTTTAGTCGTCAAAATGTCAAATTATTGCCAGAGGGGTTTTGCCAGCTTTGGCCTCTCCCTCTGTAAAGGCGCGCGATGCTCTGTGTTAAAAGCTGAAACTGTAGTTTTATTTATAAATTGTTCTTTACTTTCGCTTTTAAAACGAAAAAAGTAATATACTTTTTTCGTAAAGTAGCAAGATTAGATTAAAATTTGTTTCCATACGTGCTATTTAAAAGAAAGGCGAACAAAATAGGTAGTACCCAGTAAGTGCGGTATTTAATTTAAGTATCTGGATAATCTATCATCCTCAAAGGCAAACATCTTTCTATTCTTTTTTCGACCCCACGGTGGTTAAATAATGCATCTTTGTGGTTTTGTACCTACTTGCAAAATATAAATACAGCATCCTCAGGGATAAACCTGCTCTTGTCTGCATAAATACAGCCAAAATTAATCTAATATCCCGGTTTATGTCCCAATACTCCTGATACACATTATAATCTACCAAACACATTAACAAAAACATATCTAAATATTACTGAACCGCATCGATCACAATATTACATGCGGCTGTCCCTAGTCTAATCCAAACGGCCATGTCACCGCCCAATGGAACACTATTCCATAACTTAGTTATCTTGCTATCAAAATATAAACACACGCAATACTAGCCTCTATTACTCAGGCATTAGTTCGAATTTTGGCTGTAACATATTTTGAAAATATGTTTGATATCGAAGATGGTTTGCATGTAGATGTGACTAATGCATCAACCGAAATAATCCAATAGGATGTGGTAACTGTTTGCATGACTAGATCGGTACATGTGCAGTGTTTATGTAATCATTGATACCAATTTTAGCCGCTAGTTATTGTGTCACTGTCACTTTAATTCCGTGAAAAGGGTATCGCTAAGGGAATTAATTTTCGTTGGTTTGCCCGTGGCTCCATACGGATGTGAGGTTTGATTTTCTCGCATCCCTTTCCTACAAGAAATAGTTTCAGGGATAAAAAGTAATGCCCTTTTCGAAGCTCTACTCATTAGGATCGGTTCAGAGTGTAACAACAAGCAGACAGAGTTATTTTTGTATTATGGCACAATATGACCCCTGCGGGCCTAAAAAGGCAACATAGCGCGTTTCATTCATAACAGATTCATTTGCAGAGTTGCACAAGAAATGCTTTAGAGATAACATTAAAAAATGAATCTTTGCAATTCTCCCAACATATTTGAAATCGATGTTGCTGCTTTAAAAAAATACAGGGAACCGCCGAATTGTAAAAGTATTTTGCCAATATTACTACGTAAAACGTTATATATATATCGTGATTTTCATCTATAGAATATAAAATAAGTAAAAATGAAGCATTAAATTACATAATTAATGCACTTTATTTTTTATTGTGGTCGCTCGTAATTTACGCCAGACATTATTGCATCTGTCATAGGTGTCATGTCATTGTCAATTTGATCAATAATTTGTAGCTAGAAAAAAAGAACATTCCTAATATAGTCCGTTCACAGTTTATTTACCTCTGACAGATCGTTTTCTGTGTGTTGGTATTGCAGTAAAGTCCCCCTGTGAGTGCCAGCTTATGACATTTTACCGCGTTTTAGGGGAGATTATAAGATGGAACCGTTAACAATGAGAGTTATTTTTATTATGTAAATATCCTTTAGTCAGTATAATTAACATTACTAAAGACGTAGTTCTGTTACTATAAGATTTTTCTAAAGTTTCATTTTTATTTACATAAATGGATAAGTATTCAAAAACGACACTCATTACTATCACGAAGGAGGGCAAAATTGCTGCTTTCACACCTCAAATTATTTCCGCGCCCGAAAAAACGGCAGCAAAAGAAGAAAATACGTTTCGACTTAAGCTTGGACTATATGGGAGAAAAACAATCTTAGTATGGTAACACGAAAATCAGAGACGCCAACCTCACAGCTAGAGGTAAATTATAGTCCGTTCACAGTTTATTTACCTCTGACAGATCGTTTTCTGTATGTTGGCATTGCAGTAAAGTCCCCCTATGAGTGCCAGCTTAAGACATTTTGCCGCTTAATAGGGGAGATTATGAGATGTACACGTTAGCACTAACAATTATTTTTTTATGTAAATATCTAATTGTCAATATACATAACTTTACTAAACACTTGATTCTGATACTATAAGATTGTACTTAAGTTTTATTTTTATTGATATGGATATTTAAAAAAGACACTCATTACCATCACCAAGTAGGGCGAAGTTACTCCTTCCACATCTCAAATAATTTCCGCGCCCGAAAAACGGCAACAAAAAAGAAAATAAGTTTCGACTTTAAGGTTAGAATACATGGGATAAATAAAATCTTAGTATGGTAACACGAAAATCAAGCAAGCCAACATCAGCGCTAGAGGTAAATTAACTATGAACGGACTTCACATAAATTATGTATTGTTTCAAAGAGATATTATTATTGGTTTCTGTGACCTAGGCATCAGTTTCAAGCTTGAATTCAACACCAAAAAGAAAACAAGAAATTGTATCAAAGAATATAGTAAATCTACTTTAACGATAACGACGGCACCAATATATGAAAAAAGATGTCTGTTCTTTCTGTGATTGAATTAAAATAATTGATTACTGACGTGCTATCCTACACTCTGAGGCAATCAAGATTTATAAACAAGGGACATTCGTCACATTCAAGTCCTTTGCAAGACCCAAAGCTCAACTTTATTGCATGTACTTATTGTATCAAAATAAAAATCAATAAAAGGTAAACAAAATTATAATTCAATAATTAGTTACATATTTATTTCATAGTTCTTAATTACTAGATTGCAAGTTATCTTATAATTAGGTCGTGCTTACCAAAGCTTTTGCTTGAGCATGTGATGTGTCCTTTATTCTGCAGTCAATCGGCTACTACCAGGGAATCAGGGCCGGGTTTAGTTTTGCATTATCTGTTATACCTGCATACATGCTTTGGTATTTCCTATTGTTGAGAGAGCTCCATGACAGTAATCTAACACCATTGACAATGGCTTGGTATTACATAAGCATTTGTTATGCAACGGGTCACTTCTACAGATCATCAGGCTAAAAGACAGGGCCTTCATGACCGATGCCACCAAATGCATCTTGCAACAAATTCCTAACTCCTAGTGCAAATTGCTAAGTTATCATTATCAATAAAGGATATTGGGTTCAGTTTTCAAAATAGCAATCATTAAACTAGAGGAAGGAGCCTGAATCACATAAAAACTTGATAAATAATCTTCAAATAATACAAGAAGTTCTTTTATGCAATATAAATGCACATTTACCTAATTGAAAACAGTTAACAATTAACAATTACCAGCATTTTTGTCTTCAGTCCATGGCACTGATGAATTAACCAGGAAAATCCTAATTCCTACACTGGTTAATTCTGAAGTGCCAGGCAAGATTGAAGCCATTAATGCTTGGAAAATGTCTTGCCCGGATACTGTTTTGCCCACACATCCATGCTCCCAGAGGCAATGGGATAGGCCGCTCTGCAACGAAGTAAGGAAACAGTTATTGAACACGTGTTCGAATGTTGCAGAACGTGCTCGCCTATTGGCTGTGGGAGAATGGGAATCAGGTGTCTGGCTTCAGGCTCTTCCGTCGCCCAACATAGGTACTATGTTGGACGATATTACATTCAGAATTGCTGCCTGTCTTCGTTTAGGTGCTCCCTGCGTTTCTCCTCATTGTTGTCAATGTGGAGAAGCAGTCGACAGCCTTGGGCATCACGGCCTGTCTTGCAGCAGGAGTGCTGGTCGCAGGTCCCGCCATGCATACATCAATGATATTATCCGCCGGACTCTTGTCACCGCCGGCGTTCCAGCCGTGCTAGAACCTAATGGTTTGGCTCGCGACGATGGCAAGAGGCCGGACGGTATGTCATTGGTGCCTTGGAAGATGGGAAGGTCTTTAGTTTGGGACGCTACTTGTGTGGATACCCTGGCCCCTTCTCATCTTCCTAGCACGGCGACCTGCGCCTGTGCTGCTGCTGCATCTGCCGAGACACTCAAACGGCGCAAATATAATAATTTGATAGGAAATTATATTTTTGAGCCGTTTGGGGTCGAGACATTGGGCTCGTGGGGTCCAAGTGCACATATGCTTTACAGAGACATCGCAAAGCGTTTGATCGACTCTTCTCGTGACCATAGGGCTGGCCTCTTCTTCGCTCAGCGAATAAGCATAGCTATTCAACGCGGTAATGCGGCCAGTCTTATGGGAACCTTACCATTTGACGGTGATGGGGAGGAATTCTTCGACACCTAGACGGGGCATTGTCAGTTTTGTATAGATAAGTATTTTCCCTCCTTATTTTTATTTTGTTGTAGTTATTTTTCTTTTTTTCTGTTCTTTATTTTACTCTGTACATAGTTAATTTAATATTTAATAACCTTGTAAATTTATGTAAATATATATTAAATAATAATAGAGCTAAAAAAAAAAAAAAAAAAAAAAAAAAAAAAAAAAAAAAAAAAAAAATTGAAAACTGTTTCATTTTCAGATGCAAGATAATTTTCCAAATAGTATTTATTGGATGAGCTCTCGAGGAGTCATGACTAGTTTCATCATGGCTTGCATTAACGTCAACAATGTGTTGCAGCAATTAATGAATGTGAATATACATGCACAATGTTAATTATGACCGGTTTGGAAGGACATATACAAAAGAAAAAGATTTAACCGACACCAATAGAATGTTGAAGATTTTGTGTATGCGAATTGTACAATTTTTTTACCATGGCTAGAGCACTGTTATTATGAATGAATAAATAAATTAAGCAATACTTAAGTGTACAAAGTTTCTATATCATTTTTAGATCTCTAATTTCACCTTTACCATCAATGTATCTAAAAAATCCTTTCGCATCGAAGCCTCAGGTCTACAGGAATGACAGCAGATTAGCAGATGTACTAGTTGACAGGTGAGTTTGGCTTGGACAGGTTGGCTTGTGCTTTTAACACTGTTGGAAATGCATTCTGGACCCATAGGATACCCCGGGGGTGCCATGTTAACTTATGAGAAGGATTGTGCTACATCCAGGACTAATACATTCTGGACTCATGGTACCCTCCAAAAGATATCCCTGGGGGTGTCATATAATCTTTGGAGGAGGGTCCATGGTACCCCTAGGATTCCGAACCCATGCCACAACCCCATGAGGTACCATTGTGGGTGCCATGTAAATAATGGAGAAAGATTTGTGGCTCCCTTAGGATTGGTCAATCCGTAATAATGGCAAATAAGATATCTCTGTCTCAATATGTAGGTCTTCTTTGCTAGCCCAAAAGGGCTTATAAATCCAACAATTAATGCATTTCGGACCCATAGCACATCCCATAAGCTACCACTGCGGATGCCATGTGAACTAAGAAGGAGCCGTGGCACTCCCCGAAACATTGTGACATGTAGGTAGCCCAAAAAGGTTATTTATACTGTTAATTGATAACACTTGGTGGAACCTGCTGCTCATATTGAATAACACCACTTATACCTACTGTTCTACAACATTTATTTACTTTACAACTGACTGGTTTCGCCTTTCGGCGTTCTCAAAGGTAAGGTTGTTATAACTTGATGACCACTATATCATGTTAAAAGGCTAAGGTGACATTATAAGTATCTTAGAGTATTTATTAGGTTTAGGTATATAATTATATACCTAATGTCACCTTAGCCTTTTGATTTTAATCAAAGGCTAAGGTAATTAATGAAAACAACCAATAAACTCAGGGACAGACTTCTCAAAGTTCCTTAACTCTATGTTATGTCTTTTAGACATTTTCCAGGGTCGGCAGAGCGACTGTATCAAATAAAACGTTTTCAACTACCTGGGTTACCTACCTACGGTTACACTGGTATGAAAACTCACTCACTTGTACTATTCCACAACTTTTATTATAATTTTTATTACCTAACCGGTTTCGCTATTATAGCATTCTCAAAGGTCCTTTGAGACCTTTGAGAATGCTATAATATGCCATAATGTATAACAAGTTCCATCAAGTGCCAACAATCAAAAGTAGGTATAAAGGTTACACTGTTCATTAATGAAAATACTAGTTTATCTTGACGTGTACGCTTTAAAAAGTTTCTATAGAGTCCCAAATCTGCAATTTTGTCCAAAAGAACTTAAAAACACACAAATGACAATAAAAATGCTAAATTTAAACGTGAAATCTTAGTCCCCCCCTTACCAATCTAATAATTCACCAATTTGAATATAGAATTTGACATTATTAATAAATAATTATTCATGGATGTGGCCATTTTACGAATTTCCATACAAAACTGTCAATTCAGATGATTTACAATGAGATTCTTCAAGACAATTTAGTGAATGACAATTTAGTGAAGAGAAACACTATAAGATCCATAAAAGAAACGTACAATGTGGCCTTTTTAGGCCCACTGAAGTCTGATCCTCACATTATGTAATTCAATATTCAAGACCTGCCTGTGTTTGTGTTATCTATTAATAGTCTCCAAATCTCTAATGGATGACGTCTTAATTCCTTTGTGAGCTTTGTGTACGGTAGGCTAGTCAGATGCCTAAATTATGTGATTAGTTTTAGTCAGGTATTATTTGTGTGTATTTATTAGTACCTATTCTAGAATCAGGTAGAATAGAAACACTACAGAATTAGTATTGATTTTGTTTTTATGACTGTTTTATAGATGTTACAGTTTTTGAGCATTTCTTAGATTCCTGCCAACCCACTCTTAGATTACTCCCATAACTACTTGCTGGCTAATGATTTACACTTCCCAAGGTTCGGAGGATAGATTGCAGTCGCACTTATAAAACATTGAATTGCACTTTTTCGACCGATGATGCCTTAAATCTGACATTTTTATAAAGCCTTGCCATAGCGTTCCGTCATCAGGTGAGTGACGTCATTTTGACAAGGCTGTTGGTATTTTGGTTAAGATTACATTATGTTTATGCCTAGATATTTTGCTCCCCATATTACCCTGTGACGGCAATTAACTTCCCTATCATATGCGACCACCAAAACTATTGTCAAATAATAGGTACATACATAATTTGATTTATTTTAAAAGATAACGGTCATCCCTAAAGTTTTAGTGACGTTTGTGTTCTTACCTCTGACCTTAACAGCTCCAAAGTAGGTGGGCGTTAATATTGGTTGACATTTCTCATAGGTCGGTAAATATTTGACAATATCGGTGTGTCAACTTTCTGATTGGTTTTCATTTCTTCTTGTGTCAATATAATATATTTAGTGGGTATTTTGTTTGTTGATCTTTGGAGAATATCACAAAGGGAATCTTACTGTGTATGTGTGGATCACGTTTTTGGCGTAGCTTGTAAGAATACAGAGAGAAAAATGTTTTAGTTTTTCCGAAAAAAAAATGTTTGTCAAGTAATATTTTTGATCAGATACTGTTTACTGGGACCCACGGCGACACATTCGCATTATTCTGCGTCAAAGCCAATCTTAAACCCAGGATATTGTGGCTGTAATATTAAAGGGGGTGGTAACGGCCTGAATAGACGACAGTCACTTCAAACTGTGCTGAAAATAATTTCTAATCTAATAAGGGTTTGAAAGCTACTGGAAGACGCTAAAATGAAAAAAAATTGCTAAACTTAAAACTTTAAATAATATTTTATTTATAGGATACTTATTTATTAATTATCTTTGTTAACAATGTACAATCCTTACCGAAATGGTAATAAAAATATGAAATGGAAATACATTTTAAAATTTCGCTACAAATAATATTAATTTCTTTGATCATATCGGAAACGAGGCTTATCGTTTTCCCTCAAATCCGTGTAGGAATTTCTTTAGTTATGATTATGAATGACAGGTGTAAAAGCTTAGGGGAGGTGTGCCCATAGCGAGTACCTTAAGGCAAAGTTGAAAAAAAAATGGTTTATAACATAGCCACAATTATTTTTTGTTTTTCCCAAACTATACTAAACGCTTTCGAATGGAGTATGGTTCGATTTATCGGAAATAGAAAAACGGATGTCTTATAAGCAAGTTACGAAACCTCTTCTTATGTCCGCTTTGCCGGAGGGCACTCGTTCAGGATAAAAAGGGCATAGGTTGAGGTAAAGAGGAAATGGCACAAAATCATTGAAAAAAGACACTGTATCAGGTTCTTGATTCAATTTCTTGATTCGCAGTAAATACAGTTGTAAATCTTCCTTGTTTCACTACACATGACCCAGATTTAAGATGCCTTTGCAGCATCGTTCTAGGTAGGTATCCCAAATTTTGCTGCTACGCTTTTGATAGATCTTCCTAATTTTTTTTTTTTTTTAATTATTACATATCTATATTTACATTATTACTATCTAAACTAAACCTAAATAAGGCTCCCGTGGCTTCCTAATTAATAGCACTTCTAGGGTGTTTGTCGCATCCATAAGGTTTGCGAAGTTTTTCGTTTGTAATTATTAACCATATAAAAAGAATAGTAAAAATTCTTTATGTAACGGGCGGGTAAAGAGCGGGCACGTGTCCGCTTTGCCATGCCCGCTCTCCCTTTTTCGGAACCTCAAATATCCAAACAATATTTAACCTCAAAATGTTCAAACACACGGTATTCAGATCTACCACTTTACAGCCAGATAACCATTTAATAACAAAATCGGATTGATTATAGCATTGTAAACACAAAAAACCTACAGTATGGGGTTCTTCATAAGGGGTCTTAGAAGGTTTTTACAGGGTCGGCAGCGCGAGTTGGCACCTCTGGTGTTGCAAACTTTCATAGGCTGCGGTGACCACCGGTCCTTCTGGTGGGCCGTATGCTTGTCTGCCACCTTAGCGGTATAAAAAAAAACGTGAGAACAAATGATACATACCTTGCAATATTTTTCAAAAACCCACTTAAAACATTTTTTTATCGCAACTCCTGATAATGTGCTCGTCAGGTGAACGAATGATGCGAGGTGTGCGGGCCGCGGATGAAAGCGCTCTCTTTTTTAACATGATTATATTTAAAGACAGTGCCTGCTTTGGGCCCAGTGCCCGCTTTGGGCACATCTCCCCTAACTCGTATAATCGTATTTTACAATCGAATGCACAAAATATTATAAACACGGGCGGTACATGTAAATTTGATAGGATTACCTGCGACGATCCGCTTAAGCAATCATTTGCACATGAGTTATTTTTTCACCTGTTGAGTTATTGCTTTTTACAAGTATTTATTACAGCTATTTGAATACAGATTAGGTGTATATTCTACAGATTTCCACCTCATCTTACAGAGCTCTCTCGAAGAGCCTTCGCTGACTGAAGTGGGTGGACGCGGCATATGTCCGCACATGTGGAAAGAGTTTCTTCCCTAGGAAATATCGACTTATAGCGCACATATATGTACATATCTTTGGGAGCCCGCTGCAGATCCAAGGCCCGCGACGGACGGACGACTACGCTCAAGTTAAAATTGCCGTATTTTATTGTACTCTAAGATTTCTAGCAGAATATAAAATGACCTATGGCACCAAATTTTCCACCCCTGGTAGTTCGCAGTGCGTCATTTATTGTTCTGCTCTCGTAGGACCACACCATTTTTGTAAGCCGCACATAATTTTTAAACAGCGTAATTTTTGAAATATTTCTCATTATATTTTTATGCAAAAGAGTAACTTACTGAACAGCATTGGGATTGATTTTTGTAATAAGAAAAGATCGTTTCTCTGTCGAACAACAAAAACTTGGAACAACCTGCCCGCGCACGTGTTCCTCTCTAAACGCCAACTTGAGGACAACTGTCAGAAGTCCTACGGACTTTGAAAGTGGCCCTCCAATCGCTAGATATCACCATAAAATTCACTATAAAAACAAATCTGGATAGTTCATTGATGAAGGTACCTAATATAGGTGTAGTAACATTCACGTAGCAATTCTACTACGGAGCTACGAAAACGTAGTCTTCGTAGAGGGTACTTACCTATGTTATGTTATAACTTGAGATAGGTACTCTACACGCCCGTATTTGCAAGTTAGGAGTAGGTGATGATGAAATATTTTTTCGTCATTACAAAACAAAGTTATTCTGGAGGGACATAGGCTATGTATAATCATGTTATGACCTAAGAAAGCGAAGTAGTATTAATAAATGTCGATAAATGTCACAGATTTTTACACACTATATTTGGCCTATACTTGCAGACATGTATGAGAAACACTACAAAATCCCGGAGGATCTAGTGTCTCGCCATCCAGACCCGACATATTCCTGTTTTTGAGGATACATAGGTGTGCAGTGCTCGTGGAGCTCACGGTGCCGTGGGAGACCAACATACCTAAGTACCACGCCATGAAGATAAATAAGTACTTTGACTTGACTAGGTATGTGGTTAAACTCTATGCCGTAGAAGTAGGAGCAAGGGGAATTCCAGCTAAATCCCTCTATAATTTATTTAAAGGCCTTGGATTGCAAAGAGCTTCAGTAAGCTCTTTACTAAAATGAATATCCAAAGCGGCATTGATAGGATCTTACCAAATCTGGTTGAGCAGGGGAAGGAACTTTGCTGACGGTGGAAGGTGAGCGTTTATGCGCATAGAAAGGTGGCCACCCTTAACCTACTCAAATGGGTCGCAAGTCCCAAGCGCCGTCGGGGTGTTCCCCCCTGTGCCACGCTATGGACCCGGCGCCCGCACGAAGAACCCATGGAATGCTAAGAATAAAGTCTCTATTTTTAATAACCATTGCAAATTCATCAAAATTAAATTTTTATTTTATAAATAAATCAATCCTCGCAGCGTGGCCCTGTATACTTATCTCTGCAGCTGACTGTACCACTTGGTTTGTTGTCTGACACAGATGAAGCCGGAGAGCACAGTTAGTATTATATCATTTTACATAGTAACAATACCATCAGACATCTATATATATAAAAATCAATGCCACTTTTCGTTGTAATTTTATAACTCAAGAACGGGCTCTCCTATACAAACCAAATGTTTAGGCTTTGTTCGAACTATTTAGTAGATGGTTTATGTGAAGTTTGCACAAAATCGGTCAAGCGATTCTTCATTTATCACGCAAACAAAGTTGCGCGGGTCAGCTAGTAACTAATACAAACCTGTACTATCTAAACTGAAACATCTCAGAAATAGTTTAAAATAGATTTTCCATCTGTTGTGGGGAGACAAGTGTCCCAGAAACTAAAATACATGGTCTGGCGCACTCACACATTTGCATTGGTGTGAACACTCGTCACCATTGTTTCTATAACTAAATTGTTTGTAGGGTTCCGTATCCAAAAGGACCCTATTCATGAGACTTCGTCGTCCGTCCGTTTGACTGTCACTGTACTGTATCTCAGAACCGTGATAGCTAGAGAGCTGAAATTTTCATAGATTAATGTATTTCTGTGTCTGCCGCTATAACAACAAATATACATATAATGGCTAGGTAGTTTCAGCTATAACTAAAATAAAAAAACCGGCGAAGTGCGAGTTGGACTCGCCCATGAAGGGTTTCGTAGCAGCAAGTAACTTAATATAAAAGAGCTTATAGTTCGTTGTAACTGACCCTGTACCCTACACGTATGCGGACAGACAGACAGACATGACGAATCTATAAGGGTTCCGTTTTTGCCATTTGGCTACGAAACCCTAAAAACGCTATAAATCACGTTTGTATGGGAACAACTAACGTGACTTTTTGCCGTTTTAGCCCCTCTTTATAAAATAGACTGTAGAGGGGCTTATGGCGAGACTTGTGTCTGTAGTATGTGACTCTTTTGCATTAAATTACGTCACTAGGTCACGTGGATCATCTGTTCAAAGTTTGAAATAAAATAAAAATCACAACGTCAATCGGATTGAACTTTTACTTTCACAATAAACGTAAGAGTGGCAGTCGGGTGAGACCGTCTCACGGCTTCTTGTTTTTTTACGTAACCCTCCGTGCGCGAATCCGGCTCGCACTTAGCCGCTTTTATACAATAACATATTATATTGTCGCTTCGGTTACCTAAATGTATCATTCCTGAAGCAGCAGGGGATATGTCACCCACATGCTTGGAAATATTCAATATCTGTTTATTAATATCTGAAACAGAAACAAATATTTTTACGGCGAAGAGGATTGGACTGAGAAATTTGGCACAGTTATAATGTACATCGAGAAAGAGTGCCGGATACTGATTGTTTAATACACAAGTACGTGTGGCGAGGGCAAAGAGTACAAAATGTCGCCACTCGAGACAATTCATCCCGAGAGTGTCGTAAGAGGCGAATAGGAAAACTGTCGCAAAATCAGATCCATTGCGTGAAGAAACTCGAAATGAAACCCGGTTGTCAGTAGTATGACAATTGTTAAGCCAAGTTGAATGCCTTATGGGAGACTTGAAAAATTTCATTTACGGTTCGTCACGACCAGCGAATGTCCATTTCAACACGGCAATAGGCCCACCACCTAGCACCTTCGAGGATAATGTAGTGACTGTAATATATTTATGTATACGTAGTTAAGTCCATATTACTACGCCTGGCTTGCTTAGGTGGTGTGCAGAGACTTCTGTACATATTAAACACCCACATTTTGCCAATATATTTGTTGATTCACGACACGGGCAAGTAAAATCACCATTCAGTAATCCGAACTATAACACTAACAGCCAAGCCAATAAATTTTGTTTTTTTTTTGTAATTGCGTCAAAAATAAGGGAAATGTAAGAAAAAAACAATGTGTAGGTACACTACATTCGTTTAAGCTGATTGTCGTTCTTCAAAAGCTGATTCCAAACATAATCCAAAACTGTTCATGATATTTTCTGGGGGTGTAACATTTGGCGAAAAGAGCTGTGTAATATGCTAAACAGTTTACGAGTAACATCGGGAAGAGTTTGTTATGCGGATTTCGTGGCGTCTGGGGTAAATTTTTGGTGCTTTTAGACTTTCTACCATACATATTATTGAAATCAGAAATAGCTAACGCACTTAGAGTACCTATAAATAAGTAGGTACCTTCTTATATATACTCTAAGCTCTAAGCTAACGCAGGACTCGTAAAGTATTATTTCCTTGGTGCTTCGAAGTACCTACCATAAGGTTTTATTGACTTCCAAATGAATTATTAAAGATAGCTAACTGTACAGATAGCTTCCCACTGCTTTGCCTGTTACATACTATGAGCCTCACTGGACTCATTTAAGTTTTGCATTATGCTACTCGCTAGTACCTTATGCTGTATTCTATTATAAAAAAAAAGGAAAAGGAAATTACCAGGAAAGAAATCTGTTCAGTTGTTTCGGAGCATATGGATTAAAAATATAAAAAAATACAAATCTTTTCAATATAGAAAAAATTGGAAAATAAAAGTTATGATAACTGATTTCTCAATAAAATATATTTCAATAGCAACTAGGAACTTTAATTTAATTTAAATGGCGCTCGATAACTAAAATGAGTTCACAAACTCCAATAGTCGCGACTTTTGCACAAGTTTTGCTGTTGGAAATTACTTTTAAGGAATAAAATGTTCTGTAAATTGATTATTTAATCTTTACGACGAAGTTTCAAGTCTTTTGGATGTATCTAATTGGGGCTGAACTTTTGTTACCTACCCTTGTAAATCATATTTAAAGTAGGTAAAAACCTACTCCGGAGCTCTCCTTGTAAAAAGATATCTAGGTACTACATGTATTTTGCTGCAGTATTTTTTTAAGGTGGAAATTCTCATGGATGCAATGCTGGACCCTACCGACTTAAACTACACTAAGTCCTGCCACCTGTCTACGGTCAGAAATCCCGACTTTGTCTACCATTGCGGAGTCCCCATGCGACGTAGTTCATAAAGCTTGTATAGCTGGCTTAGATCTCTGAAGGTTAATCCAACACTAAATTCATGCAGGTGGATATTCCTCATGACGCAGATGGTTGCAACAGCGTATAAAATCCAAATAATTTCTGCAACAGTCTCTAAATCTGTTTGTCTAGTCAAATTGCCCCAGTTAAACTGTTGAAACAAACCGCAACATTATAAACCAATAATGGAGTATCAGCCTACGTTTGGGGATTCAATTTGCCAGTTCCAGCGTCATATTAGCGGCTTTACGCTATCCTGTATTGAATTATTCTACAGTGAAGTTTCGTTAACCGGTGAAAACTGATTATGTCACTTTTGATGTCAGTTCTGTTATTTTGGAAGGCTGTTTCATATATGGAGTTTATTCGTTTCAATCAAAGTGAAATTTTTCTTTACACTAAGTGACCAAGGCATGAATCGCCCAACTGAAATGTAGTGGCATATTGTTCGTAGAACTAAAGGGATGGAGCCGAAAGGTTCTCGAGGAATGACCGCGTATCGTAAAACATCGAGTATGTAGAGTTCCCAAAAGATGGAGAAGATTTAGAATTAAATAAATAATAAATAAATATAAGTGGGCATTCACACACAACATCATCTAGCCTAAATTAAGCTAATATAAGCTTGTTCTATAGGGTCTAGACGACTGATAGACATACTTATATATTTCTGAATACATACATATTATACATAGAAAACACCCAAACTCCAAAACAAACATTTGTGGATCACACAAATATTTGAACCGACCCAGGAATCGAACCCAGGACCTCCCGCGCCGCAGGCGGTATCACTACCGACTACGCCACAGAGGCAGTCATTTTCAATTGAAAATGATCTAATAAAGGTCGCGGAAGCCTGCTGGATGCGGGCTGCACAATTCAGAACCCAGCAGTGGGCGTCAAACCGGCTGAGATTATTATGAACCCGGTGCCATTGAAGGACTCTATCAATGTATCTAACAATATAACTGCACTTATATAAGCTAAATTTGTCCATTTCTAAGTTAAGGCTCTGTTACACCGACCCCATACATTGACACGTGCGTGGCGACGCATCTGCTCCTTTGCGTATAAAATCGCACCCTATAAAAATATAAATACTGTTTCGACACGTGGGTGGTCACATGCGTGAACCCCTGCCACAAGGAGTATGATTATGAGTTTACGCCTGGGCACTGCCCACACAATACTCGCAGCTCACCAATTCTCAATTGTAAGACTTTTTTTATATTATGCTCGACAAATTGACGTCGCCAGCTGGATTATGAAGTTGATTTGGGCAGCGAATTAGTTTGGCCATTCGAAACATTTCGAAAATTTGCTGAACTGACATTGTCACATACTGGAACATACTTTGTTGTGAGATTGAATTTCCCAATAAACCAGTTAACATGAAATCTATAAAAGATCCTTTTCTCCGATAAGAGAACAATGAATCTTCTTAGCTATTTTTCTGTCCAATATAGTGTAATACACTACGCCTGACATACCTAAAATGTAATTAACCTTAAAAGACACGAATATCATAGATCGATCTATATTGTAATAGGTAATCGAAAATGTGTTTCACGCATCCTCTGTATATGAATTTTGAAGCAGCAATATATGTAATACAGGCTACTTTTCAATACATGAATTCCAAGCTGCTTTTCAAATAAAGTTACGGGCAAAAGCAATTATCCTATATTTATTTGTCATGATATCAGAACATTAATCTAAAATACCTTGGCAGTAAATAAAACCAATGTTTACAAGTTTTCAAGACTTGAGAATAAATGCGATAACTTTTCGTGTCAAAGTACATAACGTTTATCAAAGTTATATAGCATAAAGTCATTATTCAAACTTCTTCGTTTGCACCTTTATTTGCGAAGCCGCATTTGAAATTAGTTTGTACAATAGTTTTATAATCAGTTGTCACGGAAGCACTTCAACGGTGCCGACTGTATCACTTCCTTTAGTTGTGCTCTAGGAAACATAGATTAAAAAGTATATTAATGTAACCTAAGTATAGTTACAGAACATTTTTAACAATAAAACGTGAAACGGTCTCACCCGACTTCCCCTCTGTGAAAGTGAAAGTTCAATCCGATTGATGTTGTCATTTCGGTTTTATTTCAAACTTCGAACAGATGATCTACGTGACCTAGTGACGTAATATAATGCAACAAAGTCACAGACTACAGACACAAGTTTCGCCATAAGCCCCTCTGCAATCTATTTAATATAGATGGGCTAAAAGTGCCTAGGGGATTGTTGATCTAATAATAAAATTAGTTTTTGTTACATTATAATCGTAAATACGCATGACACATATGAATCGAGGGTTAAAATGATACTATATAGTATACAGTTTCATTTTAACCCTCGATTTATTTTTTAACTGTTTTTAACTGTTTACTTTTATCGACTTATCCAACAACATACCAGCTTTTTATATCGCTAATATTCCGTATATAAATTCAAAGACACCAATACCATAAAAAATCAATGCTTCATATTTATTCTCACGACCTTCTAAGATAAACATTCTGTGTATTCTGTCTCTTGGTACAGCTTAAATCATTTTAACGTCCCAAAAAAAATAGGAATGGCACGCTAGCAGATAACTATGATTTCTCGCATATACGTGAAATAGCTTCGCCTTAATGAAAATGTTTATCGCGCTGCATTGAACGTATTCCAAATGTATAGTTTATGTTCATGTTGTTTTATTCATGCCCGTATTCTCTAGAAACCCCTTTCGTATTTTTATAGGAAAATAATTTTCATAGCTGTATAAAACCTTTTGGCAAAGTAACCAGTTTCATATGGTATTGCTGTAGAAGTGCCACTAATTTATTGATGCTTAAAACAATATGTTATGACTAACACTTTGTTTTATAAATACTTAGAATTGTTATTTAGGTTCTGGCTGTAGCCCCTGGTGATCGTAGTAGGGTACTATTACACCCTGTAGAACCACTATTATGGGTTTAGTAAGATAATGAAAAATCTTTTACGTATCTCTCTATATACCAGGAAATCTAAGATCTTTGATATAAGTTAGTAAATAACCTCAATAAAAATGAAACTTATAAATTCAAGGGTAACTTTTCCAAATTTAAAGAAAACACCTAAGTTGGCGCCTCGACGTTCATGAATATAGTTCGTAAAAGCAAACATTCAAATTCCGTGTCATAACATCGATAACGACAGTAACTGCGTCATATCTGCCATAAATTCATACTCTGTGACAGCTAACCTTTTTTTTTTTTTTTTTTTTTTTTATACCACTAGAGTGGCAGACAAGCATACGGCCCCCCCAGATGTACCGGTGGTCACCGCAGCCTATGGACGTTTGCAACACCAGAGGCGCCACAAGCGCGCTGCCGACTCTTTAAAAACCTTCTAAGTCCCCTTTTGAAGAACCCCACACTGTAGGCGTCCGGGAAAACCGAAGCAGGGAGATCATTCCACAACCTAAGCGTACGCGGAAGAAAGCCTCTATTAGATCTCACCGTGCTCGAGCGCTCAGGACGCAACGTGTGATGATGAACACCCTGTCTATGGCGAGCGGTGCGTTGATAGAATGTAGCCGTAGGCATCATATCAAACAATTCTTCAGAGCACAAACCGTTGTACAGGCGGTAGAACACACATAGAGAAGCAAAGTCTCTCCTGTCACTAAGAGGTTCCACACCACCTGCAAGTATGGGATCGTTGACAACTCTCATAGCTCGCCTTTGCACCGAGTCAAATGGACGAAGCTGGTATTCGGGTGCCCCCGCCCAGAGGTGACAGCAGTACTCCATATGCGGACGCACTTGCGACTTATAGAGAAGCAGTGCTTGCGCCGCAGTAAAGTACCGCCGCGCCCTTCTGAGCACTCCGAGCTTCCTGGACGCCAGCTTGGCCTTGCCCTCCAAGTGACTGCGGAACTGCACATCACTGGAGATGTCAACACCAAGGATCCCTATACTTTCAGAGATGGTGAGAGATGTGCCCTGAAATTGTGGCGCCACAGTGAATGGGGTCTTTTTTGCGGTGAAAACACAAACTTGTGTCTTGGTAGGGTTGAATTGGACAAGATTTTGTCGACCCCATTCGGACACTCTAGTGAGAGTAGCCTCGACTTCAGACACAAGTTGTTCACGACTTTCTTCCACTGCATCCCGAGAGATACCGGGACGGCCCGTGTAATAAGTGTCGCCCGTACTGTCGTCCGCATAACAATGAATGCCGTCAATAGACAACATGTCATTGATATGCAGCAGAAACAAAGTAGGAAAAAACCTGTAACTTTATGAACAATATCCGATTATTTTTCAACTCCGTTACATTTCAGTGGAAGTTTTCGATGCAGTGCCTTTCTGCGAACGTTAAATTGCTCTATCTAGCGTTCGTGATTGGTGAACGCGAAAACTTTGATTACCATTTTAAATTTAGCAATAGCAATCGAGCGACTAATGTTTTTGAAATTGTTTAGATTGTTTTCGATTAGCTTTGTTATACGATCGATAAGGAATTTATACTAGAATTCGTTCCAAATACTGATATATTTAGTTTTAGAATTTGGTTCCGTGTTGTCAATGTTTAAAAAAGGAGATAGGATGTACTTCTAATATAGAAAAACATTGATTGTATGGGAAAATCTTTGTAAGTTGCAGGTGAGGAAGTAAGAATTACATATTTTTACCAAAATGAAATGGCTGTAATTCTTAGGGAAATTGATTGTTATTATAAATGTGAAAGAAACTACTCTGTTTGTTCTGGAGGGCCAAAGGCCTGCGTCTCGATAAATCGAGGCCCAGCGGTCCCTGCTCCACCAGGAAACCGTGGAGACATGGAATGTGCGACTTGAGCTACCAAAGGCGGTTTCGCCACAATCGCGACGATCAGACCGGTCATGACGAGTGGCTGGAGAGAAGACACGGTGCTCTCTTCTACCGGTTCTTACAGATACTTACCGGGCACGGTAGCTTCTGTAGGTATCTGTGGCGAAGACACCGGAAAACCACGGCTGATTGTCAGCACCGCGAGGACCGCAGCTATGATACAGCGCTCCATACGTCAGTGCCTCACCACAGGGGCGGGTCTGTGTGTATTAGCCGTATATTGGGTGTGTACCTACATAAGGCTTGAGACATTTTTTATATTATTTTATATTGTTATGACTGCGTTCTGTTTGTATTGTTTTGGGACATTTGATTCTATTTTACTGTTGTTACCGACGAACTGTTCTTTTAAAGTATCTACCTATTATTATGTTATTGAATTCATATATAATGTAAATTGTTGATGAATTAAATAAATACAAATACAAAAAAAAATATAATTCACTTCATCACTCCGTTACTTGAAATCGACTGCATGAACCAAGAAAGGGTTCCTATGAATAAAAAAATTAAAAATCGAAAGCCGTGGCAAAGCGGATCGTCAGAATTTCAGAACCGTCTCACGATACAGGATTCTGTGACTGTTCTGCAGTCATAATTAAATGTTCTACGATCATTTTGAGTAACAATAATTTTATTTTGTTTCAGGTATTTAACTGAAGTAATTTTCAAGATAACGAGAAGTAGGTACGAAAACTTAACAGTTGAAAGCAGTTTGCATTACATTAACATCCATGTTTGTTTCAACTCGCCAAAATATGCCTAAAGAAAGGTGGACTTTTACAATTGATCCTCTGCTTACGATTGGGAAAATGCTATAGTATACCTCTGACTACCATTCGGGGAAAAAAAGCGTAAAAGGAAAAATAGCGTGACCTTATGAGACTGACATATGCCTGACATTTAGTAATTGTCATGAAATCGCTGAAAATGTAGCGGCAGTGACGTCATTACGAACGCAGTTTATTTGAGTTTATTCGCCTGGTTATTGCTGACACTGTATTTCGACGTAGTTCATTTTATTGCGTGGCTCAAATCAAAGCAGTACGCGGTCTTTGCTTTGACAATGCATATTGTATAGCACTGTAAATCATATCGTATCGTATCCGTGGTCTGATACCCATAACACAAGCAGGTTATTCCTAGCTTAGGTACTTTGGGATCAGATAGCGTTGTGTGAATTGTCCGTGAATATTTATTTATGTCATTGAACTGCAAGAAATCTTCTGCTTCTTAATCGAAACCGGAAATATTGCCGCTTTTATCCCAAAATAAAGAATTATTTTAGCTGTCTTGAAATAATCAAGGTAAATTGCCTTTAGGGCAGATTATTTCAAGTTTCAAAATAGGTTTCAGCTGGGCGTTGCCAGTTGAGTCAGTATTTTATTAGTATTGAAATAACTTCAATTGTAGCTATGTTTTGGTATTATAGGATAACGAGTGGTTTTAGTCGGTAAAAGTCCGGCATGACATCCATTCGGGAGATTTTCACACGTAAAACGGATCTATGTTTTGGTATTTGATAAAACATTTCAAAACGCTCTCAGCGTATGACTTACACGAAATAATTACGGAGTGTAATGTAACGAATGAAATAAATGCAGTACGTACACACATTACCTTTGTAGGTGTACATCTACGTTCAACGTAATGAAGTTATATGATACCTCGATGTGAATGTTACGGCAACAGTTTCCTGCTATAAATAGACCTACGGAACTCTGCGGAGACGAGATACTAATGAACAATGTGGTCCCTTTTACTGTGGCGCGTTGTTTTCATTATAATAAATTGGTATTATAGGATAAGGAGTGGTTTTAGTCGGTAAAAGTCCGGCATGACATCCATTCGGGAGATTTTCACACGTAAAACGGATCTATGTTTTGGTATTTGATAAAACATTTCAAAACGCTCTCAGCGTATGACTTACACGAAATAATTACGGAGTGTAATGTAACGAATGAAATAAATGCAGTACGTACACACATTACCTTTGTAGTTGTACATCTACGTTCAACGTAATGAAGTTATATGATACCTCGATGTGAATGTTACGGCAACAGTTTCCTGCTATAAATAGACCTACGGCGGAACTCTGCGGAGACGAGATACTAATGAACAATGTGGTCCCTTTTACTGTGGCGCGTTGTTTTCATTATAAAGATTTTTGGTGATGGAAATATTATATAGTATAAAGTTTTGAACTAATTAGAGACTACACAATCTGTTTCAGAGCTTTAGTTTGGGTAATGGTCTTTGCTATTTGTGCCCTTTTTTAGCTCAGAGGGTAGTTAATCACAACAAAGTCTTTATTAAATTCATAGTAAAATGAGTCACTATAGATAGGTGTAGTTTAAATTTCTGTAATTTTACTTCACTGGCATCTTTGTGTTACATTGTATTACGTTAACGTTTTCAAAACGCTCTCAGCGTATGACTTACACGAAATAATTACGGAGTGTAATGTAACGAATGAAATAAATGCAGTACGTACACACATTACCTTTGTAGGTGTATATCTACGTTCAACGTAATGAAGTTATATGATACCTCGATGTGAATGTTACGGCAACAGTTTCCTGCTATAAATAGACCTACGGCGGAACTCTGCGGAGACGAGATACTAATGAACAATGTATTCAGTGGTCCCTTTCACTGTGGCGCGTTGTTTTCATAATGTAAAGGTTTTTGGTGACGAAGATTTTGAAAGTATACTGATATTATAGGTTTCAACTCTTTAGAAATCGCACGAATAGTTTTAGAGCTTTTGTATGGGCAAGGGATCTTTGGTGATTGGGTCCTTTTAACCCAGAGGGTAGTTAATCATAACAAAGACGATTAGGTAGCACTTTTTCTAGAACTGTTTCTTGGACCTGTTTCAGTAAAATCGGTGTAGCCATTTGTATTAGTGTTTTTGCATTTTTAAGTTTATTCCTTAGCCCAACGTCACTTCTAATCAAATTTAGAGATTCATTTTTTTAAACAAAAATTTTATTAAGAGGACACAGTATTTGCTATAGTCTGGCCATAACGCTGAGCACTCCATGTTGTCGATGATTTTTGATCTTGGAGTTATCAGAAGAAAAATTCATCAGTTTTAAAAAAAGTAAACTGATATCGTAAGATTTGTCCGACGTGTATTAATCGCATGTGTACTCATGCTCTTTTTTCCCCGGCTCCCACCTCGCAGCGCATACCTCAGAGAGTGCACAGCAGTTATGGCCAGACTATAGTTTTTATAGTAAGTACTCATTTTTCGATAGTACCCACTTATGAGTGCTAAATTCCTGCATTGCTATTCAATCAATCAATCAAATCAGCCTATGGCAGTCCAGTGCTGGATGTAGGCCTCTCCCAAATTAAGCATTAGCATGATAGTATTACCGTGGCATTACTATTACTAAACATTTTTCAACCTAGGCGACGCGAGTTGTAAGCTAAATGAAAATAGCAAAATCTAGACTGGCACTGGGAAAACATCCCTCAAGGAAATATACAACCCTCCCGCGCTCGGGAATTTTAATTATGTTTACATTCTCCAAGTGTAAAAACAACGTACTCCGTTATTTTTCACGGTAGCCAACGGGTTACATACTGGTAGGTACATTTTTCAAGTGCACTGAGTTTAAATGCTAACCCCTTCTCATCGTAGGAACTTAACGAGTCCGCATGTTTGCTTTAATTACTTTTAGCATATTTCTGTGTGAAGTAAATTACAAAACACCAAGCTAAGCATAATTATAATATAGTATGTGTGTAGAATTTTTTAGTAATGTCTATTGCAAGCACATCAATAGGTTGTGATATGTACTTCCCGTGTGGGTGTTGCAGCAATGGCACAATCGATGTGTACTGAAGTCGTTTCAAAGTAAAGAGATTTCGCATATTTATCAGCTGTGTGAAAAATTCGGCAATGATATTACGTTTGTTCTGACAGACTTAACCCTTAACCACCTCCCATACGTCTCACAGATCCAGCAGATATTTAAAACGTAAATATATCTGAGACCGAGTCGTTTACGAACTCGTCCGTTCCTGTACCTTTTCCCCGCCCCCCTTCAGTGCCGTGCAACTGCTTATCAAGGTCGTACGTGCGTTAATTGTGCGGTAATTGCAATAATTGTCGTGAAAAACTATAAGTTTAGGGCTTGCAATTTTGTTTTAATTTAATTTAATTTTCATCTTTTTTTTTTGCCATGGTTGATTATTGAATAAGTAAAAAATTATAAAAGTAGTTACTATCCATGTGATTATTTTTTATAGATCTCATTTACCAAATGACTTAGTTTGTAAGCTAAAAATAGGAGATATTGTTTTATTGTAAGACAAAATGCGTATAAAAATGATTCTCTTGTACCTTTACTAAAGAGTTTAATACTTTCCTAAGTTGATTTTTACTAAAAAAATATGCCTCAATAAACAAGATATTACTTTAAAGAACCATTTTACTCAGGAGTCTCATAGACGTATGATAGGTGGTTGTGTGACAAAAAGTTATGGTAGGTGGCTAAGGGTTAAGTTTTATGGCATGCCTATGAGTTCCCAAATATCAAATGCAATCACTGGGATCAACTGACATTTCTTTAATAACCTTCCCAATTTTTATACGTAGTTTCACAATCACGCAATAAAGATGAAGATATTTCCGGTGGGACGTAAGCTTGTCTGCCACCTAAGTAGTATAAAAATAAACTTGCCAAGTGGAAATACTTGCGGGCATCTTAAAATTTTCATCGGTGTCTCGTCACTACCTAGGTCAGCAGTGAGTGTGTAGCGCCTCTGTTGTTGCAAACGTCCGTAGGCTACGGTTATTAACAATCAGGTAGGCCGTAAGTCTGTCTGCCACCTTAGCAATAAACTCTTAACACGCTCTTTTTTTATACCACTAAGGTGGCAGACAAGCATACGGCCCACCAGAAGGACCGGTGGTCACCGCAGCCTATGAACGTTTACAACACCAGAGGTGCCACACTCGCGCTGCCGACCCTGTAAAAACCTTCTAAGACCCCTTTTGAAGAACCCTATTCTGTAGGCGTTTGGGAAAACCGGGCAGGGAGGTCATTCCACAACCTAAGCGTGCACGCTCTTAAAGGCTATGTTTCAGACAGCTTCAGTTTCAAAGATTTTCTTAATCAATTGACGTCCACTGTTTGAATATAAGCCTCTTTCACATTCAGTCTTGAACCAACCACGTCCAGTCCAGCTGTCATGATTATCACTCAAATACTTTACGGCTGTGCAAGAATTTTTCTTCAAACCATTTTTTGATAAAATCTTTAGCGTAATTTTTTATACTACTAAGGTGGTGGTATGGAACTCTTTGAATGTTTGCTTACAGAACATTGAAATAACGGGGCTGTTACGAACTGCTTTACGAACTATTCTCTCAATATTTACTTTTCATGGCTTTCCAAAGCGGAATTTTTGGCCCACTTGCACACTTTTTCTGTTGACTACCAGTCCTTACTGGTTTCTCTATAAATTTTACGACTACATCAACCTAAAATCTATAATCCCAATGAAAACAACGTCGCCGACATAAACCTAGTTAATACACACGCCTATAACGCCCCATAATGTTAAAATGTCACAAACTATATGAAATGTATTTTTATTGCCCTGTTACTTTGTGTCCCTTTCACGAGTGAGGGGGTATATAACTTTAATCAGGGGCTTTACGCCACTAGTTAATTGCCAAGTGGTTTTTGCTGTTTATGGTGGAATTTTTGTATTACCATAAATTGGTGGCAAATAGGTCTGAGAGCTGAACGTTTTATCAAAGGAGGTGAATTATCTAGACTTTATAGAAAACGATGGGAAAACTTCAGTACTTCTGCTATTTATATTGTACTAGCTGTGCCTCGACTTCGAACTGCACAGCAAGCACCCCATAAGTATCTCTAAACCACGCTCATTTATCAGCTATCAAATGGGACGACGATGATGATGATGGACATTCATATTTTTTGACCGAGTGAGTGCGACCACTTCATCCTATTTTCATGTGTAATTTTGTCATGAGTTATTTTATGAGCAGATCTGAATTAAATTCAAAGGAAACGTTCAATATCCCTAAATTCACACACGTGTGAGTTTTTTTTTTGTTTAACGTGAGGGAAAATCCTCATAGGATGTTATGCCGGACTCTTACCGACTAAAAAACCTCAAGCCACGCCTAACAGCCTATGGTTGAGAGCCCCGGGTAAGCCCTCAGGAAGGATGTCCCGTGACTCCCAACAGACCTACGGCCGCCAATGCGGCCTCGCCCAGGGGGTGGTTCGGGTGCAATCCCGCGTCTATGGGGGGTTTCGTGCGTGAGTTGCTCACGTCACGCTGCCGTCATGGGCCTGCTTCTGTAAGGACGGTGAGCGGCCCTCTCACCGTCCTCAGACCCCCGGTCGTGGAGGCCGATAGTCCTCGGCGAAGACACGTCGGCGGCGCCCAGGGCGCCGACTGCGGAACTCGGGTGGGAGAGTTCTCTCCCGCACCCGGCCTACCGCCTCCTTCGCGAGCATGACCTGCTCGCAGAAAGAGGCGGCGCAGTCCCACTTACTCCCGCTGGAGAGCATGGCTCGCACCATGGCCTCGAGCGAGAGAGTGTCCACGCCCAGACCCACTACGAGGACCTGGCGCTGTTGTGCCCACGCCGTGCACTCCACCAGAGTGTGGAGCGCCGTGTCATCGCTGCGGTCCTCGCAGTGCTGACACTCGGCCGTGGTTTCCCGGTGTTTTCGCCACAAATACCTACCGAAGCTACCGTGCCCGGCAAGTATCTGTGTCAACCGGTAGGAGAGAGCACCGTGTCTTCTCTCCAGCCACTCGTCCATGACCGGTCTGACGGCCGCGATTGTGGCGAATCCCCCCTTTGGTTGCTCAAGTCGCACCTTCCATGTCTCCATGGTTTCCTGGTGGAGCAGGGTCCGCTGGGCCTCGATTTCTCGAGACGCAGGCCTTTGGCCCCGCTCCAGCGCCTCCTTGCGCCATCTGAACAGTGACGCAAGGACTCTCGCTTCCAGGTCCCACACACGTGTGAGTTATTTTAAAAACGGCAGGTAGTTTTTTTAAATATAAAGTTCGCTAAAATTTTGTCGCCCGCCTGATGTTCAGCCATGGTGACGTTTAGCGATTGGAGGCCACTCCCACAGTCCGTACGACTTCTGACAGTGGTACTCAAGTTGGCGGCCCTGTGATGTGCCTCTTTACGCTCCGCTTGAAGAACCCGGGATTATAAAAGGAAGGAAACACGTGCGCAGGCAGGACGTTCCAAGATTTTATAGTTCGACAAAGAAACGATCTTTTGAATAGCTCATTCTTCATTCTCTCCACTGTGTAGGCTACCTATGCTCGGAGAAATCAAAGCTTTTTAGAACCCAGCTAATCAACTAACAATGTTTTTATAAACAGGGACTTCCATTTCCAAAAACAACGAATCCAAAAAAATACTTCTGAGCAGAGTAATAGGTACATCATTCTGTGTATTTTTAAACAGAAACGATTAATTTACGACAGAGTAGGCGTTCAGTTGTATTGCAGTTTCTACCAAAATAATGGTCTTAACGTAGTGAAACAACCATTTATTAAAACCCAAGACAAGCCGGTCAAAACTTCGAAATAAGTATACAGTACAAAGTCACGCGATTCCACACGTTTCGGATTCTCAAATAACGTGTCAAAATATTTTTTGATTAATGTTCTGATGGCGGTAAAATATCCTAGTAACATTTAAATGTGAAAATTTCATGGTTGTATATTTTTATCTTCAATCACGCTTTAACGACTTAACGGATCTGGGCTGACATTTGATAAGAAGCTAAATTTTATTCAAGGCTTCTATTAATGCCTAAAACATGTTCCGGTAGGATGCGGGGGACCCTCCGGTATAAATATAAAGCTTAATTTTTGGGCTCGAAACTGTCATCTTTTTATTTTACCCCAACGTTATTTTAGCCCAAATGAAGCCAATATACTGCTTGCGCTTTGTGATCTGGATATCTGATAAATCATACATAAAATACATACACAGTAACACTCAAAACAAACATTTACAGATCACACTAACATTTATTCCGATCCAGGATTCAAATCTAAGAACACAAACAAGATGTCGCCGCATACACTTTCCAGCGCTCCATTGAGGCAGTCAAAACATAATGGATAGGTATTAGGTACTATGCTATCAAGTGTCATAATGCACGCTGGGTGTAAACATGATACGTTTAGCTTTCGCGCTAAAAGTCGAGGATCGTGTTCTAACAATTCATATATTTACACTATCCATCAACTGGGTGGATAGTAGGCTACCATTTATCTCGAGTGATAAACGAGTGAGTCTGTAGGGGTAAGGAGTAGGCACGATTTACTAGTTTAGACGATGAAGTATTTGTTTTTTTTAAAATAGCTTTCTCTTAAAGATTTTTCAGGTCATTTTTTTATTTTATCACTCATCGAGACAACCTACCTTGACCAGTCCTTGACAGTGATATATAATTTATCATAATCTCGAATTTTCCTAATAGTTAGTTTTTGTATGAATACTTCTTTGATACATGATTTGGGAGAATACAAAAAAATAATGAATTTTGCTAGTTCAGCTGGTAATTATATTATTATAATAGGTTATTTGTTTTTTGGTGAATTATTACTTACATCATTATTTTATTTTACTTTATTTTATTCTTTTAGGAAAACTTACCGCTAAATTTGACAATAAACAGATATATAACATAAACAGGGCAAATTACCAGTTTTCACCGTTAATATTTTTATGGTAGGGGTAACGTAACTAGTTTTCATGAATAAAACGTTACCCAAAAATCCTCGCTCCGCTTCCATTCACGCCTATTCAGCTTCAGCCTAGCCTAGACAATACGTCTAGATCACGAAATAAAATGGCTTTTGTACGCCTTTCGTACTTACCTTAAAGCTTTCAGCTCCTGTGGCTGACGTTGAGGTCTGTGAAAATCTGTTTAAAAATTTACGACGTAGATGCATATTATTTTCTTGACACTACACGGAAAATGTAATTCTTCAACGTATTTTTCAGATAGGAACTAAGAATTCTCCTGCTGGATTATTTGAGGCTAAAATTTAGCTCTTTTAAACATGAAACTACCACAAACTTCGGTCACATCCAAAACATTGGTCAGCTTTTAAAGAAGAATAATGATTGTCATTGTCAGAACAAAACTAGTATTCATTTCGCCACCAAGGCGTCTAATATAATCCAAAATAAAATAAAATAAAATTTATTCCCTTTGAAATTTTTAAAAAAATATTTAGGTTTGTCAAAATTTTTGTGACTCTACCGGGGGTTCGGAAATGCTACAGACTGAGAAGAACACCCCAAGAAACTCAGTCCGGTCCCTCTTATTCATCTTAGTATCTAATACAGTTTTTTTTTTAAATGTAGAAAGGAGCAATTCGTGTCACTGCCAGGCAGTCTTGTCTTCTAGAAAGTCTTTAATGCTATTATAAGCTTTCTGGCACAATTTAAGTTTTACTAGTTTTTTAAATTTATTAACTGACAAACCTGTTATGGCTTTCGGCAATGTATTGTACATTCGAATACAATTGCCCGCAAAAGAATTGCTTATTTTAATTAAGCCTAAATCTAGGTACAGCCAATTTATTCTTATTTCTTAAGTTTAGGTTATGGATATCACTATTTTTAATAAATTTACTGTTATTTTTATGAGTATATAATAAGTTTTCATATATGTACTGTGAATACACAGTAAGGATGTTGATATTCTTAAACTTTTCTCTTAATGACTCCCGAAACCCCATACCATAGATAGCCCGGACAGCCCTTTTCTGCAACACAAAGATACATTCGATGTCGGCAGCGTTACCCCATAATAGTATGCCATAGGTCATGACACTGTGGAAATAGCTAAAGTAGACAAGACGCGCTGTTCTAATGTCTGTCAGTTGTCGGATCTTTTTAACGGCATAGGCTGCAGAGCTCAGTCTGCCCGAGACTTTCTCGATATGACGCCCCACTGCAAGTTGGAGTCTAACTTTATGCCCAGAAAGACAGTTTCATCGACCAATTCTACTTGATCATCCCTAATCTTAATACTGGTGTTAACGAGCCTAACATTCGGCAAGGTGAATCTAATACATTTTGTTTTAGTTTCATTTAACAATAAATTATTAGCGTTAAACCAGTCGACTACCCTAGAGAGGGCATTGTTTACTTCGTCAAGATCGCGTTGTCCACGTTCAACTTTAAATATTAAAGATGTGTCATCAGCAAACAAAACTACCTCGCGATCGTCTCTTATAAGGTGAGGGAGATCATTTATGTACACTAAAAATAGAAAAGGTCCCAGAATTGAACCCTGAGGCACCCCCATTGTTACAGCAGAACCATTTGACTGTTTACCATTTATAACTACTCTCTGTAATCTATCTCTAAGGTAAGAACTAATTAAATCCAAGGCCGTCCCCCGGATTCCATAATGATCCAGTTTTTGAATTAAAGTCTGATTCTGGACGCAATCGAAGGCCTTAGATAAGTCGCAGAATATACCATAAGCATCATACGACTCCTCCCAGGCCTCATATATACACTCTAACAATTTGATTCCAGCATCCGTGGTAGACCGACCGCGCGTGAAACCGAATTGTTTAGTATGGAATAGTTTATTTGTATTAAAATGATTTTGCATTTAATTAAGCATTACCTTTTCAAAGATTTTACTAAACGTGGGTAGTACAGAAATAGGACGAAAATTGGACGGATCTGAGGTGCTACCCGATTTAAACAGAGGAGTTATTTTACTAAACTTCATTAAGTCAGGAAACACACCACTATCAACACAATTATTAAATATTATTGATAATTCAGGGGCAACCATTTCAATTAAAGAATTAACTAAATGTACAGAAATTCCCCAAAGGTCAGCCGTTTTCTAAATATTTAAAGATTTAAAAGTTTTTATTATAGTGTGTATACTAATTTTACTGAATTTGAATATTTCATTACAGCAAGGAACATTTGCTTTTAACAAGGATTCTGCTATTGGGGTAGAAGAACATAGGGTTCTGGTCAAATCTACTGGAATTCGAGAAAAAAATTGTTCAAATTCGTTAGCGACTTCGGCTTCTGTTGTAATTATGTTACCATTTACTTTAAGTTTAAAATTATTATCATTCGATTTTGCCAACGAGAGGCCAACTCTTTCTGCGGTAATTATTTTTCAAGTAGATTTAACTTTGTCTACACTATTGAGAATTTTATTACTTATATACTTTCTTTTGGCTGCTAAGCAGTCTGCTTTAAACTTCTTTGAATAAGTTTTAACATAATTTAGAAATTCATCTGTTCTATTAAGCTGTCTTTCTGAGTATAGTTCATACAGTTTTTTTCTACTTTTATGTATATCCTCAGTGGCCCATTCACTGAAGGCTGGCCTATCACCGATTGGGACTTCCTTAGACCTGAATATGGAGTTGAACTCATTGTAAAAGGAATCAAAAAATAACTTATACATTACATTTGGATCTAAGCCAGTGTCTAAAAATGGAAGTTTATTGCAAAGTCCAACTCGCATACGTTCCAAGCTGTCACTAGTTACTGGTCTACATAATATTTTACGTCTTTTAACTTTTTCTCTTGTGATCTTGAAAGATGCTATTTGCCCAGTATCCATCCATCATATCACATATCCATCTTCCACTGACCTTAGGCGACACATCTGTGCGTCTATTCTCAATTCTAAAGGTAGATTTAGTATTCAATGAATTATCTCACACAGTTTAAACTGCCGCTGGTATTGACATTTGATGAACTGAATACCAATTGAACGAAATTTCGGAGTACCTACCTACCTTTATAAATATTCTGAAAATTTAAACGTTATAATACTGTCGTGGTCACTAACGCAAATTTTATAGTTAATAATGTGTTATTGAGTGGAGGAACTACAGGCGGTTAAAATTAAGGGTTTTAATAGCATAAAATAATATCGAAATACTCACCTTTATAATCGTTTACGGATCTTCCGTGATCAAGGCACTCCATTTTCGAAATATCAAATATCGCAGTAACACATGGTAAATAATTCATTAAAAACTAGCTTTAATATTTTTTACATCCTATACCTGTTTACTGACTTTTCATGATGCAGTATATGGCAGTTCACTGCTGGACAGAGCGTTTCCTAATTCACGCTCCAACACAAGGTCCTGCGCGTTTCATATCCAGTTCTTGCATGCCGCCTTTTCTAAGTCGTCGGTCGATCTGGCAGATAAGCGGAACCTTATGTTTACTGAGTCGCAGTCTCCACTCCAGAACACGTTTGCACCATAGGTTCTTCTGCAGATGTTATCAGCCCACTGCCATTTTGGAGCAGTCATTCGGCTTGCTTTGTCGAACACCTTGGTTCTCTGTCGGAATCATGATCTGTTTCATGGAATCGTACAAGTTTATCAGATTTCAAATGTTTGTTAAATTTTAAATGAGGTGTCGGTTTAATATCAATGATGTCATACATTTCCGTTTGATGAAGTCTCTCCATTTCAAACGAAAACAATGCGGGTTCTCTGAAGGTGTCACCTTCACACCGAAATTTACTTTTACGAAGCAAATTTATTTGAAAATACTATATTTCAGTCGTAAAGTATATTCATGAATATGATATCTCTAACCACAGAAGTTTCATTTTGTAGCTAGGATTCTACTTGGTGAAACACTGAGTAAAGGTGTGAATATAACTAACTATAAGGTAAGGTTCGACCAAAATCGGAGTAAGATATAGATACTAAAGAATAACGTAAACCTATTCTAAAAGTAAAGTTATTTTCCATTTTACCAACAACTGATAAGCTCAACGTAATTATGGTACATACGGAAGTAGACGTAACTATTTGAAGAAGTTTACTTTAGCACTGTATACTGTACTTTGACTCGGCCGGATTTTAGAAATAAATGCCTACAGCCGCGCGGTACGTAAGCATGCGATAGGGCTGCCCACCTACAGCATTTTAATAATATGTGCCTACTTTGACTTTCTATTTAGTATTGCGATTGTAAATATGTACATACATACAATCATATAGTCACGCCTTTATCCCTGAAGGTGTAGGCAGAGGCATAGTAGACGCCCTCATTTAACCTTATAGTTTTACCTACAGCATTTTAATAATATGTGCCTACTTTGACTTTCTATTTAGTATTGCGATTGTAAATATGTACATACATACAATCATATAGTCACGCCTTTATCCCTGAAGGTGTAGGCAGAGGCATAGTAGACGCCCTCATTTAACCTTATAGTTTTACGTACGCGTAATAGATAGTGAGCCAAAAGCAGTTGATTTTTTTCAATCCGCCTACAAGGCCTTCAATTTGTATTAAGGATTGTTGTTTTACTGACAACCGGCTTTCATTTCGAGTAAATATGTACCTTTTTTATTTAAACAAAAAAATACTTTGTGAGTAATAATATAAAATCCCCGCAACGGCTGGCGGCGCGGGGCGGCGGCGCGTGGCGGCGCAGCGCCCGTTATCTACTAACGATTAAGTGAGACTGGTGTAGAAATTTGAAAACGAGTAAGCGGCGTAGACAATAATAATCGGCTCATCACATGTTTTGTCAGTTATAGAATCACGGAATTCTAGTCTTTATAATCATTGCGTTAAATTTTTGATTTACAAAATTAAAACTATTTTTAACCGACTTCAAAAAAAGGAGGAGGTTCTCAATTCGTCTGTATGTATTTTTTTTTATGTATGTTAAGCGATATTTCTGTCAATTATAGACGGATTTCAAAATTTCTTTTTTTGTTGAATAGGGTTTACTTCTGAGGTGGTCCCATTTTCACCAAGTCAGGATGTGATTATGGGATCCAGGAGAAAACGAGGGCAACCACAGAAAATTGTAGGGACAACTAGTGCGCTTGTTAACTTTTTAATTAAGTGCTTTAATGTTCTACATTTTAATGAAGGTCTGGAGTCGATTTGATGATAGAGTCAAAAGACAGTCGAGGGCATTCCTTAACAATTTACAGCACTTACCTTGTGTTTCGGCTCGATTGATTTGTATTGATGAGAACTTTACACTTAGATTGATAGATTCGACTTAAAAAAAAGGAAGTTCTCAATGTTTTATGTATGTTCACCGATATTTCGTTAATTATAGACGAATTTCACATCTGCTTTTTGTTGGATAGAGTTCACTGCTGAGGTGGTCCCAATTTCACCAGGTCAGAATCCGATGATGGGATTCAGGAGAAATCGAGGGCAACCACCGAAAATTGTAGGGACAACTAGTGCGTTTGTTAACTTTTTAATTCAGTGCTTAAAGGTACTACAATTTAATGAATGTCTGGAGTCGATTTGATGATGGAACCGAAAGACAGTCGAGGGAATTCCTTAACGATTTACAGCAGCTACCTTGTGTTTGGGCTTGATTGATTTGTATCGATGAGAACTTTCACCTAGATAGATATATTTTTCGATTCACCCGTCACTTAAAATGATGAAAAAAAAATTTTCAATAAAAAATAAAACCGACTTCACGCAAATCCTGAAAAATAAAATTTACTTAGCACAAAGTAATATGTATTTTGATTTATCATATTTAATTCAATATAATATTGAAGTTGGTGCCATCAATATAATACCTACATAAAACTATGGGTTTACTTGGCGCCGACTTCAATATGATATTGAATAAAATCTGATAAAATCAAAATACATATTACTTTGTGCTAGGTAAGTAAATTTTATTTTTCAGGATTTGCTTGAAGTCGGTTTTATTTTTTATTGAATTTTTTTTTCGATTTGAAAGTACTAGTCAGTCTCTAGTACACTAGTACTTTTCGTACATTGTCAAGTTGTGTTAAACTTTGGAAGTTCATATTTGTCTCTATGCGTGTAATAAAAATCAAAGGTAACAAAAATGATGTAATTTTTTTTTTATAAATAAATAAATATTCACGGACATTTCACACAACGCTATCTGATCCCAAAGTAAGCTAGGAATAACCTGATTGTGTTATGGGTATCAGACCACGGATATTAATACTAATAGATATACTTTTTAAATACATACATATTATACATAGAAACAACCAGACTCTTGAGACAAACATTTATGGGTCACACAAATATTTGTCTCGGGTGGGAATCGAACCCACGACCTCCAGCGCCGCAGGCGGTATCAATACCGACCGCGCCACAGAGGCAGTCATACGGTGCTAAATGTACTGTAACATCGGTCATCCACAAAGAAATGAATACTCTTGAAACATACCTAAATCATTGCTCTCAATTAAATAACTACGAACTGACAACGGAACTAAATGTACTACCTACACGTACTAGAGTTCTGAACTAGTTTTTTTTTTGGATATTGTACTATATTGGATCGCACCGTTCACTGACTGAGCAAGCACAAGTCTAGTTTTAAACACAAACATACCTACTTCATGTAACTACCTAGTTCACTCGTGTCAATCACTTTGTTTAACTTTAGTCAACTAGTAGTACAGTACCAATTAGTACTTAAGTAAAATCAATTTATAGTCTTACCTTTCGAAGTTTCCAGGTAATCTAAAAAACGTTATCTCTGGGTGCGTTATTGACGAATTCATGCAACCAAAACAAGCACAATAGACTCTAGTTTTCATATTAAATATTTTTAGTATATAAAACACGCGCGGTTACTATTTAAAAATCGACACAGCGTCCATTCGTCTACTCGGCACAATCGCGACTGCGGACGCTGCTTGCGTGCTGAAAGGCCTGCCGAAAACGAGAATCGTAGGTATAGCTTGCGCTTCGTCCGTTTGTAGGGAGCTATAATACTGGTTAAACAACATATATTTATACTGTGACTTTAGTATAGTTACCATAGTTGCGTTATGCCTATTAGTTGTTAATAAAATGGAAAATCACTTTACTTTTAGAATAAGTTCAAGTTATCCTGTGGTATAGTCTTACTCTGATTTTGTTAGAATCCGCCCTAAGTGATTCTTTCCAAAACATAAATTGGATTCCAGAGTTCCTAAAACCTTTATAGGATTAAAAGCTATTGTCAATAAATTATTAATCGTTATACATAAATGTGATTATCGTTATTCGTTCTCATAAGTTACTACCGTAAACCGTAACCATTCACTCAGTGAACGAATGATATAATAATCGTCAAAATTGATTGTAATTCTACCCTCTATTCATTAAGTACCTATACGTTTTATGTTTATTGCGGTATATGATGATTTGGTAGCGGACTGACGTCACTATAACTCAATAATCGTGATCTGATGACAGCGCTGAGACTTGATTAACGCGTCAATAATTGAAATTGTGGTTTTGTCATTATTAATCAATCAAATCAGCCTTTGGCAGTCCACTACTGGATGTAGGGCTCGCCCAATTTACGCCACAACAAACGGCCCTGCGCCTTCCGCATCCAGCCACTTTGTTCTGCAGTATTTTATTTCCCCCAGAGGAATTAATATGATTTCTATGGTCAAAATATCTTAAGCAGTACAATATATAAATACAAATATACTGGAACTGCTAAATTTCCTTGACGTCTTCTGTTAATTTCGCTTTAGTTGGGTACAATAATTAGATATAAAATTGAAGTATTCATAAATACTGTACATTTGCTTCTTTGGGAAAGCATTTATAACTTCGGCGGAGTATTTAAGATATCTTAAATAATTTCGCTGAAGTCAACATAACGACATAATATCTGACACGTTGATTACATATCGCGTTCTATTCGAAATAGCAGTACCATTATTATTTAATAAGGATTCCATTAACTGCGATGTGAAATGTAACATGACAGTTCGTTAATTAAACAATAAATCAATGCAACACAATTAGTGAAAATTGCTCTCCAATTAATTCCATGACGCATGAAGTTCATAGTCATATATGAAGAGTAATGAAGTGTTTATTACGAGTACCTACCTACATGAACTGTAGAAGCTAGATTTCAATGAGTTTTGAATCCATCTAGATAGCCATCCAACCATCCATGGCATCCTGACGTACTTTTTACAATCAAATCAATTGCTAGTTCTATTAAAAATATGTAGGTATACAAACATATGTTTTCTTTTCAGCCCGGCAACTTTGTAGATGGGCATTTTTGGGACTAATCCCACCTACATAGCCATCACTGCGATTTCAGTAAATCAGGATCATTAAGCCATATGACCAGACAGTAAGAGTTAAGTAGAAATTGAAGTCGTTAAAGTTCCAGGAAAAATTAGGGTCTTCGCTAAGTGATGCGTGCACTCGCGGCGGGTGTCCGTCCGCGCGAGTGCAAGGTAGTAAATAAGAATAACAAATCTGTGGGGGCCCTTAATGCTTGGAATCCGCATCGAAAGAGTTTTGAAGATAAATTAAAGAAGTTGGAATTTATAGTTTCACGCACAATTACCTACGTATTTAGATAGTAGTGGCGAAATAAAGAAAGAACTTTACGTTGATGTCCAGTGATTACTTTATTTTTACAAGCTTTGTAAAATACAGTATTATATTGTTCGAAGGCCTGAAAAGTAAATTATCTGTGAGTATATTACTAAAGTTTCCAAATAGCTCAGTACAAATGTCAAACGTCGCAATATTACATTACCGGTTTACTCATGTCACCTTTTGTCAAACAAAAACAAAACCTGAATACGTACTGAAGTAATATAATACAAATTCATTCTGTAAGGAAGTTTAACCTTACAACATGAAAGCTCATACGGTTCGAGATAGTACGTTTTAATGGCACCTCCATCACAATTTGAATAGCGAAAGCGCTTTTTGGCTGTCAACAAAGTACGAAAGGAAAATTTCAGCGATTGTTTGAAGCTGTGTAGTGTATTCTTATCTACGAGCAGAATAATATTACAAAGAATGAACGTTTTAATATCAAAAGTAACGCCCCAGTAATATCTTCCAGAAATAAAAAGTCGTTTGGAATATCCGTCCAGTGTTAGATGTGACATTTTATGTGACACGCAACGATACAATGGCCGGCTAGCGTCTTTGTTAATAAAATAGGAAAGTGGTTTCCGTTTTATAACTGAAAGCCAAGAAATAATACGGGAGTAGCTTTCAAACGTGCTGGCTTAGTTAATTAGGTATGTGTAGTTACGAGTTTGTATCAAATACTATGTTGTGAATTTTCATTATATCTTTTATGTGCTTTCATTCGATAATTAAAAATTAAAAGACTTAAATATATCATGAATACATAGACAAGATTGAAATCTTTACTAATATTATAAATGCGAAACTTTGCAATTTTGGATGGATGTTTGGATGTTCTTCTACTCTTTCACGCCCCAACTCAACTGATCTAGCCCTAGATTATGGTCTGAAATGATAACACAAGGTTAATGTTCAATAAACGTTTTTTGACCTTGAAACACCCCGTAATAAGTTCCTATTTGATGCGTAAACGGGAAAATAGTCCCACGTGGTAGGAGCCACAAGGACCGTCTAGTATTTTTGAATAAATCATAAAATTAATTTTCCAACCTGTTACTTACCTACCTTTCCTAAATTTTTTTACAGAAATGAGTACCTACTTATAACACTGCACTCAATTTCTGAAAAGAATTTTTAGTGAATATTTTTTTTAAACTCAATAATTAAATAAACCTCTGATGAGACTTCAGGATAATGAATGTTCTGGACTTCACGACGGAAGCACTCACCACCGTAAATTTTAGGTTGATTAAATGTCTTCTAAATTATAGCATCTCTTTGATCTCTAAGATAGACATTTCAATCAAAAAGTAATCAAAATCTTACCAGATGACGCCCGCGGCTCTGCTCCCGTGTAAGTTTGTTTTCGCTGCCTAAGGGAACCAACTCCCGGGATAAAAAGTAAGCCCATGTATTCCAGACTATAATTAAATCCCTGTACCAAATTTCAGCCAGATCCTTAATTTTATCCGTTAGTGTGAAAGAGTAACATAAACATACAGACAGATCTTGCAAACTTATGCATTTATCTCATGAGGTTTTTATTCATTTTTGTAATTTTTTTGACTGATGTCACGTCGCGTGACGAAGTTTTGGGAGACCTTATATAAAATTCTCGTGTCGCGGCGCTGTTACCTAAGTCGTCCGAAACGGGTGGACCGATTTTCATTAAATTTTATGTGAAAATTAGGTCTGACAATCAGCCGTAATCTATTTTTCATACCGCAAAAGAAAAGGGTAGGCGGAAACAACATTCCACTCGGGCAGAGCCTATTATATATTAGCTAGTAATTTAGTAACATTTTATTGCCGTATGAACGTACAAAATAATCTCCCATGAATTCCATTGATATCTCGATTTAGAAAATCACAAGCATAGGACATATGGGTATCATTAACAAACGAAACCTGTCAATCCATGTGTCTGCCGGCCAGTTGCCAACGCTAGATATTTTCAATTAGCTTTTAGCATTCTAGTATAGGATTACGCTATTGGACACATTAGCGTTAAAATGAGTTTTAGCATCGCTTACATTTTCTTTTTTAATACAACGATTTTTTATAGCCATTGTGTCATGAATTCGGAATGATGCGGCTCTGATTTTAAATATTTTTTTGTGTGGTGATCAGCACCTTATCTGAGCCGGATTGAGCATTTACTCAAACACCGAACAAAGCCAAACGTCGCGTCGTCGCTGCGAACATTTTCACGATCATTCTAGCGAATTATTTAGTCGATGCTCGACATAAAATTTTCTTTACTATTCATGATAACACTGTTGAAAGAAAATCGGTTCGGCAAAAGGATTGAACCAAATTCGCTAGAATGCTTGCCAGAACGCTCGCTTAAACGCTCCTGTAACTTTCGCGAAAATGCTCAGAACAATTCAAAGCACATTGCAAGTAAATAAGCTTAAAATAAAGCAATCGCGGTCAAGCTCTGTGTTTTCTAAACTTTTACTGCGTTTAGCCTTATTGGTCGATATCGATACACTCGGTCCTGGGGTTTGTGACCGTTTGCTGTCTTTCCACTAACCATCGTTTCCCTGCCTTTGTAACTTTTTAAGCCATTGGTCTTTTAGCCGTTAACATGTTAGTGATTAAGCTAAATATACTAGTCTTCGTGTCCCTTAAGAGATTTCAATTCTAAAGTTGTTGCAACCTATCCTGCTGTAACACTGCAATATGGTTGACTAACACCTATGTTCGTACTAAAGCTGTGCACCAACGCGGTGGCTACCAATGTCACGATACCGTGCCGAAGTCGTCTTTTATTCAGTTTGTAGAAGTGGAAAGGCCAGGTAGGTTACTGCTATTCCCAACTAGATCAAATTTATAATAATAATTTAGAACTTTTACATAAGACTAGTAATTTACGAAATAAATATTTAGAATTCAGGTAGAAGGCATATAAGTAGGTAACCATACAAAGATTTTTCGAACTCAAATTGACGCGAGCGTCTTTCAGACAAACTTGCTAAGGAATAATTGATGTGATGTGTAGCCGAAATCACTTTAAAAGGCCCTCAAAGAGCACATTTAAGGACCCCAAAAGTTCTTTAATCTTAATATGTAAAGAAGTATTTGGTTTAATAAATGATGAGTGAATGGAAAGGCCCCTAATTTTCTTATTTATGTTGCGTGGATATGTGGATTTCTATTTGGAATTAGGCAGAACTTTATCTCTTGCTTTCAAGGTAATGTAAGACCTAGGATGCTTACTGACATAAAAAAGTAATTTTTGAAAACAATATTCAAGTTGACAAAGTTTTTTAATTAGATAGATCAAAATACACCTTCCACTTAATAAAAAGAAAGAAATGCATGTCTTTTTCCTGTCTACGTAAACTAGCCAAAGAGAATATTCATCTAGCACACCTTAGTTCTTCGCTCGAGGCAAACCTAGTTTGAAAGACTAGTGCGAGCTATGAAAGGCACACCATGTATATAGCTTAGAGCCATCAAAAGGGCTTCTTTGGACGGTAATAGCCTTTCAAGTTTCATAATAACAGTTTATATTGCAACGTACCCCAGTTAATGACTTAAAATAACAAGAAATTTCGATGGCAAAGCAATTCGGAAGTAATTTAAGTGATGGCGATAAAACTGTTTTGTTGTCTTTTGGGGGTTAATGACGTCCTGACGGTAGGGAGGATGTTCCCGCGGTGGCTATTAGCGAGTTTCATAACGCAAATTAAGGCTCTTTTGTAACGCAGTGTGTTTAGTTACTCGTACCGGTAAGGTACGTACGTGGCTATATAGTTTGTAATTTGTGTTCCGTTTAGCTGTTTTGAATAACCATTTGGATGATGGACGGTGGTATAAAGGTAAGTAGTTATTGCTTTTGAGACATTAAGGACTTGTTTCGGGGTATAAAAATAAAAATCCAAAAAACTAAAACCAACATTATCTACTATTTGTATTTGGTTACGTTAATCGTCCGACTATTTAATTTTTGGATTCAAAATATTAATAAAAAACTTTTTTTACCGTTTTTTGCCGTTTTAACCCTACTTTCTGACTTTTTGAAAGGTTTACCCTCAAGATGGTTTCGAATAGTTTTTTTCTCCTTCTTCTTACTAAAACTTGCCACAGAAAAAATCCAGAAACTCGATGGATATGGATACTTCAAAATGTGCCGGAACATCTGAAGCGGCTGAACTGTTCCGACGAGCGAGAGACCGAGAGGACTGTACCATGCTGGTCGCCAACCTTCACCAGTTGGAGAGGCACTCTAAGAAGAAGAAGAAGAATACGGAGATTCTCTCGTTATTGTTTGTGTTGATCAACTGCAAAAATATTATCTTTGCCTTATCAAAACGGTTCAAAAGATGGTTTCTCCATCGAACTACAATAGCATGGAACGCTCTGCAAGCGCACATGTTTCTATCTTACAACCCCATGTTTTTTAAGCAAAGCGTGAAGAGCTGAATATTAAAAAGACAATAAAAGAAAAGATAGAATCACACCTTTGTTCACAAAGATATAAATTTAATAATAAGAGTTGCCATCGTCGTGACCCATCTTTGCCATATCAAAACTATTCAAAAGATGGTTTCTCCGTCGAACTACAATAGCATGGAACGCTCTGCAAGCGCACATGTTTCTCTCTTACAACCCCTTGTTTTTCAAGCAAAGCGTAAAGAGCTGAATATTAAAAAGACAATAAAAGAAAATATAGAAACATACCTTTGTTCACAAGGATATAAATTAATAATAAGAGTTTATTTTGAACAATATAACTGGATGATTTACAGACTGCGGGGACAATTTGTGGTCAGTTAACTTTGCACCAATTAAGGGAGGTCGGGCTGCGCTATATTTTCCGGTTACTACACCCGTTAAATTGCCGTAATGAAAGTTAAACCATTTAAAGTTTTTTATTCTCTTTTGAAGACGGAAAATTTCAAAAAAATCCCTTAATTTGCTACAATTTTTGTAATTAACGAAATCGATCATGTGAGCATTTGCTGGCATTGGGTTGAAATAATTTTCTTTACGAATTAGTAGGTACCTATCGTAGAAAGAAAATATCTTCTTACATAACTAGCAATGTAAGTAGAAAGTAGAATTATTTTTCGTTAAACTGGAATGGGTAGGCAATGTTTACTATTAAACTGTTTTAAAAAATGGACCCATTTTCCGGATATACGGATAATTACTCTAGGTAAGAATTAGGTCGCATTCACCGCTGTTACCACGTGGTTCTGCCGCATAGTTCGATTCGTAGGAGATCTTGAACCGTTTCTTCCGATTGGTTCGATCATTAATATTACAGCTTATTATCACCGGTATCAAAACATTCTAACTGGAAAATGAAGCAGCATAACTGCCGAAGGAAATAACAATAAATTGATATCAAAATTTAATATTAGGTGTAACAACCCTAAAACTGACTCGTAGCAGTAGTATAAAAAAGTGAATATTGATTGATAATCCTACTCAATATTCAACAACAATCTTTTATACTTGTCGTAGGCGCCGTGGAATCGACAACACTGTTATAACATTTTACAGTCAATAACGTAAACGCCATAAACCATCATCCTGGATAACAAGTTCCAAAGTTCACGCCATAATATTATGCAAATGAACAGTAAAACGTGTAACGGTTACGATACCTACCAACATTTGAAATGCGAGGAAATAAATGGCAAAGTTATATTTCCACAACACTGTTATTGCAAATGCGTTGGTTCACGCACGCTATATAGGCTTCAGCTTATTGTTAGGGTTTTCTGTATATTTGTTTGGATAGTTTCCACAAACTTTTAGCAGTAGTAGTATAGTATACCTTCGTGACTCGTGAGGCAATGTTGTCCGCTCCCAAAGGCATCCTTATCAAGTACAAAAATATTTTCTCGTTCAAACCCAAATAATAATGTTCCACCGTTGCACACAGATTGATCTTGATGTTATTCATAACTTTGCTATATAGAGGCATTGACTATTATTTACATCCGTATGTCCCTACTTGTAGTTTGTAATTTTGTTTTCACGTGAGGCAACGAGTATATTAAGGCCTCGTAGGGTAAAACGATAAGTAGAACTGTGAATAACTTGCGATAAGAGCGATTTATTCTTAATCTTGAATACTAACTTTACCGGTACACTGTGCCTTCAATCTCAGCATCTGTTAAAGCCTTTTTGTGTTAGTTGACTCGACTAAAAATTCTATCGTCGTCTCATAGAGGAACTTCTGGCGAAGACCGGTTGTCCAACTTTGCTCAATGGCAAAAACTGTTGTAGTACGTGTTTCGAAACTCCTCTCTGCAATCTCTGAGCGGAACGAATCTATGAAAACAGGTCAAACTTTGTTCGTGTTGTTAATTTTTCATATTGTCGTTCAAGTCTCTGTTCCGTTTATTTTACGTTGTCGTATTGTAATATTTAGATTTCTCCTCGAGACGATTGCATTGTATTTCTGATTGTAATGAAATTTTATATCAACGGTAATGAGGATGAACATTTCATATTCGTCATTTTAACAACTTAAAATTTTCACAAAAAAATGATATATTCAAATCCTGAAATTTAATGACTGCGTGAATCTGATAAGAAAAAGTTTTTTTTCCCAACTATAGCTGTTGGGAGCAACAGTTAGGCGTAAAACAGACGACGGGGCGGGCCGGGCCGGTCAATTTCGCCGCGAACGATAGCGCTAAAGGAATCCTATACTACCAACGCACACGAAGGGCAAAAAGACCGCGCCGCCGCTGTCCGCCGAGCACTGGCGGCGCGGCATGTCCGTGGCTCGCCGCCATGAATCACACAAACCAGTTTGTATGAAGTAACGCAGACGGGGCGGCGCGGGGCGGCGCGGGCCGGCCAGGCTCAGTCCTCGCCGCACGTTTTCTAGTGATGGACGCCTTCGACGTCGAAAATTTAATTTCTCAAGTCGAAAAAAGATCGCCGATTTATAATACGGCATTAAAAGAATATCACGATGTAAATGAAAAGAGGAAGCTATGGAACCAAATATGCCAGGCAATATATACGCCTGCAGTATGGGATGAGTTGTCATCGAGTACCCAGTACTCCCTATTAGTCCATTGAAATGTTACAATTTAAGGACCGAATATTTCATTTGTTAGAGGACGCAATTTTATTTTTGGGACATGTGTGGGGGGTCAATAGAAGCTTAACCTCAAGTTTGTGGGGTTGCCACCCTTGTCCCCCGGCCGCAATCTTAAAAAGGGGTGAAAACACTTTTTCCTCAATATCTCGGAAACTATGAGTCTTACAAAAAAATTGTGAAAACTTAATTTGTAGCAAATTGTTTTGCCTACAAATATGTCAACAAATTTTTGTCCTAAATTAAAAATTATAAACAAAAAATCAATACATATAATAAAATCGTAACAGGTCGCTGTCTGTACATGGAAGATAAATAAGAAAAAATATTATAGGGGGGCTTTATGAACGCAATAGAACCCAATACAATGATTTTTAGAATTTTTGTCTGTTTGTCTGTATGTCTGTATGTCTGTATATCTGTTTGTCTGTACGGTTGTGCACGCTAATCTGAGTAACCGCTCAATCGATTGCAATGCGGTTTTTTTTATTGTGTTGAGGTTTGCTCCAGTTAACATTTAGCGTTTGTTTTATGTAAATCGGTTTAGAAATAAAAGAGTTATAACACTTTTAAGAATCAGATATTTTGAAAATTTTAATTGTAGGGGTTTCTTTGAATGTGAGTGAACCTAAACTGGCGTGTTGGCTTAATCATAAAAGAGCTTAATGATTAAGACTATTTTTAAACAATTCAGTCCGCGCCGAAGGCGCGGACTGAATACTTTTAAAATAGACTTAATCATTAAGCTCTTTTATGATTTAGCAAACAGGGCAGTTACAGACGCTGCTTGATGACTCTGATGAAGAAATACCTTTCCTTTCATACACCTTATGTGACGTAAACGAAGTTGCGGGCTCAGCTAGTTGAAAATAAAATTATAAAAATTTTCTTTTTTGCTCTGTGGCATTTTTTTTTAAATTTCTCTTTAAAGATCATCTACAAGATTAGTCTGAGGTATTATTTTTGTAAAATGTATAAAAAAAGTTAAAGACCAAAAAAGAAAATTTTTATAAAAAAATTCAAAATTTTTTGTTAAGTTATATACACATTTGTAGGCAACACAATATGCTACAAATTATGCTTCTACAATTTTTTTGTAAGACTCATAGTTTCCGAAATGTTGCGAAAAAGTGTTTTTTTCCCCACTCTTTTCAAGATGGCGGCCGGGGGACAAGGGTGGCGACCCCACAAACTTGAGGTTAAGCTTCTATTGACCCCCCACATATGTCCCGAAAATAAAATTGCGTCCTCTAATAAATGCAAAGCTCATGTAACATTTCAATGGACTATATTACGATTGCGTCTCTTTCTTTTTTTGTACATTAAATAAGCAACTACTCGAATTCTCTGGGTATCCATTTTCACTGACGCGCTCTTCACTAGAACGAACGTAGTGAACTAACTGCCCGCCCGTCGCCGTCGTGTGCGTTGCGTTCGCGGGGCGGGCAGTCGCGGGCATCGGCGGACAGACGCGGTCTTTATTACGTCGCGGGCAAAAAGCCCGGCCCGCCCCGTCGTCTGTCGAGCGCCTTACAGCCGTCTGATCTGCCAACCCCTTTAGGAAGTCAATGCTAGTACTTTGTCTGCAGTTGACCAAGCATCAGGTGCACCACTTCTAGCAAAGATTGGATAGGACCGTAGGATCCTGGAGGGACTCCAATATGCTTCGTATTCACGTTCGCTTTTACGGTAATGAGTGTGGTTGGTTTCTATAAATGTAGTTACGTTTTCTATTTACTATTCCCCGGACGAGTAGCGTTATTGAACTTTATGCAATACGTTTGCATATTGAATCAAATAATATCGCCATTAAAAAGTAATCTTGTGGGTGGGTAGTTAATATTATTTTCCATAATAATAATAATTTAGTTTACGTTAAAAATCTTTTTGTTGAAAGTTTACAAATACATAAACAGTGAGATTCTTGTAGAATATTAAGTTAAGAAAGTGCAATTTCTTTATGACTTAATAATATAAAAGACAGTAAAATTATGTTATTTGCCTTTAGATTCACCACAAACCAAGCTTCGCAATAAAAAGCCGATAAAATATTTAATTTAACGATGTAATAAAAAAGTTACGAAAGAATATTATGTACCACAAAGTGCATTATTAAAATTTCGTGCACGCAGCAGGATTTTAAAACTGTATTTCAGTTTGATTGAAATGATACATTTTTGAAATTCTTTGCCAGAGCACTCTTAGTAAAAACAGTAATAAAAATCTGTGCCCTACCTATCCCTCTACTCTTAAGGTACATAGAAAAGAATTATCAAAAGCACAAAGAAATTAAATTCATAATGAATTTTCAAGACGTTAAATAACGACTTTAAAACAATTATAAAAGTACGGTTCCAAGTTTGCGTAAAAATCATAATAATCGACTCATTCGTTTCCCAGAAGTTGTTCAATCTAAAGGTTAGGGTTAGTCAAACACAGCATCAATATCTAGACTTAGATTGTTTGCAAACACACATTTTTATGGCATCTGCAAGTTTAAGGGAAATCTACAAGGCTACTTTGAAAAAAGGCTTATTGTTTATAACTTATTTGTAAAACCTTGCAACTTGTAACAATTTGATGTCTTGAAGCAAGGCAATTTTCCAACATTTTTTTTACAAATCTACAAGGCTACTTTGAAAAAAGGGCTTATTGTTTATAACTTATTTGTAAAACCTTGCAACTTGGAGCAATTTATTGAAATCTTGAAGCAAGGCAATTTTACAAAAGCTTTTTTACAAATAGGTACCAAGAATTCTGATGAACTGAGCTGATAACTCCAAGTACAAACAAATATTAGATAGATATTTGATAATAGTTAAGAAATAAGAACTTCCTGTTCGTGATAAAATTTCCTATTCACTAAACTGCTCTGCAGAAAAGTAAGGCTTCATCTGCTTTCTGTACAACGTTATAGAATTAACATACTTAACGCGAGCACTTCTGGGAAAGTTAATACCTATTCCATTTTAACCTCCTTAAGTGGATCACACATCGTGATTGGACGTGTCAGGTATCTCATTGGGTTTTATGCCTACATTAGACCGTGTAGTGTGTAGCGGTTACTATAACTTGTACCCAGTAGGTTATGGTTTTTTTTTATTTTGCTTTAATTTATTTACCCCTAAAGTGAAGCTGCAGTGGTATCCGTAGGTCTGTTGGGTATCCTTCCGAGGGCTCACCCGGGGCTCCTAACCATAGGCTGTTAAGCAGGATACGTGTGGTTTTTAGTCGGTAGGAGTTTTTTTCGATGCTCGCGCACGATTATTTAAAAACTGAACATTGATCACAGAATAGAATTATAATATTATACATACTGAGTCTACTTTGGTTTCGTCTTCGGCTCAGTTTTCATAACAAGACTTTTTTTGAAAGGTGAGTAAGTACCTACCTATCCTGTGATTTTGTACTCATTTCTCATAGTACCACTACCAAAAGCCACAGCAAAGCATGGCAGGGAACAGCTAGTTATTATTATTATTACATACCTACTTACTTGGCCTCTTGAAAATTGGTATTTCGATTTCGGGTTTTTTGATTATTTTGGGCTAATGCATTTTTTTTAAGTAAAGGCGTTGCGAATTCTGGTGTTGTATTATGTAACCGTCGCAGTTTATTATTTTTTATATCATAATATTTAATTGTCCAATCTGCTTTGAGCAGGCGACAATTCCAAAAACTATTCTATGCTAGCCTATGATAGCATAGCGTGAAAGAGTAACAAACATACAAATTGTCAGTGCCACCGGTGCTATATACATGTCCACTTGTAACGAAACCATACCGCGATTTAAATTTTTGGTACAGCGCCATCTAGGGATCGTAGGGGAAACTGGAATGTATCGAGATTGGTATTTTAATTTAAAATGTACCTAATTTCATTTTTGTTTTCATTTTGAAGACTAGATGACTCGCGCAACTTCGTTTGCGTCACATTCATTAATTTGCGAGAGAGAAAGAGAGAGGTTTCTCGTTGCGTGTATTTCCATTATATTTAAGAACAATTTCGTTTGCGATAGAGGTTTGAGAGGTTTCCCGTCGCATTCTTGTAGAAGATATTTGATTTGCAGTCAAATGATTATTGTGAACCAACCCTGAAATGTAGAAGATTCCTACATGTAGTTCATAAGATGATCTAATAGTTAGTTGTCCTTTACGTGGTTTTGTGGCAATAAACGATTTTATTATTATAATTAATATTGTCCTTTCATAATCCCCTACCCTTAGTTAATATTTGTGCAAAATTTGAATCACATCTGTTGAGTAGGTACTTTTTGAGATCCTTCCAGACAAAGAGACAAAATTTTTTCTAACTATATTTTTGGCTTCGGTATCTTATGTTGAACACCCAGGGAGTATTTTATTTTTAATATTTCCAATGTACAGTTTTCACTTTTCTATCATTTTATTATATGTATAGATTTATGTTAGTAAAGTAGGTAAGTATCTATGTCAATTCATAGGTGGGAAAGTTACGGTATGAATATTGCATTGAGATATACTTAGTAGTGCTCATTTGAACGTTATTATGGAGCCTTAATACGTTCCGTAACGGAAAGTTAGCCGCAATTTAGCGGTGTGTGATTTACCCTCGCTTTTAAATCTACAACTTTTGAGACTAAACAAACTCCGTGACTACAGCCTAGTTGGGGTATATTTAGGTAGGCTTCAAATGCGCCTACTTCCCTTACTTTGAAAGTTTGAGAAGTATTTTGTCTCCTGTTAATAAGAGAACTTATCATATTTGGATAATGTTGTATTTGGTGTTTTATTTTCACCCCTTTTTTTGTATGGAAATCCTCAATGGATGCCATGCCTGACTTCTACTGGCTTGCCATCTGGGTACGACCAACCGGAGTCCCGACTACTCTCTCGGACGAATCACCCCTGGACTTCCAAAACAGACTGTCCACCACCGCGGACTCTCCCTAGTTTTATCCAACTCCTTTTGGAGGTACGGGGTTTGGGTTCTTTTAAAACCTTGGGGATATCTCACTTATAATCTGTCACTTATAATCTTCATCTCATCTCATCGTCCTTGAATCCAACTGGGGTTCAATGCGTTTGGAATGCTACACTAGGAATATACAAGGACCATTGAATGCAGGTGTCATAGGACAAGTCTAAGTGGAAACCTATGCTCATTCGCATCTTAGCATTACACATCTTTGAAAAAAAAAGACAGAATATTTGTCAATGTTTTCAACACACTTTTTTATATTCTAACTGAAAGGATCTACTTACAGACGCACGACCAAAATGATTTATAACTCACCGTCGCAGACTGACTTCAATTTAATTAAGCTGGTCTCACACGCGACGTGTTTAGTAATGCCGCACCCGTAACAGGTTTTCCGCAGAATTTTCCGTTATTTCAAAACATTTTTTCATTACATGAATAGATTACTCAGAATAAGGATGAATTAATGTAAGGATTTTGCCAGAAATTCAGGGTCCCTTGCGAGCTTCTCATAGATCCAGGATGTCAAAACTTTCAGGCTAATAAATTGTTTATCATCTTGGATATAAGAAACAGCTATATTTTTGAAATGTGAAGAGTAATTCAATGTCTTGAACAGCTTAAACTTTAGTGTAACCGATTTCTTTACTATTTCTTTAAATTAAGAATTGTTGAAAAAAATTTGCTTCTCTGTCTAACTTCAGAAATTCAATGACTCTTTAATCAATACAAATACTTTAAATCTTACAAATTCATTACTCACGGTTAGACCAGGTTTTGGCACAGATCGATAAATATTCGGGGCAATATTGAGAGTAATAATAATCTTATAATAACTAACCAAATAAACTAACCACTAAAGCGAGTTTTTGGTACTGATTTTCAATTTGTGCGAGAATCTCCATGAGCTATAAGAAAATCATGGAATCAGATAATTTGTCCTTTAAATAAAAAATAAAAATATTTTCTAAGAACGAAGTGTGCGTCGACCTTTATAAACGTGACACGTCACGGTGTGTAGACACCATCGTCGGAGCAAAAATTAATTTTGTCGTTACGTACTGCGGGCGCCGTAATTAAATATTGCCATGCCTGTCACTACTTCGGCAGACTTTATTATAAAATGTATTTTGTAGGCTTGGTGGCGTGAAGGAAATGAAACGTATTGTTTTGTTACTGTGTATGTTATCTGGAAGATTCCTTTGTTCTATGATGGCATAGTATTGGAAACTTTTATTTCTATAGGAATTTGGAGTACCTACCTACTAATCATATTTTGAAATTTCTTTTGTCTGTTCTTTACTCTCACCAAGTTCCTCGAGTTGGACTTCGTTGGCAGAATTGTTGAACGACTAGTGGAGTCGTGAATTCTGGTCGCTTCCAAAGCTGCCGAAGAAAACTTTTTTCGGTCGGGTTTGCCAACTGTACTTGAATCGGATGATAACCAGGCTCATGAGTGCGTAACAGAAAGCCGACTTTCTTGGTTTCTCTCTTTGCCTCGAACTCGACAATGAACGATGGAGTTGCGCTTCTGCCCTGGCAGCCCCTGGTGTGGCACTTCTATGCCAGAAAAAAGAATCAGCAGGACGTCAGGCGGTATCTTTAATCCCTTGACGTCATCATAAGTCGAGTGGGCCAGACGGCATTCCCGCGGTGATACTGTAGCAGCGTGGTATAGAGTTGTGCTTACATGTTAAAGAGTCCTTTTCGATTCTGCGAATATAGTGCATGTTGCCTTGGTTACCATGTGACCATTCAGCGCATATTTCTACTGATTTCTTGTCTTATTTTGATTTCGGTTTATATACTATCACTCAGGGCCTGAGGACGGTGAGAGGACATCCTTCCGAGGGCTTACCCGGGACTCCCCACCATATGCTGTTGGGCGTTACGTGAGGTTTTTTAGTCGGTAGGAGTCCGGCATAACATCCATGAGGATTTTCCCTCACGTTAAACAAATATATATATATATATATATATATATATATATATATATATATATATATATATATATATATATATATATATATATATAAGTATACTATCACTCAAAAGGAACTAAATATTTAAGCATGTTCAAATTCCCCTTACTATATACATAAGTGCACACGCTTGTAGCGTGTATTCATACTATTCATGCCCACATATCGAACCCATTACGAACCATAAAAGCTATTGCCATACAGTCAAGATATTTAGCAAATTGGATGTTGAGAACAATATCGCGTGCCGTTGGAAGTAATGGTTTCAGCTTCTCTGAAGGTCTGTTAAGTCCAATTTCTGTGCTGAAAGTTAAGGAAAATTGCTATATTGATTTCAAATTGGATGTAATGAATATAAAAGTACCTACGTGTTTGTTTACGTTGAAATATATTGGTTTACTTATAAAGTTTCTAACTTGTGCAACTACGTTTACATCAAAAAAATCAAATCCTGCCTCTAACAAAAATGATCATAATTTAAAAGAAAACCTATTGTGTTCAAGTTGGAAACACGGACCAAGTGCGATTCAGACTCGCGCACGAAAGGTTCCGTACTAAAAAACTGCATAAAATCACTATATTTCCATAATTTATTAACTTCGAAACCGATCCGAACTCGAGCAATCATTTTAGGGTCCCGTTTTTGCCCTTTGGTACGGAACCCTAAAATGATTAGATAGATATTTTTAGATAGATAGATATTTTATTGGAATCAAAAACAGGATACATACATTGTTACTGTGTTCGAAAATAACCGCATTAGTTAAACAACTGTGTCGCAGTTATTAACGCCCACCTCCGGCATTTTTACATATTCCAAAGGTAAACCATATTTACTACTACTAATGCGTATTGTTTGTAAGTATGTATAGTATTTGCTAGTGTATGTGTGCCTATGCGAGCGCGCGTGAGTTTGTGTGTGTGTGTGTGCGTGCGAGTAAATGTGAGTGTGCGCGCGTGTGTATGTGTGTGTGTCTGCGCGCGCGTGTGTGTGCGTGTGTGTGTATATGTGTATGTGTGTCTGTTTTCGTTGATCTGAAAGAATCACTTTGCATCTAGGAGTCCTTCTAACTCTGTGTAAGATAAGCTGTACAACCAGTTATCAATACGCGATTTACATTCGCGTCTTGTTAAAGGGTATATCGTTAATACTCTGTTCACCTTATTATACAATACTGGTTGAATTTATAGTCGTTCTGGACCCGAGAGGGGGTTACTCGGAATCAATAATGGAACCATTTCGGAGTGTCAAAACAGCTGTGCAGGTTATAATAAAAAAATGACTTCTATGTAATCTTTATCACTCGTTCGAGTTGAAACATTAGTAGCGCTTCGATTATTCATTGAACTTTTCAATAATAATAAATGATTTATTTTGCCACCAACCAAAAATGAATTACATTTTTCTTATTTTAAGATAACATTACAAGATATTTGGTTGTGGATCTCTGGTGCCTGAAGTAGGTAATAAATTACCTGTGTTACAGGTCACCAGGTTTCCACTACACTCACAAATTACAAAAACAGCGAAAGTAATAATTTACACAAAATGTGTTTTGGTGTCTCAGCTTACAATTTTTCACACAACAACAGGATAGAATCAGAATCAGTTTCTTAGAATATGCATGCATGCCTTAGGTAGAAGGTGTGTGTGTGTGAGTGAGGGAGTGAGTGAGTGAGTAAGTGAGTGAGTGAGTGAGTGAGTGGTGAGTGAGTGAGTGTGAGTGAGTGGGTGAGTGAGTGTGTGAGTGAGTGAGTGAGTGTGCGTGTGTGTGTGTGTGTGTGTGGGGGTGTGGGTGCGTGCAAGCTTTTTTATAATAAATTATTTTTATATATAAGTTGAATGAATAAATGAAGTGCAATATGTGTTATATTAGTGTCATTCTAGAACTACCAATAAACCCTCAGTGTCCAAATATGATTGTTGAACGAGCCAATCCTGCAGGTTTTTTTTACAGTCATATGAATTAAGACTATAAAGCGACAGGATTTTATGAAGTTTGTTATAAAGATAAGGCCCTAAAAAGATAAAAAACCTACGGCAAAATGAGGTCCTGACCCGCGTAGTTGATGCAACTATATGATTGCGGCGAGTGGAATCGGGCTTAAACTGTGTCAAAGAGTGCTGTCTGATGACAGTTGCCTGTATAAAGAGTTGTCTGACCGTCATAACTTGACAATACTCGTAAAGCTGACTAGTGGGAAATAAACGAGGCTTGAAACAACACGTCTTAAGCACAGCCCTTTGAGCACGTTCCAGTTGAATAAAGTGGGTCTTAGCGGCGCCACCCCATGTGATTATGCAATAAGACAAGATCGATTGGCACAGTGCGAAATATACCATCTTTACTACATTTGGGTTTGCTGCTTGTCTCAATTCCCTAAAAATATAAATAAGTTTGCGTACTCTACTTGATATATGTTCAATATGTGGTTTAAATGTTAGGTTTTTGTCGAGAACAACTCCAAGATATCTTATTGATGTCACATTTTCGATTACAAAATGGGTACCGTTGGTGGATAGGTTGTCGATTGGCTTGGCAGTGACTTCAAAGATGCCATCTGGTAATGCATTATTGCGAATCGTGAAATGAATGAGTTTAGTCTTTTTTACGTTCAGTGTTAGAAGATTATCGCTTAGCCATTTATAGACGGTGTTAAAGCCTTCTTGAGCAAAACGATAGGTGTCAGTTAGGGTTTCTGAGGAAAAAACTAAAGCCGTGTCATCTGCATACGTGAAAATTTTTCCATTGTCCATTCGGAGATTGCACAGCTCGTTTATGTACACCAGAAACAAACTTGGGCCAAGAATGCTGCCCTGCGGGACGCCATATTCAACAGCAGTTTCAGAGCTTGTGTAAGATCCAATTTTTATGCACTGTGATCTGCCAGTTAAATAACTCTGAAAAAGGGACAGCTGTGTTCCCCTTATACCCAAGGATTCAAGCCTAGAAATTAGAATAGGAATCGAAACCGTGTCGAAAGCCTTTGCAAGGTCTAAGAAGATTGCGACACACTTGTTTCCAATGTCGAGATTCGTCACCACATGGTCGACTAAATCATGCACAGCATCAGTGGTAGAGCAGTTCCTCCTAAACCCATACTGATTCAGAGATAGAAGACCATGCGACTCCAAGTACCTAACAAGTCTAGAATTGATTAACTTTTCAAGTATTTTAGATGTCGCGGGTAGGACTGATATAGGTCTATAGTTCTCGACACGGCTTCGGTCCCCAGACTTGAAGATGGGGTGGACAATGGCTCTCTTAAAAGAATTAGGAAAGACTCCAGTGCTCAAGCACAAATTACAAACATATGTAAGAGGTGGTGCAAGGACCTTTATGTATTTCTTGAGGAACCCAGATGAAATTCCATCCCATCCTGATGCACTATTGCTCCTCAGTGACATTATTAAACGTTCAATTTCTGCACTATCCGTGTCAAGTAGGACAAATGAGTTGGTATGAATGCACTGATTATTCGAACGGCTAACAGTTGGGTTATTATTTAGAATGTTTTCCGCTAACTGCTTGCCCGCATTCGTGAAATAGGAATTGACCCGGTTGACGCAGCATTGTGCATCCTCACCCATGACGAAAAGGTCATCACCTGTTGATTGTTGTTTAGTGGTGTTAGTAACAGACTTAATGACCTTCCACAGCTGTTTTGAATCGCCACCAGCCTTTTCAATTTCACACCTATGAAATTCACGCTTATTTTTTCGTAAAAGGTTGACACAAAAGTTACGATAGCGTCTGTAAGTGACTCTTAATGTCTCGTTTGCAGGCTCCCTCTTAACCCGCCTGTAAAGACTGTCTCTGTGACGCATACATCTAAGTAAGCCTGGTGTAATCCAGGGCTTAATAGGTCTTTTTCTTCTTGACAACTGTATTGTTCTGCTATTATTTTTAATAGCATTAAGAATGGGTTCATAAAAATGCTTCACAGCGACATTGGGGTCACTAGTGGCGTAGACTGGGCCAAAATTAATATTCCCTAGGTCAATAGACAGTCCATTCTCGTCGATGCTAGTAGCTGTAGTACGACAGGGAGTTATTTTCTTTTTATAAAACAGCACCATTATTATGGTGAAATGGTCCGTAACGGTAGAGTCTACGACTAGGATTTTGGTTGGGAGAACCGTTTTTAAATTCAGATGGTCGAGGCAAGTCAAATTGTGAGTCAGGAAGGTATGTCCGAGGAAGAGGCCATGATGAGCTAGGACGTCCATATAGTCCAGCGAGTGGGCATTCAATTGGCCATAGGCAATATCGATATTTATGTCGCCAACTAGAATAATGCTACTGTAAGACTTTAGCCCATTTAATAGGCGGTCCAATGATTGTATAAACATCGAAGGGTTACGGAATGCAAATGGTCTATATATGGCAATAATAGCCAAATCCGTACCCACTGTAATCAATAGACTGCTACAGTCGCTTATGGTCGTTTCAGTGACCGTAACCCCCGATATGGATGATTTAATATATACCACTACACCGTCGTTTTGATTATGGGTCACTAAAGTTTTATAATTGTGATACCCGTCTAGAATAGGAATAACCGGATTAGAGGACAACCTGCACTCAGATAGAACGATAATATCACTGTGATTACCAATTCGTTGCATTAAAGTCAAAAGTTCCGAAAAATTCCTTTTTATACTACGTATATTTTGAGATATAATAGACATACCTGAATTAGATTTAGGTAACAATCCAGAGCACGTCTCGGCATCACATAAAACTGCATCACAAAAATTCACATCACCAAGGTTTTCCAATAAGTCATTAACTGCCGCGAATTTTATCTAAAAAATTCCCGAGATGCAACACAGTGTACCTATGCACTGCCGAGTTATTTATTTGTAAAAAATGCCACAGAACACAGATATCGGAAAGTCCCGTATTAATACTCGTATTTAGATTCCAATAACACACCAACTTAACCAAAAAAACTAAAACACTGCAGTTTAAAAGTGTAATGTGTGTAGAATTTGTGTAAAAACGGGTATAAGAATATTTATGCACTAAAATGGTAGGTATTTTCATAAACAGGTACAACAAAGTTAAGGCACATGCACACTGAGAGCAAGCATAAGATAAATTAATTAACAAAGCAAACTTAACTAAATGAGAAAACAATGATGAACCTAGTCATTCCTTCGTTAATGCCTTCAAGTCTGCTTCGTTTCTTATTGGCAGTCGTAAGCCACCATCAGATTTCCTCATATAAATGTTACCCCTTCTAATCCAGCAGTACTTGTAGCCTAGGGTTTTAGATGCATCTCGCGCCATGGCGTATAGTTTTCGATCACTGTTTGTGAGACTTTCAGAGACGTAAATTGGCACTGCAGGTCCCGGTAATCCCAATGATGAGGAGGAAAGTCGGTTGCTGGGATTAGTTCTGTTATATTCCCTTAACGCACTGAGAACTTTGTCTTTGGTCAAGACCGATGTGAAGTCAGTTACAACTGTAGAAGAGCCTATTTTATTTTTGATTCGGTAAATATCCTTAATATGAGTCTTCTCGACGTGAGTATTAAAAGTCTCACAAGTCTTTGTAACGACGTCACACAGGTCCTGTTGTGTCTCTGACTTTATCAACTGCGGCAAATTTCGAAACTCAATGACTGTGAACTTAAGCCTTTTTTGCATATCATTTACTTTTTCCTCTAAATTCGATATGTATGTAATATTTTCTTTCCGTTCCATTTCCATGTGAAGAAGTTTCGTTTTCATGTCCTCATATTGGAGAGAAATGAATTTCAAAGATTTCTCAAGTTCGTCATTTGTTGCTTTTATGCTTGTATTTTGCTGTTTGAGTTCAGCTATGTCTGTACACAATCTGTTCAAAATAGTGTCCTGGTCCTTCTTCCAATCTGCGAGCATCGTTAACAACTCTTCTTTGAGAGAAGAATATGCACTACTGTCCTCTTCTTCACTTCTGGGTCTTTTTTGTCTTCTTCCAGCATAGTTCAGTGAGGAATCGGGATCAAGCTTAGATACATCACTCTCAGAAGAGACCTGCTGAACTGGGTTGAATATATTCGGTGGTGTTCTCATTGCAGCCATTTTTCTGAATAGTTAAAGTCCGAAGTTTATGTGGTTAGACAGTGTCCAATATTAGTTGACCTCTGCGTACAGTTGGCGATGTGGCTGATTAGGGCCAAGTTATACTGGTGTAAGAACAAAAGATGTTCTAAACTGGCACGAAGCGAGGTAAATAAAACTATGTCTGTCACATTCGACTTCTTCTTTCCGCACAGCTGTAGACAGTTCTGGGGTTCATGCGTGCCTGGTACTTTAGTTGGTAGATATTATTAAAAACTTTGAAAAATTAAGGAAATAAAATAAAATTTTAATAGCACGTAGGCACGACTAATCGCTTTCGCGGTCCGAGGGAAGAGGCTCTCAATGAATGAAACTCCGAAACCCATAGGTACCTACTACGCCGCGGCGCGTGTCTCCATGTGATCAGTTCATTGGCCGAATGCATCGTTTCGATAATAATAGGTACTTAGATAATAATAAAGGACTCCAATTTCTCCTTCATACTTTACGCGGGCTTAGGACCGTCGGAAATACTTTAATATTGTTCTATTTTACGGTGAATTAATAAGGTTTATGTAATAATAATGAAAATAAACACGAACAAATAGGGAGTATTTCCGGCGTATTTAAAAAAATTGGAGCTATTTACAAAATAATCAACTTAAATACCTAGACCTACCTATTCACAGTTTATTTACACTTCCCTGTACCTTAACAACTGCTCAAAATGGAGTCCAGAACGTTCGATACACAAACGGGCACGTTTTAGGCTATTGTCTTTTAGTTTATTCAATGTGTCTCTGTCACTTTTCACTATTTCAAAGGCGTCCACTATCGCACTGCGTAATTCATCACGAGATTCGTACTCTCGAGTGTAAACTAATCGTTTTATTTCCGACCACAAATAAAAGTCGATCGCGACGACAATACTGCGTGCGAGTTATAGTCGAACTGCGCGCCGCGGTCGCCGGTCGGCGGTGCGGTCGGCCGAGCGTATATACCTACCTACAAGACGTAACTAGTCGAGTACCTACCGACGTTACTTGGCAACGAGTCCACGTGGACCGATGCGTTCATGCGTTGTGATTGGTCGAATTTTCCCGGCGCGGTGACTCTTGTTACTGATTGGAACGTTAGACATTGAATGAAAAATTGTAGTAGAAAATCGTAGTAAACGTATTTCGTGAAATTTAAAGGAATAACCAGGTGTTCTCGTTTTGATTTTGGCACACGATGTAGATTTTGACATTTTCGTAATTTTTTATTGTTGATTTTCAAATTGACAGTGCCGATCGGTTCTGTTATCGAAACTGGGCCTAAACCTTTCCGTTCCAAAACGACTATAAATTCAACCAGTATAGACCCTAAGAAGTAATATTGTTGCCTGGCAAACTTTGTCGGGGCGCGCTCTGTAGCACATACAATGTCATGTCTTCTTTTCTTAGACTTGTATGCAGGATCAAATACAAGTTCCTGGTGCTTGCGTAGAACCGTCTGCAGAACATAACTGTGCCTAACAGTAGGAAGCTGGCAAATGCTGTACAATTCAACAGTGGGGAAGCGTATGGGTTTGAACAACATGACCTTTAATATAGCCCTTTGTGCCCTTTCCAATCTCAGGGAAACGGTTTTACCAGCACTACCCCATGCTGTAATCGGTAGGTATCTGTGGCGGAAACACCGGGAAACCACGGCCGAGTGTCAGCACTGCGAGGACCGCAGCGATGACACGGCGCTCCACACACTGTTGGAGTGCACGGCGTGGGCGCAACAGCGCCAGGTCCTCGTAGTGGGTCTGGACGTGGACACTCTCTCGCTCGAGACCATGGTGCGAGCCATGCTCTCCAGCGGGAGTAAGTGGGACTGCGCCGCCTCCTTCTGCGAGCAGGTCATGCTCGTGAAGGAGGCGGCGGGACGGGTACGGGAGAGAACTCTCCCACCCGAGTTCCGCAGTCGGCGGCCTGGGCGCCGCCGACGTGTCTTCGCCGAGGACTATCGGCCACCATGACCGGGGGCCTGAGGACGGTGACAGGGCGGCTCACCGTCCTTACAGAAGCAGGCCCATGACGGCAGCGTGACGTGAGTGAGACAATTCACGCACGCCCCCCCCTTAGAAGCGGGATCACACCCGAAACCCCCCAAAGACGCGGGATAGCACCCGAACCACCCCCTGGACGAGGCCGCAGTAGCGGCCGTGGGTCTGTTGGGAGTCCTGGGACATCCTTCCGAGGGTTTACCCGGGGCTCCCAACCATAGACTGTTGGGCGTGACGTGAGGTTTTTTAGTCGGTAGGAGTCCGGCATAACATCCATGAGGATTTTCCCTCACGTTAAACAAAAAAAAAAAACCCCATGCTGTAATGCAGTAGGTTAAAATGGAGTGTGCCAAAGCAAAATAAACCGTTTTTAGGGTAGCTAGTTCTGCAGATGATCGAAGGGTTTTAAAAACATATATTAGTTTCCTAGTTCTGGCGATAAGGGTTTCAATGTGCGCATGCCACGCCAAGGTACTGTCAATTGTTACACCCAGATATTTTATAACATTTGATCGTACAACATTGATACACTCACACTGATCAGCAAAGTCACAGTTATGAGCTCTTAGCGTAAAAGACCCTGAAGGCTGAGATGACATTCTAGGTCCAAAAGTAACAAAGCTCGTTTTTTGTAGGTTCAGAGTGAGTAGGTTGTTAGATAACCAGTTCATAACTATTCTGAGAGCAGATTCCACATTCCGCCCGGCCCGCACCCAATTCGCGCCATGAACCAGGAGAGTAGTGTCGTCAGCGTACGTAATAATTTTTGTGTGTGGTAGGGGTAACTTGCAGAGTTCATTTATGTACAGAATGAACAGACTAGGCCCAAGCACACTGCCTTGTGGTACGCCATAGTTAAGAAATTCTTCGCTACTCTTATATTTATCAATTTTAACTATCTGAGAGCGACCATTCAGGTAACTTTTAAACATTTCGAGAGGTAATCCCCGAATACCATTACATTCCAATTTTCTTAGTAACAGAGGGACCGAGACAGTGTCAAACGCCTTTGATAGGTCCAGGAAGACAGCTATTGTTTTGAGATTACTCTTGCTGTTCTTGGCAATAGTGCTGGTTAACTCAACGACAGCATCTTCAGTACTTCGGCCTGTACGAAAACCATATTGATTGCTGGCAATTATGTGATGCGAGTTAAGGTATTGAAGTAATCTATTGTTCAGTATTTTTTCTAATACTTTTGAAAGTGTAGTCAATACAGAAATTGGTCTATAGTTGTTGACACTGTCTCGGTTTCCACCCTTGTATATGGGGACGACGACAGCCCTTTTAAAAACTGTCGGAAAGACACCCTCTGAAATGCATAGATTAAAAACATGACTGATTATAGGTAGGAGAACATGCTTTGAACATTTTAGAAGAGACACAGAAATACCATCCCAGCCCACGGCACAGTCTGTTCTTAGGCCCAATATGATTTGTTCCACTTCCTCGCAGTCAGTGCTAAAGAAAGCCATAGAGTTGGTGGATACAGACGCAGGAGAACTTGCGAAATGGCTATTTGGCGACGATAGAATTTTACAAGCAAGAGTTTCTCCTGTACGAACGAAGTGTCTGTTGACTAAGTTTGTTGATGCAATTGGATTAGCGTCCAGAGCAAGAAGCTCTGTAGGAGTGGAACTACGTTTTTGAATATTTGCTATACTTTTTATTAGATGCCAGGTAGCTTTTGGGTTACGGCTGTGCCTCTCAAACTCTGTTCTTTCATACTGTTTTTTTATTGTTTTTAATAGGTTATTACAGAAGTTTTTGTACCTTTTATAAATTAGTTTTGAAATATCATTCCCTGGCTCTCTTCTCGACTTCTTGTATAGTTTATCCCTATGTCGCATACATTTGAGGAGTCCAGGAGTAATCCAGGGTTTAATGGTTCGCCGTCTACTAGAAATAGAAACAGTACGAGAGTTTGTTGCGACTACTCTGGAGATTATGTCTACGAGTCTTGAAGCTGCCAAGTCTGCATCCTGACAACCAACAACAGTTGAGAAGTTAGTTTTTTCAAGGTCAGTTACACAGGCTGGTACATCAATGCGGGTAGACAGAACTCGGGATTCAAAATGTTTAGTCTTGGTTTGAATGTAACTTACCGTAGGCAAGTGATCCGTAATTTTAGAATTAAGTACTAAGGTTGTAGCACCCTTGTTTGATTTAATTATGACATGGTCTAGGCAGCTGTCGTCACGAGTAGTAAAAGTATGGGCTGGCAGCATACCATGCGAAGCAAGTAGTGTTAAGTACATGTCCCTATTTTTGATTTCATCGTTATCTCTACTATTAGTTAATAAATTTATATTTATGTCTCCAACCAACACAATAGTCTTACAAGTACGAATTTGGTTCAGGTTATGGTCTAAACTATTAAGAAAATTACCTGCATCACGATGTGAGGGTGAGCGATAGATGGCCATAATAGCTACTTCAGGTCCAAGTTGAAAACGTAAGCCCGTTGCCTCAGTCATATCGAGCTCCGATAAGGTCACCCTCACTCCCTGTCTGACATATGCTACCACACCATCGTTCTGGTTACCAAATGCTGATGAATATGAATCGAAACCTTGCATAACAGGTACAAGCGGACATTTGCTAAGCCAACATTCAGTTAGCACTATAATATCTAGATTGACACCGATTCTCTCTAATACAGTTAAAAGGTTACTGTAATTAGTACTGTTACCTATGCTTCTAATATTGACATGAAAAAGTTTAAGAGAACTGGTGTCGTTATTTATGTAGGAGACACATTGTTCTGGAGAGCAAGAGTAAGAATCTGAAACTGCCAAGTTATCTAGTTCCTCCGTAATTGTTTGTCTGTCAGTCATAATATATCGTTTTGGTGTCAACCACTGAACAGATTTGAGGTGTTATTAAGTCACAAAGCTTATCACTCGTGAAACCAAGCGATGTGATAGTTGGTGTGTACTCAACAATATCCAGCCTTCCAACTTTCAGATACGTTTCGAACAGGTGTATGTACATGTATATATGTATAAATTGTGAGTAAGTATAGGGTTTGTATAGGTATACCAAGTTACAATTAACAATAATATAAGTTAATATAAATTCAACCAAAGACAGGTGCATGTATGTGTATATATGTATAAATTGTGAGTAAGTATAGGGTTTGATGTATAAGTATACCAAGTTACAATTAACAATAATATAAGTTAACATAAATTCAACCAAAGACAGTGCTATCAGTAACGTTTGAAATATACAGGTTGAAAAACAATTACTGTCAATAAAATCCCATATATATAACGAGTATACAATGAAAATATGGAACAGAATATAAAGATTAAGTAAACTTTTAAAAACTAGTCAATTCTGTTTAATCACTCTAGACAGATCTGTCTCCTCTTTTATATAAAACTGAGAGCCTCCTTCTCTTTGACGCAGGAAAATCTTGCCATTTTTCACCCAGCAATAGCGAAAGTCATTACTTTTTGCAAAGTCCCTGGCTAAATAAAACAGTCTTTTCATTTTGGGCGTTAAATTCTCAGATATGAATAAATTGCATATGATTGCACGAGTTCAAATCGGTTTCGGGCTAAATTAAATAAAAACACTGATCACTCCGATAATATTTTGCATCCTATTTATGTTGCACAATACCAAGCCTTCAGTATATGGATATAAATAAGTCAAGTAGTGTGGGGAACTGGGGACATTACTCGCCACGGGAATGGTGCCCATTCACTTGAGTGGCAATAACATTCGATGTGGTTATAGTTCACTAATGGACGCGTCCCCTTTACGACCATATTGTAATAGGTCCCCCATATTCATGTAAGTTTCTTTGTGATTAGTCCTGTAATTGTGTCTGTTGTAGGGCCATGTGTGTACACCTTTAGTAATAACTGGTACCTACTAGTTTCAAGATAGAATTACTTAATTCATGTTTAATATTTCCGCCACATTCAAACCGCGAGAGGTACCTAGTGACATGTAACACAAATTTATTAAATCAATCTGTGTTACTGGTGCATGTGGTAGATTTAGAAATTTTCTAAATCTACCACATGCACCAGTCTCTCACAAAGTTTGTCAAGTACCTATCGTACCTCATTTAGTTTGTTTATTAAGGACTTTATGAAGAGAAAATAAAAGTTTTTATTATTTTATTATTATTTTTTATTTTATTCACACGAGAATCTCGTCGAGACTTCTCGGTGAGATTCTCGTCTGAACTTCTATTGGATCCGCATTCGGAGAACAAGGCGAGAAGTTGCAATTTTTCACATTCACGTTTCTCGTGTTCTCGTGTGAATGTGGAGACCCATAATACCGTGCAAGTTTCATTAAAGCTTAGCAGCTTTCAAGAGAGAACTTTAAACGGTACTGTACTTGACTTTTCATTTGTTTTCTAAATTGAGCTCCTGGAAATGAGCTATGGCTTTGTATTTACCGTAAAATATGTTGGTTTTAAAATGTTTGTTTGAGTTTTTGAACCATTCAGAGTAAAGTGATCGAGAAGAGTGATGATTTAGGAGGTTTTGTGTAAGTAAATTGTCATGTTTATTCTCTTCTACAGGTCACGGAGATTCTCTCGAGATTTTTATCTTTATATTCCTCTGATTTTTGCAAGGGGCAAATGTATACAAAAATCAGGTAGTTTACTGTAGTCACTGTAGTGTATTCATCAATCATATTTCACATTTCGACAGATTATACGTTTGAAACTGTTTGGTATGAAAGGTGCCAATTTTCTATAGATTTGACAGTTCTGGCAGGGTTCCCAACGCATCATCAGCTGATATAGCAGTCTTAACCTACTCTGCTGCAGGATTCTCATAGCATTGAGCAAGGCGCGCACGCCATCCAGCCCAAAAAAGGTAGGTAACATAATTGTTATAGTTCGCAGAAACATCTTAAAAAAAAAGATTAATCATTTATACTACTATCAAATAAAGTACCCAAACCAAAACTGACTACTCAAAAGCCTTTACAACTTAGAACTTAATTATATGGCATCCTGACAAGAGACCAGATGCTCGTCTGCGTCGTAACGTAATAGTACATTAGACGAAGTACCACTTTCGTCAGAATAGTTTTCGACCGGAGGACAATTGTCGTAGATGTCGAGTATGGTTGAGTATTTACTTTTCTAATACTTTTTTGTTGAGTTCCTAAAGATGTTTTGAGTTTCAAGAATACTTAAGTTCCTAGTTTTTGTAAAAAAAATTAGACTGTAAATCTTCCACTATAGACTCATCGCTTGAAATAACGTGAATAAAATCTACTGAATATGAATACTGAATCCGTTATAGAACTGATTATTGCGTTCCAAGCAGGGAAGACGCTATTTTGAATTCCGCTCTAACATGACCGTTTTTCCCGCCCAATGTGTTATCTATTTAGTTAAGTATAAGAACTGATGGCCTATGGAGCAAGCGAGTTCTAGAGTAGAGACCGCGTCTTGGTAAACATGGAGTAGGACGACCCCCTCCCAGATGGAGTGCCGACCTAAAGAAGGTTGCAGGGATTGACTGGATGCGCTTAGCGCAGTACCGTGTTTTGTGGCGAAATTTGGGAGAGGCCTATGTCCAGCAGTATAGGCTAAATTAATCGATACTTAAGTATCTCATTGGGTTTGATATCCCTTGTTGAAAGTGTTATGCAAATAGAACTCAATTTATAATTGAGATCAAAAATGACTGATGCCAGTAAATTCAGGCCAATGTACGTGAGTTGCAACTGAATGATCTTCATATACTTGTATACTATTATACAGTGTAGTAATATGTTGCTGAAGCTTTGTTTCTCATAGGCCATTGTAATGCAAGGCAACCAACATACAATCAATATGTAACAAAGGCTGAGTAAATCTCAATCGCTTGTTGCATTGTGGCTGAAGCTTCGATCAACAATGGGTCTCCGATTTGCTGTTGAGTTCTTAATTTTTATTTTCACTAATCCTTCATTTATCTACATTGCAAAATTTTTCAGCCATAGAAAATTATGGCCAATTTAAACAATTAATTACCACGTAGCTCAGCAGAAAACAAGGAAATTATCCTGGGACTGCCGAGGGCTTACCCGGGGCTGATTAAATGTTGGTTGGTAGGGCATCCAGTGGTTTTAGTCATTAAGAGTCCATCAAGAGTTAAGCATCCATGAGGGATTTTCACACGTAAAAAAAAACCGGCCAAGTGCGAGTCGGACTTGCGCTCCTGTGCGCAAGACCGACTCGCATTTGGCCGGCTTGTTGTCATAGCGGCAACAGAAATACATCATCTGTGAAAAGTTCAGCTCTCTAGCTATCACGATTCTTGAGATAGGTACAGGCTTATGACGGACAGACAGACGGACGGCTAAGTCTCATGAATAGGGTCCCGTTTTCACCCTTTGGGTACGGCACCCTAAAAAAGTATTAAAAAAGTATCTCTTCTATTTTTTACAAGGCCAAAACTGGTAGCAGCCCTATGTTTTTGCCAATATAAAGTTTTAGTTTTGAGGCTTATATGAAAACTAGAACAATATTGACCTAAAACCAAACTATGGAACTATATACCTACTTAGAAGTATTTTAATTTATAAAGCATAGTTTTGAAATGTTGTGCCTTTATTAAATTCCTGTACTTGTAGTGGTCTCCCTCGTTATTGGGCCTAATATTATTAATTTAACTGTACCTGACAATGGTCTCATCTCATAATGTCCTTTTCTCGAAATGTCCTTTCTCATAATGTCCTTTTCTCGAAATGTCCATTCTCATAATGTCCTTTCGCAGATTGTCCTTTTCTCGAAATGTCCTTTTCTCGAAATGTTCTTTTCTCAAAATGTCTTTTTCTCGAAATGTTCTTTTCTCAAAATGTCCTTTTCTCGAAATGTTCTTTTCTCAAAATGTCCTTTTCTCGAAATGTTCTTTTCTCAAAATGTCCTTTTCTCGAAATGTTCTTTTCTCAAAATTGGATAGGTTAGGTTAGAAGGCTAAGGCGGGAGCGGAGCGTAGCGGAGCTTCCACATTAGCCTTCGTGGTTATTTTTTTTAAAATCAAGTTACCACCAGTCACTTGGTAAATTTGATGTTATTTTTTTATAACCACCGAAAGAAAACTTAGGTGGTTATAAAAAAAAATTACTACGAAGGCTAATGCGGAAGCTCCGCTGCGCTCCGTATGGGTTTGATGAAAAAAAAAATTTTGAGTTTCAGTTCTGAGTATGGGGAACCCCAAAATTTACTGCTTTTTTTCTAGTTTTATATAAGAATCTTAATGCGGTTCACAGAATACATCTAGTTACCAAGTTTCAATAGCGTTGGCCTTATTGTTTCGGAGAAAAGTGGCTGTGACACACGGACGGACAGACAGACATGACGAATCTATAAGGGTTCCGTTTTTGCCATTTGGCTACGAAACCCTAAAAATGAACGTTCAATATCGTGAAAACACACTATCTTATCAAGATTAGTTGTAGCAGAATTAAGGATTTATCTGTCAAATGGTAAATCAAACAGTCTATCGCAGTCTACGTTGGACCGTTTTTTCCTTTGTTGCTGTATGGAGAGGTGTTTAGACTCAGAACTGCTCTTGGATGCTATGCCGGACTCCTGCCGACTAAACCACACAGTGCCTTTCCTTCTGCCGACGGTCGGTGAGTCCTGGGGCCATCGTCGGAAGAAGAACGTAAGGGCACCCGACACAGGTTTAAGTTCACCGAATCACGCTGGCCATGTCAGCTGATGCACTACTTGCTGATGTGACTTACTTGTGCCCCCAAGATGTCGATAAGACTCTATTGCAACCGACTCGTCTAAGATCCAGGACACCGAATCTACCGTTCTGAGTTTTCATAAGCAGAATGGTCGATTAGGTTTCCCGCGGAATAGAGTGCTCTCTTCTATAGATTGAAAGCGCCACGGGTAATACAACCTTGAATAAATATTTAAACTTTAGCGGGCTAAAAGTTAGCGGGATATTTGTAGCATTTATTTTTTGTGTAGCAATCTGGTACTCGGGCTTGACAATGTGTAAAGCCGCCCTTAATCAATTCATCGCTGGTTTTGTGATCTGTGGTTTTGCTTTGACACAAGTGACAAGTTTTGTCTGTGGCACGGCCCGATGATTTTGCATTAAAGGAACAGGTTTTGTTAAGTTTTTTCGTGAAAGACGGGACTTTGACCGAGACCTGCTTTGGGGGAGTTGGAGGTCCTTTGGCTTTTGCTCTGAGACTGTGCCGCGAATCAGTTTTTCGCTCAAGCGCGATTATTTGTTACCTCGCATAACCTAACAGGCTGTGATTGGGTTGCTGCATTACATCTTACTACATTTTACCCAGAAAACTGGTGAGTCACTTCTTCTTTTGCGAAGCGGGTCGATTGTCGTCTGTCGCGCAGCCAAGATCTTGATTTGTCGTTTCTTTCATGACAGGGTTTTTTTACTACGGGAAAAGCGGCCGTCCACGGTTGGCAGAGCCACACCCAAAGACACGTGGACTGCACGAGCGAGGTGTTTTGAGAGGAACCAGCCGCCTCCACGTGGCACGCTCGTGCTGTGCTGCTCTCAACTTACTCAAGGCCAGTAATTGTCACCCAATTATAAGTGTAGTTAGCTGCTTACCCGTTCTACCTGCTCACGCGGCAAAGGTCTATTGAGAAGTATTAGTACCTAAGCCCTGACTTTACTTCTGTGTACCTGTGATATTTGTGTCTATCAGTGAATAAGCTCTCTGTGTGTCTCTGTGTATCTCTGTGTACTTAGTAAATATATGTGTGTACACCCTATTGGCTGTTTTCGTCAGAGCCCTGGCCTCCCTTGCGCACCCACTAGAAACTCTGTAACAAGGCGCCCTGGGAAAGAGTTCTCTGCATAGCTACCTCGCGCTAGTTGGTGAGTAACATCATTGGGTTACAAATTGGCTCCCAACGTAGTGGCAAATCTCTGGGTCTACTCTGCGGTAGCCTCAGTCTAGTGTGTGTGCATAGGTGGTTACCTCTGGCGAAACCATCCTGGTGTATCGTCCGAGACGCTCCAGGACGTTAATTGGTGGTGCTAACAGCTAAGCACAAAATTATCCCTTTCGTCTTCTTCCAGCTACCTACATCTTTGGCTGGAAAAGACACTAAATTCTAAATTCAAAAATTTAAAATAGCTGTGATTTTGGAAAAACTTTTTGATTTTATTTGGCATACCCACTTCTTTTTCTTATTGTGTTTTTTCTTTTATGTTTCTTTTTTTCTTTTTTTATGGTGCACACATATATTTATTATATTATTAGTGTAGATTAATATATAATATATATTATTCTATAGCTTCACCTTGTAAGGTAAACTTAGTGAATCTCTCTGTGTTAACTTAGTGAATGTCTTAGTGAACTCTGTAATTGTAAACTTTGTTGAAGGTGTGTAGATACCTTGAAATTTAATTATTAACCTGAACTGTGTTATCAGAAAATTTAGAAACTTTTCTCTCTTAATATACCCTTAATCTTTGTTAAATTCTAAAAGTCAATTTGAAACATAATTACCTAACTTAGTACACTTTGTTGTAACTCAATTTACATTTTTACTTTGTAATTGATCCCTATCTGTGCCATTTTATCTTTATAATTGTTGTAAGTAAATTTTTACATAATGGCACAGATGAAAAAATATATTAATTATTTAAGAAAGGATGAACTTGCTAACGAGCTGTCCCACATGGGTATTTCAGTGGAACCGGAAACGACAGTGTCTGGCCTTCGGAGTGAGCTAAGAACGGCACACCGACTCGTCCGTCGAGGTAGCATCAAAGCGAGTGCTCCGGTACCCGCTGATGCATCGGCTGAGCTCTCGATCTGCCTTTCAAAAGTCTCCGAGCTGGAGGAGGCTATTCAGTCAGGTGACATCTTCATTAATAAGGGTAGTCGTCTTAGGGTGTCTATCAGAGCCAACTACTTATTGAGTAGGTTAGCTCGTTGTGGTCTGGATTGCCCCGACCTGGTGGATATTCGTGGTAGGCTAGTGAAGATCATCGCTAGGGCTGAACCCAGTAGTGATTCTGAATCCGAAGGTTCGGATGATGATGGTGAGGATCCTTCGGGTCGTGACCAGGTAGAATATACTTCACCAGTAGTCAGAGAGGACCGCTCGGTGCGAGCTAGTTCAAGTAGGAATAGTTCTACATGTAACATAGTGTATAAAGAACGTCCCCTTAACTTATGTTCATTTAATTTAAAATATGATGGTTCTACTTGTGTACGTGTGTTTTTAGAGAGATTAGAGGAACTTAGATGTGCTCGGGAGGTTACTAAGCCTAGACTCCTTATGGCTTTCTCCGACCTGTTGGATGGACCGGCTTTGTCTTGGTTCCGTACAAACAAAGCTAACTTCATCTCATATGAGGATCTTATTAGTGAGCTTAGAGATACCTTTGATATTCCTGATTATGATTACCGCCTCAGGAATGAGATAAGACAGCGTACACAAGCCCGCTCTGAGTCCTTGGTTAACTTTATATGTACAATGCAAGCCATGTTCTCAAGGTTGTCATGTAAGATGCCCAGTGAGGAACAGCTGGACATTCTCATGCACAACATTAGACCTGACTACATGAAGGAACTGGCCTTGCATGATGTCAACTCTGTAGATGACTTGAGACGTTTGGGTAAGCGCTTGGAGCTTGCGCGTTCTAGGGCAGACGCTTTCCATGAGCCTGCTCTTGACAAGTTTGAAATTTCATCTGACTTACACCAGCTTAAGAACAAAGGTGTACAAAAGCCCGCTAAGCAGGTGTCTGCAGTGGAGACGCCGGTTACCCCCCACGATCGCAAATGCTTTCGTTGCGGCGGGGGCGGTCACACTGCATACAGCTGCACACAGTCAAGGGAGCTGGTGTGTTTCCGGTGTGGTCTCAAAGGAGTCAAGACCCCAGACTGCTCACACTGTACTAGCAAGTCAAAAAACGCGTAGGCCAGGGCCTTATTAGAAACTCTGTGCATTACTCTGTATCTGAGTCTATTTCTGATAAGGTCCTGTTTCCTAAACGGGATAGTGACATTAGACCGTATCTAGTTGTTAAGGTTTTAAATTTAAATGTCTTAGGCCTTCTAGATTCCGGTGCCTCCTGCTCTATACTAGGTAAGGGAGCGCACCGCATCTTCTTGGAACTGGGTTTTGATCTTGTGAGTATCAATCCTACTTTTCGTATTACAACTGCAGACAGCACTCACTTGCAATGTCTGGGTTGTATCTCTTTGCCAATTGAGTACAATTCGGTTATCCGAGTTGTCAAGTTCTATGTTGTCCCAGGTATAACCACCTCCATGATATTTGGAGTGGATTTCTGGCAACAATTTAAGTTAAGTGATAAATTAATTTTACAAAATATTAGCCTTGATAGTTATAGTGATAATAATCCTATAGAGTCTGTGTCCCTTAACGGTGGCCTCGAGGATTACGACAACTTGACAACTAAAGAAAGGTGTGTAATCAACGAGGTCATTGAAAAATTCGACTCGTTGAACACTGATAAGGTGGGTTTAGGTCGGACCTCACTTGTGCACCATGTCATTGACACTGGTGACAGCAAGCCGATCAAGCAGCGTTATTATCCGCTCTCTCCCCTTAAGCAGAAGGCCCTGGAAGCCGAGCTGGACCGAATGCTGGAGATGGGAGTAGTGTCCCCGTCTCAGTCCGCCTGGAACTCTCCAGTGGTCATGGTGGAGAAGGCGAACGGCGACCTCAGATTGTGCTTGGACTCTCGCAAGCTGAACTCTGTGTCAAAGAGTGACGCCTACCCCTTACCCTATATCAATCAAATCTTGGACCACCTTAATAACGCTAAGTATTTAACTTCTGTAGATTTGAGTGCGGCTTACTGGCAGATTCCATTTGACTCACCCCAGTCTGCTGAGAAGACTGCTTTTACGGTTCCCCGGAGAGGATTATTCCAATACAATTCGATGTGCTTCGGTCTTGTCGGTGCCAGTGCCACGATGCAACGCCTCATGGACCGTCTGTTTGGTTCCGAGTTCGACAACAAGGTATTTGCGTTTCAGGATGACATAGTCTGTGTGTCCAGCACCTTTGAGGAGCATGTAGAGCTCTTACATAGAGTCTATCAGCAACTCAAGGATGCTGGCCTAACTATTAACATGAAAAAATCCCACTTTTGTCGGAGTGAACTCAAATACCTGGGGTATTATGTGGACAAACATGGCCTACGGACAGACCCGGGTAAAGTTGAGGTTATCCTCAACTATCCCACCCCTTCTAACCCTAAGGAGGTTAAGAGATTTCTGGGAATGGCCGGCTGGTATCGTCGCTTTGTTAACAACTTCTCTAAGATTAGTAAACCTCTGTGCAAACTGACATCTAAAAACTTTAAGTTTGAATGGACCCCTGAGGCTGAACAGGCCTTTAACCTGCTAAAGTCAGCCTTGGTCTCTGCCCCTATATTAAAAATGCCTAACTTTGAGCTGCCCTTCCGCATTCTTAGTGACGCGTCAGCTTACTCAGTTGCTGCTGTACTGACACAAACTCACGATGGTGTTGAGCACCCTATCGCCTATTGTAGCCGTTCTCTCAACAAGAACGAGGTGAACTACAGCACAACTGAGCGAGAACTTCTGGCCGTGATTTTCGCTTTGGAACAATTTCGACAGTACGTCGAAGGCCAAAAATGTACGGTCGTCACGGACCATTCATCTCTTCTGTGGTTCCATAAACTAAAAAATCCCATGGGTCGTCTAGCACGTTGGAGCATGAGGCTCAGTCAATTCGATTTTGACATAGAGCATCGAAAAGGTAAAGACCACGTTGTACCTGATGCTCTGTCTCGTATCAAGATTGAGTCCCTCGATGCAGTACCCACTAAAGACCCGTGGTATGACCACACCATGAATAGTGTTCGTAAGAACCCGAGGAAGTCACCAAACTTTGACATTCGTGACAACCTTTTATATAGGTTAACTAAAAATAAATATTCTCTGACTTCAGACTTTGACTGGAAGCTGGTGGTACCTCAGGAGGATCGCTTGCCCCTGCTCTCTAAGTACCACGATGACACACTAAGTGCCCATGGTGGTGTTTGGAAGACACATAAAAGGTTAGCCCTAAATTATTACTGGCCCAAGATGTACGAGGACGTCAAAGAATATGTCGGGAATTGCGAAATCTGTAAGCAGTACAAACCCGTAAACACGTCTCGTCCCGGCCTAATGGGTAGCCCGAAGCGGGTTTCGAAGCCATTCGAAGCTATCTCTGTCGATCTGCTTGGTCCCTTTCCCACTTCGAGCAATAGAAACGTACATCTGATCGTGGTCTCCGACTACTTTAGCAAATACGTCATGTTGTGCCCTGTTCGGGTTGCCACAGGCGCTGTAGTCGCGAGGTTCATAGAGAAGAGTGTGTTTCTCGTGCACGGAGTCTGCAAGACTATTTACATGGATAATGGCCCTCAGTTTGTGAGTAAGCCATTTAAAGATATGTTAGCTAAATACAATGTACCTAATATATATTATAACCCTAGGTATCATGCCCAAACTAATCAGGCGGAACGAGCTATTCGTAATGTTGTTCAAGCGATCTCATGCTATGTGAAGTCACAACACAAGTCATGGGATTCGTTCTTGGTTGAGATACAGTGCGCTTTAAACACTGCAGTTAACGAAGCAACTCGTTTCACCCCTTACTTCTTGGTACATGGTAGGGAGTTTATTGGAGATGGAGTGCTGTACAGGCAGACAGATATTGCGTGCCACCCTGCTTCGGTCTCTGTAGACGATCCATCAGCCTTCGGTGTCAAGCTGAGAGAAATACAACGCATATACGACCAGGTGAGGAAACATTTGAATGTTGCCCACCAGCGTAATGAAAAGTATTACAACCTCAGAAAAAGGCATGTAGAGCTGAAAGTGGGACAGATAGTTTACAAACGCACGTTCTACCTGTCAAACAAGGCCAAGAACTTTACTTCTAAGCTAGCCCCTAAGTTCCTTAAATGTGTGGTGACTGCTAAACGATCCCCTTTAGTATATAGGCTGTCAGATCTGGACGGTAGGGATCTTGGGGAGTACCATATCAAGGACATCTTGAAGTATCAGGAGGAGCCGTCTCCAATACCCAACGTCAGCAATGCTGTAACTACATAGCACTGTTTCTCTAGTTTATTAAGCCAGTGCTATGTGATCATTATGTAAGTCTATTTTAATCTTTTGTTTGTATTTCTATGTGTGTACGTGACTTCAAATTGTCACGTTGTAGTTTCTTCTATGCACCGCACCGAGCGGTTTTCTCTCATTCGCTCCTCAGTACTCTACAATATCTTGAGAGCTTGGGTAGTGTTGGGGTATCGTCAGCGAGTAAAGGGAGCATTCGTTTTCTATGAAGGGCATTAGACTCTAGATACTTAGCCTGTCCGGTACATGAGTTAGTGTCTAGTTAGGTGTATGGGAGGATCTCTCTTTGGTAGTGTAATGGTTGTAGTCAGCTGGTGTTTGAATTACCTAGCTGGTTGTCTTAGTTATTAGTCAGTACTTTTCTGTTTTCTTTATTGTGTATTTCCAGCGTGTCATATCCGCAGGAAATACTATTAAGGGGGGGGGGTGGTTGTAGCATTTATTTTTTGTGTAGCAATCTGGTACTCGGGCTTGACAATGTGTAAAGCCGCCCTTAATCAATCCATCGCTGGTTTTGTGATCTGTGGTTTTGCTTTGACACAAGTGACAAGTTTTGTCTGTGGCACGGCCCGATGATTTTGCATTAAAGTAACAGGTTTTGTTAAGTTTTTTCGTGAAAGACGGGACTTTGACCGAGACCTGCTTTGGGGGAGTTGGAGGTCCTTTGGCTTTTGCTCTGAGACTGTGCCGCGAATCAGTTTTTCGCTCAAGCGCGATTATTTGTTACCTCGCATAACCTAACAGGCTGTGATTGGGTTGCTGCATTACATCTTACTACATTTTACCCAGAAAACTGGTGAGTCACTTCTTCTTTTGCGAAGCGGGTCGATTGTCGTCTGTCGCGCAGCCAAGATCTTGATTTGTCGTTTCTTTCATGACAGGGTTTTTTTACTACGGGAAAAGCGGCCGTCCACGGTTGGCAGAGCCACACCCAAAGACACGTGGACTGCACGAGCGAGGTGTTTTGAGAGGAACCAGCCGCCTCCACGTGGCACGCTCGTGCTGTGCTGCTCTCAACTTACTCAAGGCCAGTAATTGTCACCCAATTATAAGTGTAGTTAGCTGCTTACCCGTTCTACCTGCTCACGCGGCAAAGGTCTATTGAGAAGTATTAGTACCTAAGCCCTGACTTTACTTCTGTGTACCTGTGATATTTGTGTCTATCAGTGAATAAGCTCTCTGTGTGTCTCTGTGTATCTCTGTGTACTTAGTAAATATATGTGTGTACACCCTATTGGCTGTTTTAGTCAGAGCCCTGGCCTCCCTTGCGCACCCACTAGAAACTCTGTAACAAGGCGCCCTGGGAAAGAGTTCTCTGCATAGCTACCTCGCGCTAGTTGGTGAGTAACATCATTGGGTTACATATTTACCATGTATTGTTGAGAGTTTTCGATATTTCGGCGCTGTTACAAACACCATGATCACGGAGGAGTTCCTCCGTCACTCAGTGAGGAGGAGGAGGAGCAGTTCCTCCGTGATCATGGTGCTGGTAACAGCGCCGAAATATCGAAAACTCTCAACAATACATGGTAAATATCCCGCTAACTTTAATACTAACCTTGAATAAACTTATCCTGAACATTTATTAAGATTAGCTTGCAAGCTTTAAACATCTTTAACCCAACATAACTTCAAGTTACTGCCACTCCAAACATTGTTACGTGGTTCTTAGCTAGAAAACAAAATTTATATCCAACTTTGGTCACGATAAAATGCACCTGTTGGCTCTTAAATATTATAAACAGATTTCTACTGGACTGGCTCGATTTTACGACTGAAACTTCTACTTCATGGACAAAGTGTATCGGTTAATTTTCCTTTGAAAGCTGAAAGATATTTTTCGTATAAAAGCCAAATAACTGGCAAATAACTTTGTACGAGACCGCTTACAGGTGATTTTAGAAGGTTGTTATATTATCATTTAGTTGGACAATTTATGATGGAATATTTGTTATTTCATAGGTGTTAAATTTAATTAGTAAACAAACAGGCAGGTAGGTGGGAAGTGGGAATCGTGTGGTTTAAGCCGGTAGGAGTCCGGCATAACATCCATAGTAACATCCATGAAGGCGACACGCAAATATCCGCCACAAGACACTTAGCGACAATCTCAATCTGCTTATATTGTAAATGCGATAGTTTGTAAGTATGGCTGTTTGTATAGTTATAAGTCTATACATCCATATGTATAAATGTTTATTTCTCTTTCAAGCTTTAGTGTAGCAGAACGGATCTAGCTGAACTTTGGTGCAGGGATAGCCTGGAATAACACGGTAGCTGCTTTATCCATGTAATACGGTGCCATGGGATGCGGAAACGGTTTTGTTTACGTACGGAAATCCTCATGGATGTCATGCCGGACTTCTACCGACTAAAACCTGACGATGCACTGCCATCTACCTATGTCCGGGAGTCCCGGGTATGCCCTCGGAACAATAATCCCAACGGGAATAATGCAGAAACGGTAACAAAATTCCACGCGATTTAAATACAACTCAGAGACTTGGCCATTCCTCGCTACAGTCAGACATCCAATCAGAAATTCATCTTGTATTTAATATTCAGTTTCGTTGGTTTTAAATTTCCTTACAGACCGAGCTTCGGTGAACAGTAAAAAAGTCGTAAAATGAGGTAACACATCGCCTCTCGCCTACGGAAGCCTTATTCTATGTAATAGTAAGAAATGTAGAAGTCTGTCTGTCGGTGCTAGGTTCCTGGTTTTTATTCGTTTTACGAGGCTTGGGTAAAATGTGACCTATTGTTACTAGAAACGTGATTAATACAGAAAACATGTCTTGCAACTATTAATTCCTCTTTTAATTTTCTAAAGACAGCTAGCTGCATAAGGATGTTTAGGAATAAGTTGAGATGTTTCGAAGAATTCCAGCCGTAGGCAGATTAGAGGTACAGTATAACTGTGTTAGAGGACACCATTTGGTTTTAATCGGTAGGAGACCGGACCGGCATAGCATCCATGGTAATTTCCACTTGTTTTAGAAAAAAATGTTAATGAGTTGATTAGTGCTTTCTCATTATCGATTGGGCTATTTTGTCATTTGAGATTGCCACCAACAATCGGTCCTATGATCACGGAAGAACTATATTTATTCCAAACACTAGCGGACGTCACGTGGTTTCACCCGCGTACCTTCCGTTCCCGTGGGTATCTAGGAATTTATGCCTATGTTACTCGAGGCGAATGTAGCTTTCCGATGGTGAAATATTTTTTGAAATCGGCATAGGAGTTTTTCAGTTTATTCATTACAAACATACACACGCAAAAAATACCAAATTTTTCTCTATATACTATTAGTGTGGATTAATTTTAAAGGAACAGTAGTGAAAACAAATGTAAAGACGAACGTCCTCTGGTCTTCCTTCAGCATAGGTACCTACTCCCTATTCGTTTGAAGTTGTTTTATAGACACAGTTAATGCGGTAGGCGGAGACTACTAAAACCATTACACAGTGACTTCAGTCACAAAACATAATGTAAAACTATTTCTCGAAATCTTCCAAAGCAAACTTACCTATAGTATAGTATAGTAATAGTATTTTCGATAAACAACGCCACTGTTTGAGATGGTATTCTGTCGTTCTTGTTTATAGAGCATCGCGAATCGAATTTTCCTTGAAATTGAATAAGACTTGGCGGTGATAGGATTGTAAAAGGTAGGTGCCTATTATTACCATCTCTTTTATGGTGATCTTATATTGGGAGGAAAATATTTTGTTAGGATGCTGTGTTACCTATTTTATGGACATTTCTGGGAACTTTTCTGAGATTATATTGAAATTTTGGTTCTTCCATTGTCAAATTATGCAATTAAGTAGGTATTACCTATGGTTTTTAGTTCCTCTACAAATACACATTTTAGAAAGTATTTTATTTCTGACTTTATTGCAGACTCTCAGTCGTTTAAGTACTGTCGACAGTTTAGGTGTAACAGTGAAATAAATAATAAATAAATATAGCTGGACATTCTTACACAACATTATCTAGCCCAAATTAAGCTGATATAAGCTTGTGCTATGGGAACTAGACGACTGATAGACATAGTTATGTAGGTATTTCAAAATACATACATATTATACATAGGAAACACCCAAACTCAATGCACACAGATCATTTTGAACACGAGACAGTCGACATACGTAATGGATGTAACTCAATAGTTCAATACGATTTCCAACAGAGTGCGAAATAATGTCGCATTTCGCTCCAATGTGTATCTATTTATTTTGTTAGTAGGTATCTTAGTTTACAATCTATATATATAAAAATCAATGACACTTTTCGTTGTAATTTTATAACTCAAGAACGGGCTCACCTATCTAGACGAAATGTTTTGGCTTTGTTCGGACTGTTTAGTAGATGGTTTATGTGAAGTTTGCACAAAATCGGTCGAGCGGTTCTTCATTTATCACGCAAACGAAGTTGCGCGGGTCAGCTAGTACAGTATAGTAAAAAGCGCTCGTGACCCCGCGAACTCAGTGTTCTGTAAACGATCACTGTAGTAAGCAACATTTATTATGACCGGTTACGGATGGGTGACCACTTTGTGACATTTATTTGCAAGCGTTTCCGTGCTTCGGAAGGCACGTTCAGCCTTTGGTCCCGGTTGCCAGTAAAATGGCAGTCGTTGAGCCAAGTTGAAGGCCTTTATGGGCAGCTTGAAACGTTATAACAGCAGGCAGTCACAACCAGCGCCTGTCCATATCAACAAGGCGATACGGCTCACCACCTATTCTAAATAGGTGAAATTTGGGCATATAATATGCCTCTGCCTACCCCTTCGGGGAAAAAAGGCGTGACTACGTGTATGTATATGTATGTAGTATCTTTATTTTAATCAATCAAATCTCTCCCAATCTACGCCACAACACACGGCTAGGGATTGCAATCCTGAAAACCGGATCCGGTAATCCGGCGGATCCGGCGACATTTTGGTCCACCGGGTCCGGCTCCAATACACCGGATCCGGCGCCCGGATCCGGTGTTTGCATATTTTGGCAAAATAACCATGCAGTCGCCAAGGATGGTACAAATGAGAGAAGCTTGAACTGCGCGCGAGTCGTTTAAATACCTCTTCAGTGTATAACTTACAGGTTGCGATGAGAAAACATACTAAAAGTTCCGACATCTAGGACGTGTAATGAGTAATAGGTATAGTGAGGTATGTGATTTGAAAAATAATGTCTGGGGTTACAATTTTTAACGTGAGGAAAATCCTACATGTGTGCCAAGCCGGACTCCTACCGACTAAAATGCACACATATCCTACTTTGCAGCCTACGGTTGAGAGCCCTGCGTAAGGCTTCGGAAGGAGAAAACTTCGTTACCAGGCCTACAGCCTGGGGTAACGAAGTTTTTGATCGTTTGTCTCTCATCAATGATATTGTTCGCTGAAGGAGCTAAGGTATCACAAAAAGTGCTATTAATTACTTCTGAAACCTGCAAGTTACCTAAAACTCCAGAAGAGCTATCATTGTTGCAAAGGTTATACCAGCTGAAGAAATTTTTGCTTACATGGATGGAAGTCCTGATACTAAGTTTTCCCACAACATGATACTCAGGGATGAACGAGCGATCACGAGGAATAGCTTTATTTTACTATATATTTCGGAGCGTGTATAAACGGTTGGGATTATGGAAAAGTGTTTGGAACCAAAGTTATTATCCATACTAATATTATAAAGCTGAAGAGTTTGTTTGTTTGTTTGTTTGAACGCTAGGATCTCAGGAACTACTGGTTGGATTTCAAAAATTCTTTTACATGTTGATAGTCCATTTATCGAGGATGGCTATAGGCTATATAACATCACGATAAGACGAATATGAGCGGAGCAGCAATCAATAATGTTTTGAAAACCGGGAATATTTTTTACCGTCGGAGAGCTTCCGAGGCGTACGCTACGTAAATGGTTAAAGTTAGGTAAAAATTGTGTATTACAAAATTGTTTCTCTTAAAAAGTTCTAAAAAAAAGTCCGCGACAGCATATGTCTATCTTTTAAGGTTCGCTCACAATAACCTAATTTGTCTATCTCTTAAGGTTCGCTCACGATATAATGAAACTGAAGAGTTTGTTTGTGCTAGGATCTCAGAAACTACTGGTTTCATTTCAAAACTTATTTTACAGTTTAATAGTCCGTTTATTGAGGCTGGCTAATGGCGATATAACATCACGCTAAGACGAATAGGAGCGGAGCAGCCACGAATAATGTTTCGAGAACGGGGATTATTTCTTTCTTTTGAGAGCTTCCATTACGGACGCTGCATAAATAGTTAAAGTTACGTAAAAATTGTGTATTACAAAACTGTTCCTCTTAAAAAGTTATAAAAAAAAGTCCGTTACAGCATATGCCTATCTTTTAAGGTTCTGTTACAATAACCCCCTTATTAAGTTTTAAAGTATGAGCGACGCGACGGGAGTAAACTTGGTGTGCAGTGGCAGCTGGTCAACTGAACGATAAAAACCGGCCAAGTGCGAGCCGGACTCGCACACGTTGCGTGGAAGTAAAAGCGACGGGAAATATTATATCACTTTAACACTTCTTTCCTTCTCACTCTCATGTGACGCAAACGAAGAAATGCGGTTCGACGCGACGCGACGGGAATAAGCGCGACGGGGGTAAATGCAACGGGAAACATTATAATACTCGAAATATTAATACCATACCTCTCTCTTGCTCACTCTCATGTGACGCAAACGAAGTTGCGCGGGTCAGCTAGTTAATTTATAAGCTTTCATTTTAAGATAAAACAAAAGCTTATAAAACATAACATATACCTAACAATAACTTTGGTAGCATAAGCATATCTTTTGCTGCAAAGCACGGATTTTGGAATATTGTCGAAAATCTTAAAAATGGGGATCTTTGTCGCACGCGCCCCTTTTTCTGGCACGCCTTATAGATGATGGACCTAATTATGTTGTCTTTCTAAGCACCCTGAATATTTTTTAAAAAACAGCTTAGGTTCCTGTTCGCATTCTACAACTGCTTTCTTGACTGGACCTGAATTACCCTTACTTAAAGATTTTGGTTTTAATCTCGGATGATGAATATCTTCTTTTTAAAAAAAGTCGTTACTTTTTCTATGAAATTGAATCCGTATAAGCGGTATCGTTTTTAATTTTACACTTCATTAACAGCTGATATTGGAATAAAAAAAGGAAGCAAGTTATCCTGCTTAACTCAATCCGGCCGGATCCGGTCGGACCCGGCCGGATTTGTGAAATCCGGTACGAATCCTTGGCTTCAAAAAACCACAAGAATGGTATGCGCAGGTAAGGGTCAAACAAAAGGGCCTAACGGTTTAACATTTGACTAATAGAATATAATAGCACTGTATGTACTGGTGACACAGTATGTTATGTATGAACAGTAGGTATTAAGTGCTTAATGTGAGATTTATGGAGTTGGTGTAAAAAGTGTATCACTGTTAGTGTGTTTGAATACAATAAATATAGGTATTTTAATCTATCAACATTTTACAACTGTGTAAAATTTACAATGACTCGGCGCATACAATGTTGTAATCAATATTTTAAATTGTTGATAAATAATTATCAGTAAGTATGTAAATTCTTTATAGTACTGTTTTGAAAAGATTAAAGTAATTTTTAAAAAAATGTAGATTATACAAGTGGATACGTATTTCGAGTAACTTGTCATACGGTTCCATGGTGTAATGGTTAGCACTCTGGACTTTGAATCCAGCGATCCGAGTTCAAATCTCGGTGGAACCTTTCACTTTTTGCAATTTATTTAGATTTTATTTTTCGACGGACTGTTATGTTTTATTGTTGTATACTTTTTGTTTGCTTTAATATTTGCTTTATTTATGATGATTAATGTACTCTTTATTTACTAGATAATTGCATAAAATTTAAATTGTTTATAAAGAATCAATCAAAAATCCATACATCGATAAAATTATAAAACTTTATCGATGTATTTTCTTTTCCTAACTAAATCGCTTAAAGTAATTATAATGACATTTAGTGTGAAGATACCTCGAAGGACATGGGACATGCATGTCTAATCTGGTCGTGCCGCAATGTAGACGAAACCGCGCTCATAGACTAGTTCAGTATAATCCGTAACTTTGAAGTTGACAATAAATGAAATTAAAGCTAATCCACTTAGAAATGCGAAGTTTTTGAATCAAATAAACAAACACAAATCTGATCCAGCCAATGACAACAAAAAGTTCTATTACAATACAAAGAATGGCGGAACGGACCTTCAACAGAAAGGATTACAAAATTTCACTTTGAAGCCCGGTTTCGATTGCGAGCTGAGCGGGCCCATTAATCTGAAGCGTTCGCGGCACTATGTATTCATTGTTCTGTAAGCGAGCACTGCAGTAAGCAACGCTATGGCCGGTCATTGGAAGGGTTACCACTTTGTGACAATTATAGCTTCTGTGCTTCGAAAAACACGAAAACTGGTCGGTCCCGGTTGTCAGTAATATAACAGTCGCTTAACCAGGTTGAAGACATAATAGGCGGCTTAAAATTTTAACGGTGCCTGGGACTAGGCCTAGGAACGCGTGCATAGCGCATCTGGCAAACGTCTAAATACGGTAACCAACCACCTTACCTACTTGTCAGCACCTTAGTACCTAGTATAAAAATAAATTAATCCGCTTAACTTGCAACAGTAAACTGCATACTTGTTTTCCTGCCACCGCATTAATGTTTATTTTTGCGAGTTAAACGAATTCATTAACAGGCCCGCTCAGCTCGCGATGGAAACCAGACTTTTAAGACCCATAACTTTTCCCCCGCTGCACGCTGTTAATTTCAGAAATTGGATAACGACTGTTGTATCTAAAGATGCAATTAAGACAATTTATTCAAATTGCCTGGCTGTATTTAAAGCAATTTGTTTAGTTTTAGTGGAATTGGTACTTTTGTATGTCTTACCTTCTGTTTTATGTAATTGGATGGCGGATTATCAAAATGAAAGATAGGTATTTGTTCTTGACTTAGGTACATTACACAAAATTGAATGACAACGAAATGTTTGTATTGTATTGATAAACAATTTGGTGTAGTGTTCTTGCGTGTATCTAATTGGGTGGTTTTGTGTTTCTGTGTTTGCAATATTTATATACGTATTGTTAAACTTGTTTTAGTTTCAGATAGTCTGTAAGTCTGTAATCGTTAACAAGGGACAATAATGCTTCGTTAATACAGTTGTTGTTTTCGTGATCCCACTACAGTGCCAACAATCAGTGAACACCACCCGTTGAAATTCCTTAGACTGCCTGTTTCAGGCAACCCTTTGGTTGCAGCCAGTATAATAATAACGGAAAAGCTTGGAGGATGTGTGAGATTGTTCTCTACATAAATAAAAATTCAGTTCGTACCTAGGACTATTGTCGCGTGGGCGTTGAGCGGTAGTTAATGTATTTAAAGCAATCCATCTCAACGCCCATCCTTATACTAGCGTGGGCCTGCCCATTCTTATGCAAAGCGTGGGCCCTTGCATAAGGTGTTTGAGTTCGGGATTGCTCATTTTCTTTAAAGGCATGCCGTCACAATCACATTAATTTGCCGCGATATTGAGCAACATAGGTATTGACAATAAATATCGCTATCAAGCACTATAGTCTAATTGCCGAAACAATTGCTGCAATTCGATGTAGTTGCTCCTATTTTCCACTAATTGTTTCATATCGCTCCATTTGTTGAACCTAGCAATTTTACTTTTAAAAAATTGCCCCGTAAGCGCTCTTTTACAGAACACGCACGCAGAAATTGAAATGATAGGGTAAGGTTAATTGAAAAAGCTTAATGGAAGAAAAAGTAATATTCAATATAAAATCAATTTTCTCTTCAATTGTGTAATAGATCAAAGTATCTATTAGTCTCGCAAATTCTTGATCATGATAATTAATTACCCATGAATTCATAATTTACTTCTATTATTGTGAAGGCAACATTTTCATTTATTACTTTTAGCAAAATTATATCATTATCCTGTGGAACAATATTCCTACAATTCATAATCTTGCTTCTGTATGTTAAATTTGTATTATGTTTCATCTGTGTACGTACATACTACATAATAAATTAGACTGGTTTTAATTATCTTTTCATTTGTTTTAGGTACTTCATGAGACAATATTTCACATTCATCATACAACTTATTCATGACAATTGGTCATTTGCACTGGCAAGAAGTCAAACTGAAACATGATTCATGTCACTATGCATGAAAAACACTTTCCAATTAACGTATCTGCCTATCAGGTTAGGTTCAGGTAAGGTTTTTTTTTAACAGAGACATTTACGTTATTCGGTACAAACGAGTCGGTAATATGCGTTTCAAAAGACTTCTGTTTTAAGTAATCCCTATTTTCCAGTAAAATGAAGTAATATTTACTATGATGCTGCTTGCAAAATCTTTACATTTTCCTAATATTTGATGTCCCGAGACATTTTGAACCTTTCAATAATGTAATTTTCAAAGACCTCCACAGTTTTTTTATGCGCTACAAAATCTAAATTTAATTCCTTTCGAAGTGGGCCGCTCACCTCATCTTAACAAATTCCTTTGACACTGGTATTCCTGAGAATCGACTTGCAAATTACTCCAAGTGGACTCTTGATTTTCGTTTTATCGTAGTTGAATGAAAACAAGAAATGTTTCCGAAACATCGTGCATTTGTAATGAAATGTTTCAATCTTTATGTAAATGTCGTAATTACAGTAAAGATTTGACTGAAATTCACAAGAAAATGTTATATTCATCTACAGCTAGATTGTATCGGCTTCGTCCGTGTGAAGTTCGGTGCCCCTACCCTCAGGACTATCGGCCTTCATAACCGAGAGCCTGAAAACGGCGAGTTGGGAGCTCGCCGTTCTTACAGAAGCAGGCATAGACGTTGGCGAGTATCTTTGACCTTCATGGTTGTGGGATAGTACCCAACTATCCGACCCTTTCCCAAGTAGCGGGATAACACCCGAACAAACTCCCCAGGCGCGGAATAGCACCCGAATCCTATAGGCGAGGTCGCTGTGGTAGCCTAAGTCTGCTACCGGGAACTCTAAGACATCCTTCCGACTGCTTACCCGGGACTCCCGGCCGCAGACAGCACTGTAAGGCTTCGTGTAGTTTTAGTCGGTAGGAGTCAGGCATAGCATCCATATAGGATTACCACACGTAAAAAAAACCCCTACCCGCATCCTAAGGTATTCTAGGCATAAAAATTAGCCTATGTGTTATTCCAGACTATACTTTATCCCTGTACCAAAGGACACCGGCAGCTTTGTACGTGACTTTGGTCTAGATGCGGACTGTTTTTTACGGCAATAAAAATACTGCTATTAGGTAGCTGAAATAATGTAGAAACCCATGATATGGTTTGCTGAGTCATCCAGTTCCCTTCACCTGTAAAGCATTAAAAGAGTAACAAACATTCATACAAAAAATTTTCACGTTTACAGTACTAGATGATACTCGCTTTACCTCATGAACGGTGATCGACGTAGAGCTGAAATATTTACAGATTACATATATATATTCTAGAAAGTCTGCGACAGTAGACTAAGCCTGTCGGGAGCTCTCGGATTATCCTTCCGAGGGCATACCCGGGACTTCCGGCCACAGGTAGGTGGCAGTGTATCGTGTGGTTTTAGTCGGTAGAAGTCCGGCATGACATCCATGAGAAGTTCCACACGTAAAAAAAAGATTATATATCTGTTGCTGTTATAACAACAAATATATAAAACAGAAAAATAGTAATACTTAAAGGGGCTCATACAACCTACTTAATTTAATAGCTGCTTCTTTGGTATGGAAGTTATGGAACCCTCAATGCGTGAAACTGACTCGCACTTGGCCTGTTTTTGTTTATACGAGGACATACATAGTCCTACTTTAGGGGCTCAAGTTTCAAGAGGGTCATTCTCGTCAAGTTAAAAGAGTTAGACTTAATAATTTTGTTGAATGGTTTTATTTTCCATAAACGTCGGAAATATTTTGTTTGAGAGGCAAATAATTTTGACATTTTAAAAAGTCTTTGAAGCTCTGAAGTTTCTTTGAAGTTTTGAGTCAACCGGCCTCTTTGTATTTTCTTTCATTAGATTGTTGTCAATTCTTTTTAGGGTTCCGTACCCAAATGTCAAAAACGGTACCCTTATAGATTCGTCATGTCTGTCCGTCCGTATGTTACAGTCACTTTTCTTCGAAACTATAAGGCCTACGCAATTGAAACTTGGTAAAAAGATGTATTCTGTGAACCACATTAAGATTTTCATATTAAACTAGAAAAAAAGCAGTCAATTTTGGGGGTCCCCATACTCAGAACTGAAACTCAAATTTTTTTTTTCATCAAACCCATAGGTGTGGGGTATCAATAGATAGGTCTTCAAAAATGCTATGTTGTATCAAAAATGAGGTTCCTAACATAATTTTTGTCTAAAGTGAATAGTTTGCGCAAGAGACACTTCCAAAGTGGAAAAATGTGCCCCCCCCCCCCCCTCTAACTTCTAAACTAAGACAAAGAACTAGATCAATCTAAAAAACATATATGATGTACATTGCCATAAAAACTACCAACGAAAATTGGTTTGAACGAGATAAAGTTATTAGTTTTTTTTAATACGTCATAAACCGCAATTTTCGGTTAGAATAATCACTACCACTGCGAACGTGTTAAAACATCCATCAAAGTTACATCGAACTACAAGAACTTTTATATTATGTTACTTGCTGCTACGGAACCCTTCATGGGCGAGTCCAACTCGCACTTGGCCGGTTTTTATTTGTTATGCGTTGTAAAATATCATAATCGAATCGAAATGAAAAACCGCTGAGCGTTATGGAAGACATCGTAGCCCGCTGCAGTAAATCTGAGGACCAGCCATAACGTAAGATACGTTATGGCTGGTCCTCAGATAGGTGACCGCCTTTGTAACATTTTCAACTACGGACGTTTCGGACGGCACGCTAAGCTGTCGATCCCAGTTGCCAGTAACATTGCCGTCCATAAGTCAAGTTACTGGTTATATAAGCGCAGTTTAAAAAAATCTACAGCGGCTAGTCACAACCTGCGCCTATCCATTTCAATACGGTGGCAATGGGCTCAGCACCTACTACGTACTACCCGTTCGCTCTAAGTTTGCCGCTGGCGTAGAGGCGTATACCCGAATTTTTAATTAGACGAAGTAAATTGGCTGTAGCTAATGTCACTTCGTCATAGAAAATAAGCAACATTGTATGAAGAAGTGACATTAGTTGATGTCAATTTACTTTGTCTAATTAAAAAATCGACTTTAGTCGTAGTTAGCCGAGCGGCAAACTTAGAGCGAACGAGCAGTAGTACAAAATCTCAGCCTAAATCTTAGTGGATGGTGTGACTATCTGTACGTGTATGTAAACTTTTATACAAATTCAATCAATCAACCAATCCACTGCTGGACGTAAGCCTCTCCCAAATAACGCCACAATACAAGGCGCCTTCCGCATCCAGTCAGTCCTTGCGACCGTTTTCAGACCATCGGCCCATCTGGCGAGGGTGCCTCCGTCCTACCCCACGTGCGACAAGTCGCGGTCTCCACTCCAGAACTCTTTTGCTTCACCTACCATAGGTTCTCCTACGGATATGGCCCACTGCCACCTCAAACTGCATACTCTGCGAGCTATGTCGACCACTCTGGAAATTCGCAATTTGCCAATCTTACTTCTTACTTATATTATAATTATATTATTATTCCTATTAATATTATAAATGCGAAAAGTTGTGAGTCTGGATGTTTGTTACTCTTTCACGCTCAAACCGCTGAACGGATCGGGTTGAAATTTGGTACAGAGATACATTATTGTCTGGAATAACACATAGGCTACTTTTATCCCGGGAATAAGTTCCCACGGGAATAAATTTCTTGCGGGCGAAGCTGCGGGAATCAGCTAGTAAAGAAATACTTGTGTGTGCTTGCATTTTTTGTAGGTAAAACGATTACTACTATAAAATTTCCGTTTACGTTGCATTGCAGCTGACATAATTGTATATTTTACCAAGTTATGATACGTTATTGAATTAGTATGCTACCGCAGACGGGTAAACAAGTACAACAGGGGGCGTGTTTGTAGTAATTGTGTGAAAAGAGCAGCTGCATTAAAAGGTACCTACGCGAAATTTACATTGCAATAAAAAGTATTTTTACTCAATGTGGTTACTGCAGTTGTAATTTGTACTGGATGGCTTAAAAAGTTGGTATTACAATTTTGCAAGGTTGCATGGATAACCTTATTTTTCTGTCTGTTGGTATGATCTCTTGATTGTTCGATAATGTTGCAAAAGCAAATTCAACAAATTATCCCGGGTCAGCACGGGACACGAAGTAACCCCCCTCCTGGGACCTTTTAAACCCCGGCTTATATAAGTGGAGTGTGAAGAAATGAAGAGGCACAACATTGAGTCGCCAAGTTTGAAGGCACTATGTAATAGTCTTCCCTCAATTCAGTAGAAATTCCCATCAGGCGGTCGGTGTCATTTCGGCGAGTGAAATATACATTTAAACAAATTTTAAGAGCGAATCTGTTATTAGTTCATCTCCTACTGATTTTATATGTACCTAGTATCTATCTAATGCATAACCTAGGAGTAGGTATCAGGCTATCTAAATCTAATCTAAAAACTCATCTCATGTTTTGTATGTAAGTATAATGTAGAAGCATCTACCAATACTCTTATTTTTTGCCATTATCAAAACATTTTATTCGTGATCTTAATCTTACTAATACTAGTATCACTTGCGTATTTCGTTACCTAGTATTACATTACAGAAGCAGCATAGTTATTCCTCGTTGACGTGACCAATGTTATTGTAACACAATAAAATAAATTACACACAATAGTAAAGGATATTCGATATCTTGAGACCCATGTTTTAGTTTTAATTCACCTTCACGACTTGCGAATCGTACGAGTAACTTGATAAGATTCGAAATAATACTGATATTTAAAACGACTTTATCAACAACTATGCTCTTTAAATTTATACCTGATGTTTCTAGTCTTAAGGTGTACATTTGTGAAGACGTAAGTATGGTGGTTGGTATAAAATTTTGATCAGTTTTGGAGGTAGCGTGTGACACGCAAACCAAGTTGAATAGGTTAGCTGCATCGCAGATTGATATAGGCTAATATAGATTCCGTTGGAACTGTATACGCAATTATAAATAGTTTTTATTCGCGTTAAATACTGTTATCAGTGTCATCTCCCTTTAAGATAATTATTTTATTTGCAGTACTAGGTATTTAACACTTTCCGAGTAAAGTCGAACTTGCAATACTGTTCTGTGAGAATATTTTGTTCTACATCTGCAATGCGATCACATTCGCATTGAAGTTTGAACATATAGATTTCGCAGTATTAACATGCATATTATAGTCACGCCTTTATCTCCGAAGGGGTAAGCAGAGGCATACTAACCATACGGTCACATTTCAGTTTTAGTTCTAGTCAAACGTGGTGCTAAACCCATTGCTATGTTCAAAAGGACAGGCACAAATTGTACGTTCGACTAAATTACCTATCTATACTAATATTATAAAGAGGAAAGATTTCTTTTTTTGTTTGTTTGTTTGTAACGAATAGGCTCCGAAACTTCTGGACCCATTTGAAAAATTGTTTCACTGTTGGGAAGCTACACTCTTTGCGGTGAACATAGGCTATAGCCTATATTCACCGCAAAGAGTAGGTACGGAATAGCACGAGAATAAAATATATTTTATTCCCGTATTCCCACGGTAACGGGAACTACGCAGGTGAAACCGCGTGACGTCCGCTAGTCTGTTATAAAATTTCAGTAAAGTCGCGTAAATCAGTTATTTTAACAAATTCTACACAAACGCTCTCCACAAGAGACGATATAATAGAAAATCTGAGCGACCCCTTCATAAATCCTTCTTTCAATAACACCGGGAGGAACTATCATGGCAATTAATTAGTTCAGTACCTTCCCCCCCCCCCCTTCCTCCTGTTATCTTACCCCGCTTCACCCTCAAGCCAGCCCCTCGATTTATAAGTGGCATTAGCATACAGATTGGAAAGTTATCAGCCGTCTTCACTGCTGCTTGTCAAGTCTGGGTATGTATGTATTAGGTAGCTGGTATGAAGGCGCGTAGACTGAATTACATTTCTTTAATAGTCTATGCCAGATTCAAGATGTTATTATTAAGGAAAATCTCACACAACGCGTCATACAGCCCAAATTAAGCTAATATTAACTTGTACTTCCCATAAGTACAAGTTAATATTAGCTTAATTTGGGCTGTATCTAGAGGACTGATAGGCATATTTTATTTATAAATACCTACATATTTTACAAAGAAAATTACATAAATATTTGGACCAACCCGGGATTCGAACCCAAGACCTCAGGGCGGCAGGCGCTAGGCGGTTACATGAATGCGCCACCGACACAGTCTTATTAGACTGGTTGTTTGTTTAATATACTTATCAATATAAATTCAATTGTACTATAATTTTCTTTAGATGAGAGCTACTTGCACTTGTATTGTTATTATTACATTAGATTATAGCAATTTCGAAATGGCAGAAAGGGGAAGTGCAGTCAGGAGAGTACATCTTAGACCATATAACACGGGACTAGCCTTTGCGAACCACCGCATACAAAAATATTCTGCCAGTTTTCATACAAATGAAGGGGGAAACACAAAGACATATAAAATTTCATTGCATTTAAAAATGTATTTATCGACAAACGCTTAATGGCTGTTGTGTGTTAATTGTTATTGTACAGTCAACTACAATGTAATGTACTAGTTTAATCATATAAAATGATGTACTGATGTACAGGCTTTTCATAAAGCCAAAAGACCAAATGGTCATGTGCAATGGCAGAAAACAATGCTTAAGTAAGGCGCATCCTGTGGTTAGATGATCTAAGGAGTACATAAACATCAACCAAACTTAATTTCTTGTCGCATATTAAACAGCCCTAATAAAGAAGTCTACGTCCAGCAGTGGACTGCCATATACTGACTTGAATGAATAAGGAAGCTGTTCTTTATACATGTTATGATCTAGAATGTCTGTTATTGAACTACAATTTTCAGATGCAACCAAGACGAACGCTCAATTGATATTAGTCTGAGTGAAAGTACCAATCGACGTCGAAGTCAGATAATAAACTTACCATATTTTAGTCGAAGCATTTTCTGAAATTAATCCTCGCTCCTACATTATTTTATGCTATAGAGCTTAAAAGGGAGATAAATTCTGCCAAATCGCCAAATCTAATTAGAAAATCTTAAAGTTAATCAAGCGAAAGTTCGCACGGGGATCTGTTAAGGATTTTACGTCAAGGTTCATTGGTTTCATAATTTGCTTGCCCCAATAAATACCTACTGTAAGGAGCTGCGTCATTTTTTTATTGGTTACTTTGAGCGAACTCATTTGATTGAAATAACGATAGCATAAAAATGTAGGTACCCTCATTACAAAGTGTCCTATCAAAAAAGGTTGTTGAAGTTTTTATGTTTTGTGAAAAATGTATTATATTTTGCGTTTGAAAAAATGCGAACTTTCCGCTTGTAACATCCAAGACTTCGGTTTGGAATATTTGAGAGTCTGTCCCTGAGCCTTGTCTCTTAAAAAAAGTTCACCAGGAAATAAGATTGATTTGACTCAGTTAAGATCTTGAGTGAATACCCCGCGTCTATATTATCGTAGATTTTTTTAAAATGATTACTGGTCATGTTAATTAACATCAAAGATCCGTAATTAATTTCAAGTACCTCCTAAAACCTTTAAAACAAAAAGAGGCATTCAAAATTTTTATTTCCGAAGTTTGTTCTAGTAATGGGTTTCTGTGAGTTATTCTTTTTCTTTCCAGTAATAATGGCCAATAGCCTTTAGCCATTACCGTTTGCTTCCTATTCAAACAATTAGCTACATTGCTCGAGAATACTTCGGAAATTGTGATCATTATCTTGGGCTCGATAGAATTTTACAGAAACTCACTTTAGTTAGGAGATAGGTAGATATTTTACCAATTCCAAATTGAAATTTACTTATGATACTTAGGTACTTAAATGTGTTTTGCTGACTATGTGATTATCGATATTAGTGTTAATTTTGTACTGCTTGAAGATACCTTTTTTAAGTGTGGAAAGCAAAATTACCCCGTGTAGCGACGGGAAAGATTACAAAATGTCGCCACCCCAATTCATTCCGAGGGCGTGGTAAGAGGCGACTAAGGAGACACTTTCGCAACATGGTCCATTGCGTAGAGAAGGAAAACTCGAAATTATACCCGGTTGTGAGTAAAATGACAATCGTTAAGCAAAGTTGGCAAGGCTTGAAAAATTTCAACTGTGGATCGTCACAACCTACGCCTGTTCATTTTAACACGGCAATAGACTCACCACCTATTAATTTGTATGTAATGTACCTATGTATACCTATAGGAAATCAAAACTGAAAAGGTTTTCAATCGACTGTCTGTTTTCATGTCAATTATTATTTTTTGAAATTAATTCTTATATCCTATCGTATACCTTTTTTTTATCGTATACCTATCCAATGATCATCCCTGGCAATTCGTCTCGTAGATCGTTATAAAACTACAGTAAAAATATTGCCACACTCAAACCTACATACAAACGCATCTTGCAAACAGAAACTATATGTTTACCATTGAGACAATTGAAATCCCTTTCCACTTTGTTCGCGATAACAAAATATCGAAACATGTCACTGTCGAGGAACAACTTGAATCCCTTGCATCTCAGATGTAGGGGTAATCCCTAAGGCCTCGAATTGAATGTCAGCGTCGAGCGGGGCGATAGCGGTTACGGCGAGAGCGCGGAGCCAGAGTACAAGAGGATAAGGCTGCGTTCACACGGCGCACGTTTTTCTCGTACACGATTTTCCCGTGCACGATGCAATCGTTCACACGGCGACCATTCAACGCGTTTTTAACATACGATAAAATCGAATGAATGGGTTAGTCGTGTGAACGATCAATGTGCACATAAGCGTCACTACGATGCGTATTCGAGAAAATCGTGCGTACTGTCTACTGCCACTACGATTTCATCGTGCACGAGAAAATCGTGTACGAGAAAAACGTGCGCTGTGTGAACGCAACCTAAGGCCTCAAGCGGTATGTTAGCGGGGAGTTAGGCGACGAAGATTCCAGCGAGAGCATGGCACAAGAGTACAGGAGAGTAAGGCCATAAACTGGATGGCAGAGGAAAGCGAGGCGACGGCGATTGCGGCGAGAGCGGGTGACAAAGAACAAGAGAGTAAAGCGAAACTGCGATCGCACACAAGCAAACCGTGCTCGGTGCGTTTGTCATCGTTTGTGCGAAATTGCCCACTCGCGCCGCACTTTCGCCATAGGGCGGAAAGTCCATACTATGATTCGTTTTCGATTCTGTCACCTACTACACTACAAACACGATATGATTGTAAATAGCTTGAATAATAATAATAATAAATATTGTTGGACATTCTCACACAACATCATCTAGCCCAAACTAAGCTATAAAGCTTGTGCTATGGGATCTAGACGACTGATAAACATACGTATATATTTCTAAATACATACATATTATACATAGAAAACACCCAAACTCCGAAACAAACATTTGTGGATCACACAAATATTTGGACCGACCCAGGAATCGAACCCAGGACCTCCAGTGCCGCCGGCGGTATCACTACCGACTACGCCACAGAGGCAGTCAATCAAAAGTCTGAATGTGTGTGTGTCCACTATAATGACAGCTGTGGCCAGCGGTGGGGATGCTTGTTCAGTGAGAGGAAAGGAGTTTCCTCTCTGAATGTAATACTATTTTATTATCTTTGCTTTCGCCGCTATCGCTGTCGCCCCGCTCACCGCTGACATCCAATAAGAGATCTAAAGATTTTTCTGCGGATCACGTTCAGTTTCGCCGCAGCGTCTCGCATTTCTGTCACCGGAATTTGTTAACGTTATTCTACTTGACTTGATGAGACTGACTTCTGAAGATACTGATACACCAGAGATTTTGTTATTTTATTATTATTTGGAACGCTATGCGACTGCACGTGTTTTCCTCCTCTTACAAGTCGAGTTCCTTCAAGCAGAGCGTGAAGAAGTAAATCATTGACCAAACATTTTGTGAGCTACTGTTAAAATTCTTGCTGTAAGAATAGACCCCAATTCTTTAGATGTCGCTATGAATTTCTGTAAGACGGGCGTCGCCATATTGGTGAGCTAAACTAAAACAATACCTATTACTTCTATTGAAGGGACTACCGCCGTCTGACCTTCCAACCCAGGGTCATTAAGTGTAATAATTTACACGAGAGGTTGGGTTATGTGAAATGGTTTAGAAGGAGGCTCTATACACCCAAAATTTGACAATACAATGAACATCATTTTGTCATAGAAAAGGTTGTCAACCGTTTGTCATCTCATAAAACCGTGGTGTAGAGAGGTACGCTATGACATCGCTCTAGCTAGACCGTACTAAAGTAACTAGATGACGTAATACTTGTATCCTATATCATAGAGCAACGCGATCAGTACAGGGGGAATATACATAGCACATCTGTCTGTCGTAATTATGTTGAGTTTGGAATATACAAAAACAATCGGCTGTCACTATGGTACTTACACAAAACAATAAAAACACTACACTCATAATTTCATACACACACATTTATATTTCCTAATAAGTGTGTGCATAAGCGTATTCATTTTGGAGTACTCTTTGACAGAGGGGAAAGTCTCAGTAAGTGCCTCCCCTCCCGAAACGAGTCATAGGTGGTGTCGCTCTATGATCCTTTATAGTATCTATAATGCGAAAACGTATGCAAATTTAGTTGCCAGTTTTCACTTATGGTGTCACCAGCGTCAGATATTAAGTTTGTCGTGAACAAGTTTCATTTCCGTTTGTAAGTAGACGGCTCCTAGGAAATTGTCATAATCTGTGAAATTTCTACTGAAATTTGTCACTTCGTAGAGCGTATTATGCGATGCTGAAATGCTGTCAGATTTAGGTGTTATTAAATCTTTGGTACCGCAAAGCTTTGAGAACTCAACTAGTGGGATTTGATACACAACGCGATTTTGAAGTGTTCGTAGTTTCTGAATTGAATATAATAGAGCAGGGGTTCCCAACCTGTGCGCCGCGGCGCCATGGGGCGCCGTAGAAAGTCCAGAGGGGAGCCGCGAGGCGCCTCGCGGCGCCCCTCTCTCAAAAAATAAAAAGAGCACAAAAAGAATAGCCCGCCAAGATTTCTGCCAATTCTGCTTAAACGGGCCGCGTACCGAATTGGTGGTGGTACTAACTTTGATTTGTATTCATGAAAGTGTCGCAAGTGCCTAAGTAGTAGGACTATGCGATATAATTTTTTTTTGAGTTTGAGTTTGACAGGTCGCCGTCGTTCGTCGTCAAAACTCCTTTGTAAAAAAGGGTCTGTCTGTCAAGACAACTATTTCGATTTTTTTAAACTAATCTACGCGGTGTCTGAGAATGGTTAGAGGCGAAAGTTGTCACCATCCGCCCAAGGAAATCGGCCAAGTCCTCACCGCGTTGACCATCTTGAAGTGTCTTAGTTGATCTCTCAACGTAGGTGGTGATCAGATCGATAATAAACGAGTGGCTGGAGAGGAGCCATGGCAATCTCTTCAACCGGTTCTCACCGATAATTAAGGACACGGATGCTTCGATTAGTATCTGTGGCGATTTCGTCGGGAGACCACGACTCAGTATCAGCACTGCGAAGGATGCAGCGAGGACACAGCGCTCCATACAGAGCATAGCGTGGGCGCCAGGTTTTAGTGGCAGGTCTTGACCTGAATATTATCTCGCTGGAGACTACGGTGCAAGCGATGATTTCCAACGGGAGTACGTGGGATGCCGCGCCACCGCGTCTTTCTGCGAGCAGGTCATTCGCGTGAAAGAGATGGCGGAGAGAGAGCAGGGAGATAACTCTCCAACCAGAGATTTCCAGTCTGCGGCGAGGGTGCCATACACTCGATTTTGCCCATACTATCAGACTTAGACTCTATGACCGGGGGCCTAAGATCAGGGCGGGGGCTGTTCACCGTCCTTACAGAAGCAGGTCCAAGACGACAGCGTGACGTTAAAGTGACGACCTAGGAAGCAAGAGTGACACCCGAAAGCTCCCAAAGATGCGGGGAAGTACTCGAACCAAAGAAAGTAAAGTATATGACGTCGCGGTGGTAGCCAAGGTCTATCGGGAACCCTGGGACATCTTTCCCGAGGCTCCCGACCGTAGGTAGTGGTAGAGCACCGTATGGTTTCAGTCGGTAAGATTTCGGCACACAGATTCCACTAGTAAAAAAGAAGACAGTTTCCCTAGATAACGCCGGCTTCACATGTTTTCCTGGATTTGATCTGCATATGACTTGGCCGAGGCTCCATGGCACAGGAAAGTGGCTTGTGCGGAGGATTACTAGTCGAGGGGGGGGGGGGGTGATTACACGTGATATGACGGGGAGCCGTGACAAATTTCAAGGCTTATAAGGGCGCCGCGGCCTGCAAAAGGTTGGGAACCCCTGTAATAAAGTGATAAAATATAACCTTAACAAACACGGCATTTCGGTGATGACTTTTTTGAATAGATATAAATATCGCTGAACATACCTACATAAAAAAATACATACAGTCGAATTGAGAACCTCTTCCTTATTTGAAGTTGAAAAAAAAATACTTTGCTTCTTTAAGCCTCGGTGGGTTAACTCACATGATATTTTTTCTAGTGTCAAAAAAAAGTCTCATAAAACATTACAGTGCTATAAATTAGAAAAGAATGCATAAAACTGGCTTGTAGTTTTCGTCGGTAAAAAAAGATTTTCCCTTTGAAGTCTCGACTGCAGTCGACAGAGACACAGTATAAAATATATGTTGTTTTACCAGTATTGTGGCTCCCTACAAACAGACGAAGCGCAAGCTATACCTACGATTCTCGTTTTCGGCAGGCCGTTCAGCACGCAAGCAGCGTCCGCAGTCGCGATTGTGCCCAGTAGACGAATGGACGGTGTGTCGTTTTTTAAATAGTAACCGCGCGTGTTTTATTTACTAAAAATATTTAATATGACAACTAGAGTCTATTGTGCTTGTTTTGGTTGCATGAATTCGTCAATAACGCACCCAGAGATAACGATTTTTAGATTACCTGGAAACTCCGAAAGGTGAGACTATAAATTGATTTTACTTAAGTACTAATTGGTACTATACTACTAGAGTTGACTAAAGTTAAACAAAATGATTGACACGAGTAGACTAGGTAGTTACATGAAGTAGGTATGTTTGTGTTTAAAACTAGACTTGTGCTTGCTCAGTCAGTGAACGGTGCGATCCAATATAGTACAATATCCAAAAAAAAATAGTTCAGAACTCTAGTACGTGTAGGTAGTACATTTAGTTCCGTTGTCAGTTCGTAGTTATTTAATTGAGAGCAATGATTTAGGTATGTTTCAAGAGTATTCATTTCTTTGTGGATGACCGATGTTACAGTACACTTAGCACCGTATGACTGCCTCTGTGGCGCGGTCGGTATTGATACCGCCTGCGGCGCTGGAGGTCGTGGGTTCGATTCCCACCTGAGACAAATATTTGTGTGACCCATAAATGTTTGTCTCAAGAGTCTGGTTTTTCTATGTATAATATGTATGTATTTAAAAAGTATATTAGTATTAATATCCGTGGTCTGATACCCATAACACAAGCTGGTTATTCCTAGCTTACTTTGGGATCAGATAGCGTTGTGTGAAATGTCCGTAAACAAAAAAAAATTGACAGCATTTTTGTTACCATTGATTTTTATTACACGCATAGAGACAAATATGAACTTCCAACTTAGACCATATAACACGGGACTAGCCTTTGCGAACCACCGCATACAAAAATATTCTGCCAGTTTTCATACAAGTGAAGGGGGAAACACAAAGACATATAAAATTTCATTGCATTTAAAAATGTATTAATCGACAAACGCGTAATGGCTGTTGTGTGTTAATTGTTATTGTACAGTCAACTACAATGTAATGTACTAGTTTAATCATATAAAATCATGTACTGATGTACAGGCTTTTCATAAAGCGTAAAGACCAAATGGTCATGTGCAATGGCAGAAAACAATGCTTAAGTAAGGCGCATCCTGTGGTTAGATGATCTAAGACTTCCAAAGTTTAACACAACTTGACAATGTACGAAAAGTACTAGTGTACTAGAGATTGACTAGTACTTTCAAATCGAAAAATAGTTTTAATTTTGTAAATCAAAAATTTAACGCAATGATTATAAAGACTAGAATTCCGTGATTCTATCACTGACGAAACATGTGATGAGCCGATTATTATTGTCTACGCCGCTTACTCGTTTTCAAATTTCTACACCCGTCTCACTCAATCGTTAGTAGATAACGGGCGCTGCGCCGCCACGCCGCCGCCCCGCGCCGCCAGCCGTTGCGGGGATATTATATTATTACTCACAAAGTATTTTTTTGTTTAAATAAAAAAGGTACCTATATATTTAATAGAAATGAAAGCCGGTTGTCAGTAAAACAACAATCCTTAATACAAATTGAAGGCCTTGTGGGCGGATTGAAAAAAATCAACTGCATTAGGCTCACTATCTATTACGCGTACGTAAAACTATAAGGTAAAATGTGGGCGTATACTATGCCTCTGCCTACACCTTCAGGGATAAAGGCGTGACTATATGAATGTATGTATGTACATCAATCACATACAATCGCAATACTAAATAGAAAGTCAAAGTAGGTACATATTATTAAAAAGCTGTAGGTGGGCAGCCCTATCGCATGCTTACGTACCGCGCGGCTGTAGGCATTTATTTCTAAAATCCGGCCGATTCAAACTACAGTATACAGTGACAGAGACCTGCCTTACAGCAGGCCTCCGTCACTCGCTCAAAATCGCGCGCTATGTACCTACCGCTCGGCATCTCCCTGGGGATACAACTGGCAGAGGGCTGCCGGACGCCCGACTGAGCGCTCGTATCGCACCGCACCGCACGTTTCCCGCGCTTACGCTTCGAAATACCGAAACCACGTAATTATTGTGCAGTGGATGGGTGTAATAGTACAAAAACAAAAGAAAATTTGTCGTTTTTTAAATTGCCGAGAGACGAAGAAAGTTATATTTTAAATCTTATCAATTTGAATGTTTTTACCATTTATTTGTTTGAACATAAGTAGGTAGGTGATAAGTATGTAAATCGTAAATTAAGGAGTTATTTGAGTCAGGTATTATAAAATTTTTGTTTTTTATAGACAATTCAATGTTTTATAGAATTTGTAGGTAAATAGGTTTTATAGGTAGTCGAAGCGCTCGTGGCCCCGGGGACTCAGTGTTCTGTAATCGATCACTGTAGTAAGCAACTTTCACTATGGCCAGTTCTTGGATGGGTGACCATTCATGTGACCACTTTGTGACCTTTATTTGAGCGTTTCCGTGCTTCGGAAGCCACGTTAGGCCGTTGGTCACGGTTGCCAATAAAATAGCAGTCAGCCAAGTTGAAGGCCTGTTTAGGCGGTTTGAAAAATTTAAACAGCAGAGGGTCACAACCTGTACTTGGTACAAACTATTAAAAAAATGAAATGTGGGCATCTAATATGCCTCTGCCTTCCCCTTCGGAGATCTACGCGTGACTATATGTATGTGTGTGTAACATAGTAAGGTAGGATGGCCGGGTGAGATAGGTGATTAAGCCGGTACTTACGCTAAAGGTAATGTCAGTTAAATTTAGATTTCTTTGTTATTTTAGTTATGGGTAGGCATAAGATAAACAATATAAATATATAGGTATACCTACCTACTGTGATTCATAATTTATTTTTAGTTTTTACGTGCATTTATGAAAGCGTGTTTTTCTAGGGTTTTTTAAACCATTAATAATTTTTTTCCTTATATTCCATTACATTGTTAGTTACATACACGTCGGCCTACTAAAAGCGTATTAAAACATGGTTGATTCGTAACATTTGTTTTATTACAACAATCATTATAGGTTCAACCCTAGCGCATTCTTACGATGACGTCACTCACACAGCGGGCAACACAGTCTCGACGCTATAAGCGCGTGTTTAAGGTACAATTCTTCTCGTTCTGAGCAGCAGGTATTATTATTAAAATTTTGTAGGCTAATATAGCGTAGGTACTGTCGCTTTTGTATGGGAGTGATGTATCTGTTACGTAGTAACTATTTAGTAATCTGTGCTTACAGTGACAGTGCTTTAAGTAACAGCATAGGGCGAAAACTCCATACTAATAATTCGTTTCCGATTGCTTTTCTGTTTGTAGGTAATCCTACTAATATTATAAATGTGAAAGTTTGTGGATGCTTGGATGTTTGTTACTCAATCACGCTCTAAAGGCTGAATGGATTTGGCTGGAATTTGGTACGGAGATAGCTTATAGTCTGGAATAATACATAGGCTACTTTTCATCCCGGGAAAATGTTCCCACGGGAAGCGGGAAGGGTACCAAATTTCACGCGGGCAAACCCGCGCGCATCAGCTAGTACAATTATATTATCTTTGGTAACAGTTTACATAAGCTGTCTCCATCATCCCAGATAGTAGCTCCTAAATTTCAAATTACATAGTAACTTAAAGGACTTATTCACACACTGCACTACGACCAAGCATAAGTTTCGCCCAAGTTAATTACCGTGCATACACTTCGAAGTGTGCACGAATATTATGTATCGTCGTCACAGGAGCTGAGTGCGGGCAGGAGATAGCCAACTCATATAGAATTACTTTGATTTAGAAGCACTGGATGTGAACGTATTGTTTTAATAGTTGCATTGTCTTGATAGGCTTGTTATTTGTATTGCTGTGAAGCTTGTGATATTATGATGTATAAATTTTATATATGGGAAAAGAATTGGTTTCGAGCAGGATTCTAACCTGCGTCTTCTCGCATATCGTGCGAAGCCTTAACCACCTGGAACCTACCAAATTTTAACAAACCTACATGGAACCTACCAAATTTTTCACCTTATATATGTCTTAGGGCGACATTCGGATTTTCGAATCCTGCTGTAAACCAATTCTTTTTCCATATTTAAAAAAAGAAATAATTAGTTAGCATACTACTCGTAATATCTTTTCAAAAATTATCTTAATTATGATGTATAATTCGCTAAGCCTATGACTCTAGAAAATCACTGAAACACATCACATTGATGCAGAGCTTTAAATCTAGAAGTCAATACATACTCCTTTCGTATTTGAATATTCATGAAGGAAAGCGTGTAATTGACAATATTACAATGACAGATGTAATTGTAACGATTTAACTTCATAAAACTTTATAATATTCGTTAGAAATTTGCTCAGCAATTCTCGTGGTAAGCTTAAGAACGAGAAAGTAACATTTAGTGTAATGTGATTGCGTTTAAACATTTTTAAGCTTACTAATTTTGTATAATGTTCTGTGTTTTATATAGAAATCACAAATATTTACAGTGTGAAAGTTTGTTAACGCATTTAGATATTGTTTCCACGACATCCCAAGGAGCAGAATAGCGCCTGAGGTAACCCTCAAAGCTCCGGGATAGCACCTGAACCTTAGAGTGGTAGTCAAGGTCTGCCGGGGAACCTGGAACATCCTTCCAAGGAATTATCTCCTCGTTAGCTTGTATGATAATAAACAAAACATTCCATTCCAAAAGACGTTTATTTCAACGACTAAAAATATTCTCAGTGTAATATTTTTATGAAAATGCAATTTTGACGTAGCGAAATTTCCATCAAAACGAGACGTCTGGATGTGGCTTCAGGCGACTTGTTCACATTTGCAGTTTCTTGAAAATTTATTTCACTTATTTCATTTCATATTTTCTGGTGCTGAAAGGACCGAGTTTCATGATTAAATGTGTTGTATAAGTGAGATACATTACGGCTATTTCTGTTTATGATAAAGCCATTTTGTTTAGATAATAGTCCTGTTTATTTATTTAGTTAGCGTGTTAAACGTGATATCTACAATTTTTCCACGACTGTTTAGCTTGTACGTGGAGAAACGTGTACTCAAGTATATCTTATGGATCTCAACGCGTGTGGATATAATGATAAAGAGAGATTGAACATTAGAAGCGTGGAAGAGCTGGTGGAGATGTTCCAAAGACACCTGTGAAGCCGTGTTACGATTACGTGTGCAAAACCTACATGGACGCTATACCGGACTCTTACCGATTAAAACGAAATGATATCTACAACTGTCTACGGCCGGGAGTCGTGGGTAAGCCGTCGGAAGGATGTTCCTGGGCTCACGGCAGACCAGCTAGCAGACTTTGATCGCGTTGCCTAGTGCCTGGTGTAAAATTAAATCTTCAGCCCGAAACCTTTGATATTGTGGTGCATGATTCCAATAATTGTTCTCTACTTTGCGGTCGCCACAATAGTAATTGTCTTGTGACACTGATTCCGTCAATATAAATAATTATGAGATAATTTACCTTTTCACAATGATTACCTATTGTAAGACAATTAGTAAATTACCTACTTTTCATGGAAATATATTTCTCGTAGTAAAATCACAGAGTCGCATACTTTTATTCTAGTAGACAAATTATACAGAGAAGTTGTATCGCAACACTTAAACGCTCTAACGCAACACAAAAATAAAAAAAAATAGCAAATAAAAAAATAAGTAAATAGTGAAGTTTAACCGTTTGATATCTACTATTTTTTGCTTCTCTTCTGTGACTGTTCAAATGTTATAAAAATACCCTTATCTCCAGCTAAATTAATGAACAAAATGCAACTACAATAATACTCCATGACTACCAACAAATTTGTTCCAACCTGCAATCTCTTTGACCACGCCATGACGAAATCTGGCCACTCTAAAGGCACCTCGAATATTATTAACCGCTCTACGTGATATTCGTGCTGTGCGGAACTACGCCAGAGGCTGCACAGATATGCTAATGAAAGCACCTTGAAGTGGAGATGTAAATCTATGTTTTTGGTTAGTTACCCCTGTTCTGCTGATAATACCAATTGCAGAAGAGAGGTGTAGGACCCCTGTATTCCAATTATGTTTTACTATCCTGTGGTGTAGGGTAGGTGCATAGTTGTATATCTGCGGAATGATATAAATGTGCGTACGGACTTTTTTTTTAACGTGAGGGAAAATCCATCATGGATGCTATGCCAGACTCCCACCGACTAAAAAACCTCATGTAACGCCCAACAGCCTATGGTTGGGAGCCCCGGGTAAGCCCTCGGAAGGATGTCCCAGGACTCCCAACGGACCTACGGCCACCACTGCGGCCTCGTCTAGGGGGTAGTTCGGGTGCTATCCCGCGTCTTTAGGGGGTTTCGGGTGTGATCCCGCTTCTAAGGGGGCGTGCGAGAACTCCTCACGTCACGCTGCCGTCACGGACCTGCTGCGTACGGACTTGTTTGCGTTTTATAGCGCCACTGTAACTTCCAAACGTCTTGGAGGATCTTTGAGATCAATATATAATTAATGTTGTGACATATCTGAGGAAAGTTCTAAGCCATATCCGGTTGACGGACGAGTAAGTGGATTTAAATTGCGAAACATTCTTCGACGTCATACCATTTTCGACCCGAGCTTATTGTTATTATTTTTTTTTGTTTATTCACACAACAGTAATTTTACATTATTTCGATGTTAATTGCCACAAACACAAACCTCTAAAGGTTTATCTGTGTGTCGGCGAGTCGTTCACTTGTTAACATTAGGTGTACTGACACCACACAAAACTACTACGAGTATAACCATAACTAAACATACACAGAATTGTTTTCGATGCAATAACGCTTTGATTTAGATTTAAAACTTTTCGAACTCTCCAAATATAATGTTTGCAATTGTCTTGGTAGTTTATTAAGAAAATTTGGTATCAAATACTCCGTAACTCTTGCTCCATTCGTGTTATTATATTTAGGTAGACTGTATTTATTTTTATGTGTTAGAAAGTTAGGTCTTGTTTTTTCGTTTATTAACATTTACATAGTGAAACTATGGCTAGTCCTTGTTGTAACTGAAATCCGACTTTGTAGTTCATAGTCCTCGTTCTCTTCTTAGTGTTTTCTGATTGCATTCAAGCAAGATTAAGATTTTGAAGCCTCAGCTTCCCTTTTATTCAGCTGCGTCACTTTATTTTTCAGTTGACTAGATCCTGCAGCAGAAACTTATTTTTACTCAGCTTGGAGAAGACGGTGCCGAGTAAAAAAAATGTTACGAAAAAAAGTTCCACTATTAAGCCACCCCCCCGATTCTAGTCTTGCCTTTAAATAAAACAGACATATTGACATTAGTAGACTATTCTCGTTATTTCAAATTAACGAGAGAGTAGCAATGTCGCATAAAACGTTAAGACCCTGTGTTTCCGACGATATCACTTGTATAAACAACACAACAAGCTATCAAAATAAACATTTAAGTTAACGTTTAGCGCACTGTCTTCAAGTAAGGATCTGTTCTATACTACTGTCGCGACCTTTCACGGAAAGCTGATTTCCATCTATACTAATATTATAAAGAGGAAAGATTTGTTTTTTGTTTTTTTTTGTTTGTTTGTAACGAATAGGCTACAGAACTACTGCGGGCCTAAAAAGGCAACATAGCGCGTTTCATTCATATCATATTCATTTGCAGAGTAGCACAAGAAATGCTTTAGAGATAACATTAAAAAATGAATCTTTGCAATTCTCCCAACATATTTGAAATCGATGTTGCTGCTCTAAAAAAATACAGGGAACCGCCGAATTGTTAAAGTATTTTGCCAGTATTACTACGTAAAACGATAGTTTTTAAATATAGTTTAACTATATATCGTGATTTTCATCTATAGAATATAAAATAAGTAAAAATGAAGCATTAAATTACATAATTAATGCACTTTATTTTTTATTGTGGTCGCTCGTAATTTACGCCAGACATTATTGCATCTGTCATAAGTGTCATGTCATTGTCAATTTGATCAATAATTGTAGCTAGAAAAAAAAGAACATTCCTACATGTATTGTTTCAATGAGTTATTATTGTGGGTTTCTGTGACCTAGGCATCAGTTTCAAGCTTGAATTCAACACCAAAAAGAAAACAAGAAATTGTATCAAAGAATATAGTAAATCTGCTTCAACGATAACGACGGCACCAATTTATGAAAAAAGACTATTATAACGTGCTATCCTACACTCTGAGGCAATCAAGATTTATAAACAAGGGACATTCGTCATATTCAAGTCCTTTGCAAGACCCAAAGCTCAACTTTATTACATGTACTTATTGTATCAATATAAAAATCAATAAAAGGTAAACAAAATTATTATTCAATAATTTGTTACATATTTATTTCATAGTTCTTAATTACTAGATTGCAAATTATCTTATAATTAGGTCGTGCTTACCAAAGCTTTTGCTTGAGCATGTGATGTGTCCTTTATTCTGCAGTCAATCGGCTACTACCAGGGAATTAGGGCCGGGTTTAGTTTTGCATTATCTGTTATACCTGCATACATGCTTTGGTATTTCCTATTGTTGAGAGAGCTCCATGACAGTAATCTAACACCATTGACAATGGCTTGGTATTACATAAGCATTTGTTATGCAACGGGTCACTTCTACAGGTCATCAGGCTAAAAGACAGTGCCTTCATGACCGATGCCACCGAATGCATCTTGCAACAAATTCCTAACTCCTAGTGCAAATTGCTAAGTTATCATTATCAATAAAGGATATTGGGTTCAGTTTTCAAAATAGCAATCATTAAACTAGAGGAAGGAGCCTGAATCACATAAAAACTTGATAAATAATCTTCAAATAATACAAGAAGTTCTTTTATGCAACATAAATGCACATTTACCTAATTGAAAACTGTTTCATTTTCAGATGCAAGATAATTTTCCAAATAGTATTTATTGGATGAGCTCTCGAGGAGTCATGACTAGTTTCATCATGGCTTGCATTCACGTCAACAATGTGTTGCAGCAATTAATGAATGTGAATATACATGCACAATGTTAATTATGACCGGTTTGGAAGGACATATACAAAAGAAAAAGATTTAACCGACACCAATAGAATGTTGAAGATTTTGTGTATGCGAATTGTACAATTTTTTTACCATGGCTAGAGCACTGTTATTATGAATGAATAAATAAATTAAGCAATACTTAAGTGTACAAAGTTTCTATATCATTTTTATATCTCTAATTTCACCTTTACCATCAATGTATCTAAAAAATCCTTTCACATCGAAGCCTCAGGTCTACAGGAATGACAGCAGATTAGCAGATGTACTAGTTGACAGGTGAGTTTGGCTTGTGCTTTTAACACTGTTGGAAATGCATTCTGGACCCATAGGATAACCCGGGGGTGCCATGTTAACTTATGAGAAGGATTGTGCCACATCCAGGAATAATACATTCCAGACTCATGGTACCCTCCAAAAGATATCCCTGGGGGTGTCATATAGTCTTTGCTAGCCCAAAAGGGCTTATAAATCCAACAATGAATGCATTCCGGACCCATAGCACATCCCATAAGCTACCACTGCGGATGCCATGTGAACTTAGAAGGACCCGTGGCACTCCCCGAAACATTGTGACATGTAGGTAGCCCCCAAAAAGGTTATTTATACTGTTGATTGATAACACTTGGTGGAACCTGCTGCTCATATTGAATAACACCACTTATACTGTTCTACAACATTTATTTACTTTACAACTGACTGGTTTCGCCTTTCGGCATTCTCAAAGGTAAGGTTGTTATAACTTGATGACCACTATATCATGTTAAAAGGCTAAAGTGACATTATAAGTATCTTAGAGTATTTATTAGGTTTAGGTCTACAATTATATACCTAATGTCACCTTAGCCTTTTCATTCTAATCAAAGGCTAAGGTAATTAATGAAAACAACCAATAAACTCAGGGTCAGACTTCTCAAAGTTCCTTAACTCTATGTTATGTCTTTTAGACATTTTCCAGGGTCGGCAGAGCGACTGTATCACTTGTGTTGAAAACGTTTTCAACTACCTACCTGGGTTACCTACCTACCTACGGTTACACTGTTATGAAAACTCACTCACTTGTACTATTCCACAACTTTTATTATAATTTTAACAATACCTAACCGGTTTCGCTATTAAAGCATTCTCAAAGGTCTCAAAGGACCTTTGAGAATGCTATAATAGCGAAACCGGTTAGGTACCTATTATTAAAAAAAATTGCGTGTACTTAGTGTACACACGTAAGAAGTGAAACTTCTTCATAAACTTAATTTTCACCTCACCTTAAATTAAGTCAAAAAGTACAAAAGTACAAAAGTCCAAAAGTCCAAAAGTCCAAAAGTCCAAAAGTCCAAAGTCCCAAAGTCCAAAAGTCCCAAAGTCCCAAAGGCCAAAAGTCCCAAAGTCCCAAAGTCCCAAAGTCCCAAAGTCCCAAAGTCCCAAAGTCCCAAAGTCCCAAAGTCCCAAAGTCCCAAAGTCCCAAAGTCCCAAAGTCCCAAAGTCCCAAAGTCCCAAAGTCCCAAAGTCCCAAAGTCCCAAAGTCCCAAAGTCCCAAAGTCCCAAAGTCCCAAAGTCCCAAAGTCCCAAAGTCCCAAAGTCCCAAAGTCCCAAAGTCCCAAATTCCCAAAGTCCCAAAGTCCCAAAGTCCCAAAGTCCCAAAGTCCCAAAGTCCCAAAGTCCTAAAGTCCCAAAGTCCCAAAGTCCCAAAGTCCCAAAGTCTCAAAGTCTCAAAGTCCCAAAGTCCCAAAGTCCCAAAGTCCCAAAGTCCCAAAGTCCCGAAGTCCCAAAGTTCAAAGGTCCAAAAGTCCCAAAGACCCAAAGTACCAAGGTCCCATCCAAAAGTCCCAAAGACCCAAAGTACCAAGGTCCCATCCAAAAGTCCAAAAGCCTAAAAGTCCAAAAGTCCAAAAGTCCAAAAGTCCCAAAGTCCCAAAGTCCCAAAGTCCCAAAGTCCCAAAGTCCCAAAGTCCCAAAGTCCCAAAGTCCCAAAGTCCCAAAGTCCCAAAGTCCCAAAGTCCCAAAGTCCCAAAGTCCCAAAGTCCCAAAGTCCCAAAGTTCCAAAGTCCCAAAGACCCAAAGTACCAAGATCCCATCCAAAAGTCCAAAAGTCCCAAAGTCCCAAAGGCCAAAAGTCCAAAAGTCCAAAAGTCCAAAAGTCCAAAAGTCCAAAAGTCCAAAAGTCCAAAAGTCCAAAAGTCCAAAAGTCCAAAAGTCCAAAAGTCCAAAAGTCCAAAAGTCCAAAAGTCCAAAAGTCCAAAAGTCCCAAAGTCCCAAAGTACCAAGGTCCCATCCAAAAGTCCAAAAGTCCAAAAGTCCAAAAGTTCAAAAGTTCAAAAGTTCAAAAGTTCAAAAGTCCCAAAGTCTCAAAGTTCCAAAGTCCCAAAGACCCAAAGTACCAATGTCCCATCCAAAAGTCCAAAAGCCCAAAAGTCAAAAAGTCCAAAAACCCTTAAATGACATGCTATCCCTGGATAAAGTACTCTTAATTCGAATCCACCGTGGTGAGGAACAGAACAAAGATGGCGCGTAACCAAAAATCGTGACGTGACGTGACGTGACGTGACGTGACGCAAATTTTTTTCCAACGCCGATAAAGAAGTTTCACTTCAATTATAATAAAAGTTGTGGAATAGTACAAGTGAGTGAGTTTTCATAATAGATAACAAGTTCCATCAAGTGCCAACAATCAAAAGTATACCTAAAGGTTACACTGTTCATTAATGAAAATACGAGTTTATCTTGACGTGTACGCTTAAAAAGTTTCTATAGAGTCCCAAGTCTGCAATTTTGTCCAAAAGAACTTAAAAACACACTAATGACAATAAAAATGCTAAATTTAAACGTGAAATCTTAGTCCCCCCCTTACCAATCTAATAATTCACCAATTTGAACATAGAATTTGACATTATTAATAAATAATTATTCATGGATGTGGCCATTTTACGAATTTCCATACAAAACTGTCAATTCAGATGATTCACTATGAGATTCTTCAAGACAATTTAGTGAATGACAATTTAGTGAAGAGAAAAACACTATAAGATCCATAAAAGAAACGTACAATGTGGCCTTTTTAGGCCAGCTGGACCGATTTAAAAAATCTTTCACTGTTGGGAAGCTACACTCTTTGCGGTGAACATAGGCTGTATGTTATTCCCGTATTCCCACGGGAACGGGAACTACGCGGGTCAAACAGCGTGACGTCCGCTAGTATTAAATCAATTATCATTTAGACTACTAATTACACAAAAACAAATTGGAACAGAAATATAAACGCTTTTTAATTGCTAAGGTGGCAGACAAGATTACTACTTGATGGAAAGTGGTTACCGCAGTTTATGGACTGCTATGCTAGAGATGCTTTAAACGCACTATAATAAGAGTATAGGTTGTTGAAATATACAAATGCAACTGTATTGCTGAGTGAATTTTTTTCACGTTACTTTAGAATAGGGGTAAATGTTAGAGATGAAGTTATAAATAGAATATTTGAAATATCGAACAAATTCCAGGTTTGCATAATTTTTGACTAACTCCGTGGTAAAGAAACGTGAAATGGACACTGGAACGATATATATGCGCAGATTAGATACTTATTTACCACCACAGGGATGTAAAAAAAACTAATCTACTGCCATGAAATTTACCAAGATGCAGATACTTAAGGGGAGTGGATGACAAAGTTTGCGAAAAAGAGGTGCAAATAAAGACGTTCTTCTCGGTATTAGTATACGAAAAATGACAGCCAAAAGTAGATTTGAAATCTACAAGATGTGTTCCAGAAAATGGTTTCATCAGAAATTATGTATTTATTATAAATAACTGGTAAAACATCACTGAAACAGCCCATAATTTTTTAGAAGAAGTCGTTGTATGGCATCTATTTATTAATGAATGATAATAAAATTTATATCAGAGACTAAAGAAAACATAAACCTCTAAAATGGTTTTCTTCAATTTTGAATTAGTATAAGTTTTAACTAATAATTATAACTAATAATGTATTCAAAGAATACATCACGTTGCTTGCTTCCCCGCGCTCGCCCGAAAATCTAGTGCGGGGGGAGTCGTGTTGCTAGACGGACGTGTGTCGCTCTGATCTGCAAAATATTCTCGTAAAATGTTATATTTTCATTCATATATAGAGTAATGCGTGCAACAGAGCCAGAGACCGAGTCACACAATGCATGCTGCATTACATGAGAATATAATGCATTTCAACTTATTTTTCGTATTGTTTTATTAAATTACTTCGAAAGGTAATCATGCTTATATTGTAAGCGGTACTTAATCATTTCAATATAAATAAATGAAGAAATATTTGTGGAGATTCGCACACAACTTAAGCTAATATAACCTTGTGCTAAGGGATACTATAATATAACTATTTTCATCAGTTGTCTACTGATGAAAATACTTATATTATAGTTATTATTAACACACTGCTTTTTTGAGACACTGCTCTCAACCTAAGCTGAAAGAATTGACTCTTTTAGCTTATTACGTCTTGTGGGTCGCCACAAGTAGGCACCATCTACCGGCAAATTGGTTAAGGTATAAAAGTGAATAAAGTGAGTGTCCGCCGAGTTTCTTGCTAGTCTATATCTATACATTTTTTTTTTTTTTTTTTTTTCTCCAATCTTTATCTGCAATCGGCTGTTCAGCCACAATCAGATGAGTTCCAGGTAATCGTCATTTAGAAGGTGTCGTTCCATTGAATGACACCAATTTGGGTGGCAGAATTTAATTTCTTTGGTCTAAGTCCAGTATTTGCCATCTCTTTAGGCGTGTCATACTTTCGTGTCTGTTTAGTAGGTCCCTTGCTAGGTCGTTACTGTGGTTCTGTAGTCTTTCTTTATATTTTTTGCTGTTGTTGTTGACCTCTTCCCTGACAGTGGGCATCTCGAGGTAGTCATGTATCTCCTTGTTCCTTACAAACCAGTGCGCTTTAGAGATGGTTCTTAGAGATATGTTTTGGAATCTCTGTAGGATTTCTATATTGGAGTTGCTAGCAGAGCCCCAGAGTTCTATTCCATACGTCCAAATAGGCTTTATGACGGTTTTATAGACCAGAAGCTTGTTGGTGAGGGATAGTGGCGATTGACGGCCCAGTAGCCAATTAAATGCTTGAAACTGCAGTTTAGCTTCTTTTCTCTTCATTTTGATGTGGTTCGCCCAGGTCATTCGTCTATCTAGGTGCAAGCCCAGATACTTTACACTATTATTGCTTGGTAGAAGCTGGTTTTCCAAGGTGACGGGGGGGCAATCTCCTCTTCGTAGTGCAAATGTTACCTGTGATGATTTGCCCACACTAGGCTTGATTCGCCATTTCTGCATCCATACATCAACTTCGTTCAGTTGCGTTTGCAGTTTCAATGATGCAATATCTGGGTCTTTGTCGCTTGCGAGACATGCTGTGTCATCCGCGTATGTTGCCACTGTAACATCCTCTGTTACAGGCAGATCTGCAGCGTATATAGAATACAACACCGGACCAAGGACTGATCCCTGAGGCACTGATGCTGTGATTTCATGAAGCTCTGAGTATTCATCGTCGAACTGTACTCGAAATTGTCTCTGTACCAAGTAAGACCTTAGGACCATGAAGTATGAGTTGGGAAGGAGTACCTTAAGTTTATATAGCAGTCCTTTATGCCAGATTTTGTCGAAAGCCTGCTGTATATCGATAAACGCTGCAGAGCAGTATTCCTTCTTTTCCAAGGATTGTCTGATCTTGTGGACCACTCGATGCACCTGTTCGACCGTTGAATGCTTTTCCCGAAACCCAAACTGATGATCGGGTACAATCTTATTTTGTTCTAGTATTGGTCTCAGTCTGTGAAGGAACACTTTCTCAAACACCTTGGACAACACAGGAAGGAGACTTATGGGTCTATATGAGCAAGGATCCGTGGGTGGTTTCCCAGGCTTTGCGATCATGCAGATTTGTGATATTTTCCAAAGTTTTGGGTAATAGTGTATTCTGAGGATACCATTAAAGAGCATCGTCAAGTACACGATCACCTTTCTGGGTAGTTTTTTAAGTAATTCACCAGTTATGAGGTCAAAACCTGGTGCTTTTTTGCTTTCTAGAGACTGAATAGTGCGTGTGAGTTCTCTTGGAGTGACCAGTGCAAGTGGTGGGGACAACTGTTGATCACTATTTACCACTTCTTCAATTTCTTTTTCGAAGTCGTCCATTGTAGAGATATTAGTAGTAAATACTTCGCAGAGATGTCGTGCGAACAGTTCAGCCTTTTCACCTGCACTTCTGGCCCAAGGATCCGCAGTAGATTTACGTAGAGGTGGGACGTGGATTACTGGTCTTTTAAACCTTTTGGTTATTTTCCATAACGAATAGTTATCTTTCCTGTGAGTTGAGAGACTACAGATTTTATGTTGAAAGGTCATATTTACATTTTCTCTTATTAACTCCTTCAGTTCTCTTGAAATTCTGTTATACTCTCTTCTGTCTGCATCAGATCTTGTGGAATGGAGTTGTCTTCTTTGTCTCCTCTTTTCCTGCAGCTTATTCCGTATTTCCAATGGTACATTATTTCTTTCAGTGTAGCCGGGCAGTGTCGGGGTGGAGCGCCACGCAGCTACTTGGATAAGGTTAGTCATAATAAATGTTGCTTCATCTATGTCTTCCTCTGTTTTCAGCTTGACCTTTAGATTAACTTTATCTTCCAGGTATTCTTGAAAAGCAATCCAGTCAGTTTTGCAGTTGTATAACACTGGTTTTTGAGTGTTTTGTATTGGCGAGATACTGAAGGTTGCAATAACGGAAGTGTGGTCAGAGACAGAATCAAGACAGGGCACAACATTAAAATATATATTGGATAGCCCTTTTATAATGAAAAAGTCTATGAGGTCAGGAACTCTGTCCACATCCGTTGGCCAATAGGTTGGTTCACCTGTTGATAGGACTGTCAGATTATTGTGGTCTATACATTATTATAGTATATATCTATACATAATAATAAAACTGTTGAGGGTCGAGAGTCTGAATATGGAAGCTATTTAAAAAAAAAGAACGCGTTCTCTAATCGATACCTACTTAAGCCAAAATGAAATTTAAAATTTTCATGTCCGTCTGTATTCCGAATACGTATCACGTCGAAACTACTGATTTGAATGAAAATTGATTCGAGGAAGTTCAGGAGTTAGAGACATCTCAACTTCTCTAAACCTAGAATTTAACCTAGGATTGCTTCACACAAGTTTCAGTGCTGAGGGTTTTGTAGTTCAGGAATTAGAGATATCTCAACTTTCTCAAAACTTATAATTCAAGACTTCCTTGGAATGTGACGGTAAATCTAAACAGGCGTGTTGGCTGAATCATAAAAGAGCTTAATGATTAAGGCTGTTGTAAAATAATTCTGTCCGCGCCGAAGTCGGGGACTGAATTGTTTTAGAATAAACTTAATCTTTAAGCTCTTTTATGATAAAGCAAACAGGGCCGTTTCACTCGCTACTTGATGAGTATAATGAAGAAGTGCCTCTCCTTTTGCAAACCTTATGTGACGTAAACGAAGTTGCGAGGGTCAGCTAGTTTTACAATATGCTTAATCTTTAAATTCGTTTATAATTAAGCAAACAGGGCAGTTTCACCCGCCGGTTGATGAGACTGATGAAGAAATACCTCATGTTTCATAGACCTTAAGCGACGTAAACGAAGTTGTGAGAGTCAGCTAGTTACATACATACATATGGTCACACCTTTATCCCCGAAGAGGTAGGCAGAGGCATATTATTATGTCCCCACATTTCACCTTTTTAGAATTTGTCCCACGTAATAGGCGGTGAGCTGTATTGCCGTGTTGAGAAAGACAGGCGCAGGTTGTATCTGCCTGCTGTTAAAATTAATCAAGCCGCCAAAACGGCCTTCAACTTTGCTTAACGACTGCCATTTTACGGGCAACCAGGACCAACGGCTTAACGTGCCTTCCGAAACACGGAAATGACGCTCAAATAACTGTCACAAAGTGGTCACATGGATGGTCACCCATCCAAGGACTGGCCATAGTGAATGAGCTTACTACAGTGATCGCTTACAGAACACTAAGTCCGCGGTGCCACGAGCGCTTCTTATTTATACATAACTAGCTGACCCTCGCAACTGCGTTTTCGTCTATTTTTGTTTGTTTGTAATAATAAAATGAAATGAAATTTTGTTCCAAAAGTAACGAGCGAGTGGAAGACCCCCCTTTCTGGATTTGTAATAATTTAAGTACAAAACAATGAATATATCTTATTCTTATATGTCTGTGGAATATATGAACATTCGTCTTTGTGAATTCGTCACATTTAAGTTTTACGTAATGATCAACCACATTTTTTGCAGTGTATTTTACTACACTTAAAAACAAAGGAAAATGGAAATACAAACGTTCCTTTGTTTTTAATTTACTTTTCGCCTCTCTCTATAAAATAGAGTGCAGAGGGGCTTATGGCGAGACTTTGTCTGTAGTCTGTGACTCTGTTGCATTAAACTACGTCACTAGGTCACGTTGATCATTTGTTCAAAGTTTGAAATAAAACAAAAATGACAACGTCAATCGGATTGAACTCTCACAATTAACGCTTTAGAGAGGGGCAGTCGGGTGAGACCGTCTCACAGCTTTTTGTTTATTTGGTGAAGCGAGGAACGCATTTCCGCTACTATGTTTCTTCTTCTTCCGTGGTTCTTTTACTCTGATGTCTCTGTAGTTGCGCTGCTCTATGTTAGCGAGTCATATCGCCCATTTGCTCAAGGTCGTTAGCCCTGGGTATGGCCTTAATCGTAGTTCTTGACGGAGTTAATGACAGTTTACTGTTTATTATGTCTTTTGTCTCATCTTCTGTCGTTTCTAAATATGTATGAGACAAATGACATTTTACCAGTAATTTTTCATCTACGCATTCACATCGTATGATCGAGAATCGCCGCCCAGATCGACATGAAGTCGCTAATCTATGCATAAAATTATAATATTTTAGGAACGCATAAAAGATTCATTAGATCGCGCTGACGATACGGCTCTTTATTCTTTGAGCTTTCTCTTGATATTGGCGACATAATATTCCACAAAGTAAACAGTACCTACTTTTCGTTATATCGAAAACCGATAGACTGATATAATTAAACAGAAGTTCTTCTGTATCTTCTCAGTAACAGAAGGCGAGGCGAGGCTTATTTTACAGTAAATTAGTTTTTAGAAAAAAATTACAGTTCGGGTTCTCAAGACCTTGGCAGGGTTCGGCAGGGTTCTATATTGCACATATAGAACCCTGCCGCGGTCTTGAGAGTCCCGAAACAATATCAGCTGATGAACAGTAATGCATCTTAGAACTAGAGTTGACAATGAAAATATTTTTAACACACTTTTATTAGCTTCACTTGTAACTATGTATGTAAGAAAATCTTGGAATGTTAATTTGACCCACTTCCCGTCCTTCGATCAGGCTGAAATTTTGCACACGCTCTGAGTTCTGATGACAATACATGACTAGCTAAAAAACATGATTACTAATCCAATATGGCGGCATCCCCAAAATGGCGGACTGGCTGTTTGAAATCCACCCCCATGATATGGGTATCGAATGAAAGGGTTTGCTGTCAGGAATACGAGAAAAATAGTCGTGACTTAAATCCAACATGGCGAACATCCAAGATAAACTATAAAAAAACAAGCGTGTTTTTTTAGTTTTTTAAACTATTAAAATTATTTATCTTTAGTATTATTCTACCTAATAGATAGAACAACGGAGTACAAAGGAAAATTTAGTATCTGTATGACATTTAAGTTACCTTTTTGTCCTCATTTTATGTCATTTCCAGTTCATAATCATCCAGATCGCTCTGCATCTGAATTGTAACCTGCATCAAAGTTTCTCTGTTCAAATATCACCTACCCAAGCTTTAACAACAACATACGTCTTGAATGATGCCTATGACTGGAAATACACCACATGTGTCACTAATAAATCCCCTTCACTGCCACAAAACTCACATTATACGAGACGAAGCAATTAAACTACAATAAAATTTATAATTTCGTCACTGAAAAACGACAGAAGTTTACAATACAAGTTCCTTCATAAATTCTTCAAGTCGTTGTGACATTTATCTCTTCAAAATATTAAGGGTTGTATGTTCGAAAGAGACTCATCTTAGGGTGAACTTTATACTAGGAAATATTCTTCGATTTGATCTGATAAAACTATATTATTGTAATTTATTAGATACTCTTGCTTTTTTAAAGTACCTATCAAAACACGATTAGGAATACTTTGTTCGATAGAAATCGCTCTCGAAAATTGAGAAATATTGCCAAAATCTTAACAAGTAAGTAATGTATTTTCTTTATCTAAATAAATGAGTTTTATTCTCGTAAAAACTTGTCATAAAATAGATAAAGGTCTTTAGAACAATATTTTACGTATAGACTTTTTCTTAAAACCCCTCAGATTTTATAACAGTAATATGATGTATTAGAATCGAATGAAATTCGGCAAAAGCGTACGCTGCAATCGTTCTAATTGCCTTAGGATTTGTCAAGGTCGAACATTGAAGCCTTAAGTATAGAGACGTTATTTTGATGAGCACATGAAACGAACTTTTGTTGTTAAACTTTTGGAACTCCATACATTTATGTTTGCGTGCGTTGGAGTATTAAGTTCTTAATACTTGTCAGTAATGCTCCAGTTCAGGAAGGATCTTGACACAGAAGCGAAATGTGTATCAATCGATACTCGTAGTACATGAAAACTGCTTTCATACCGACGTAATTTCTTTAGAACCCATCTCAATATTTTATTAGAAAAATAGTACAAATTTTTAAAACTCCTACGTTATGATCATCAAAATAAACTAGTACTTCTGAGAAGAGTAGACCTCGTGAGCTACCAGAAACCAAACCAATAAATTCTGTGAGGCACCTATTATAATGTGTCGCAGTTGCATATCTGTATAGGACCCGGTACGTACAGGGCTTAGCTATCAGGCAGGTCACATTATTGACGCTGTGGTAATCGAACAGATATAAGTAGTCTGCCTGCTTTCAAACACTCATGGTCATTGCTTGAATAGTGAAAGTGTAGCCCCTCCGCCTCACAACGATTGAAAGCCTCTTCTATGACCTCCAAAGTCCTATCAAATAGTTGACCCTTTCCGTAGTATTTCTCAATGTAACTATCAAAATTGGAGCATTACCCCCTAAATTAACGCTGTGGCCTACCCTCACTTTTCATAAAAAGCGTGGGGAGCAGGTCGTCGGAGCATAGCTGATCAATCATAGAACGGCGCAGATGTAATTGCTCTATCTAGACAAAGTCGATAGTAAGTACGAGTATCTACACACAGCACCACATGATCAACATCGAAATCATTAAAATCAATGTCATTCGATGTGCCATGATTAATGAATCACTGCCGTTGTAGCCCTAACGAAACATTGTTGATATGGCCCAGCTAAACCTGCTGAAAATTGACTAAAACTTTCTCTTTTCGCCTCCAAACTTATGGTGTCATTCATTTTTGACGACAATCACGACAACAACAATTTAATTACTAATAAGTTTGACGAGATAGTGGTTTAATGAAAATAGCAGAATTGGCGCACTATGAAAAAAATCATAATTATTATTTATCCAGTTTGTAATCGCGTTAGCGCTATCTAGTAGTTATAGTTTTGTAACTGAAATGTAAAATTAAAATTATAATTTCGTAAATAACTTTTAGTTGTTGTCTCATGAATAGGGTTTCGTACCCAAAGGGTGGAAATGGGGCTCTATTACTTTTTTTTTTTTTGATGTGAGGGAAAATCCTCGTAGGATGCTATGCCGGACTCTTACCGACTAAAAACCCTCACGTAACGCCCAACAGCCTATGGTTGAGAGCCCCGGGTAAGCCCTCAGGAAGGATGTCCCGAGACCTAAGGATCTCCCGTGACGGGGCTCTATTACTTCGCTGTCCGTCTGTCTATCCTTCATGAAGCTGTATCTCAGGAACCCTGACAGAAAGAGAACTTAAACTTACACATATCTGTTTCCGCTATAACATCAAATACTAAAATAATAATATTTAAGGGGAGTGGTTGACAAAGTTTGCGAAAATGAGGTGCAAATAAAGACGTTCTTCTCGGTATTAGTATACGAAAAATGACAGCCAAAAGTAGATTTGAAATCTACAAGATGTGTTCCAGAGGATGGTTTCATCAGAAATTGTGTATTTATTATAAATAACTAGTAAAACATCACTGAAATAGCCCATAATTTTTTAGAAGAAGTCGTTGTATGACATCTACTTATTAATGAATGATAATAAAATTTATATCAGAGACTAAAGAAAACATAGACCCCTAAAATGGTTTTCTTCAATTTTGAAATAGTATAAGTTTTAACTAATTATAACTAATAATGTATTCAAAGAATACATCACATTGCTTGTTTCCCCGCGCTCGCCCGAAAATCTAGTGCGGGGGGAGTCGTGTTGCTAGACGGACGTGTGTTGCTCTGGTCTGCAAAATATTCTCGTAAAATGTTATATTTTCATCCATGTACAGAGTAATGCGTGTAACAGAGCCAGAGTCCGAGTTACACAATGCATACTGCATTACATGAGAATATAATGCATTTCAACTTATTTTTCGTATTGTTTTATTAAATTACTTCGAAAGGTAATCATGCTTATATTGTAAGCGGTACTTAATCATTTCAATATAAATAAATAAAGAAATATTTGTGGACATTCGCACACAACTTAAGCTAATATAACCTTGTGCTAAAGGATATAGACAACTGATGAAAATATTTATATTATAGTTATTATTAACACACTGCTTTTTTGAGACACTGCTCTCAACCTAAGCTGAAAGAATTGACTCTTTTAGCTTATTACGTCTTGTGGGTCGCCACAAGTAGGCACCATCTACCGGAAAATTGGTTAAGGTATAAAAGTGAATAAAGTAAGTGCCCGCCGAGTTTCTTGCTAGTCTATATCTATACATAATAATAAAACTGTTGAGGGTCGAGAGTCTGAATATGGAAGCTATTTAAAAAAAAAGAACGCGTTCTCTAATCGATACCTACTTTAGCCAAAATGAAATTTAAAATTTTCATGTCCGTCTGTATTCCGAATAAGTATCACGCCGAAACTACTGATTTGAATGAAAATTGATCCGAGGAAGTTCAGGATGTAGAGGCATCTCAACTTTTCTAAACCTAGAATTCAAGAGTTCCTTTGAATGTGAGGATAAATCTAAACCTGCGTCACAGATTAAATAATAGTTACTACGTAACAGATACATCACTCCCATACTTAACCTCAAAAATATTAGCTAAAACATATCGCTACAGTGGAAAACATTCTCTACGACGTATTCCGAGAGTCGAGTTTCGTGCGCACACCGTATGATTGCGTCATCGAGTGACAACTATTGTCAACATTAGGGTTGTAAGCACGGAACAAAAATACATTATAACTACAAAAAACAATAAACAGTGTCTGAAAAAAAAAACTTTATTATATTTTATAACTTCTTCTTTTTATATTATATCTAGCTGATGCTCGCAGCTTAGCCCGCGTAAAAGTTTGTTCCTTTTCCCGCTTCCAATGGGAACTTATTCCCGGGATAGAAAGTAACCTATGTGTTATTCCAACCTACAACCTATCCCTGTATCAAATTTCAGCTAGATCCGTTGAGCCGTTAGAGCGTGAAAGAGTAACAAAGATCAACACATCTACACATCCGCACTCAAACACTTTCGCATTTAATTTAAGAATATTAGTAAGAAGTAAGATGAAAAAAAAAGCAACACTAAATAAAGCGAAATATTATTTTACGCGGGTAATGTACATTGGCTGTGCGCACTTCGCTTGGTCTGGCGTGTGGCAGCCCTCTGCCGGTCGGCCACGTTAGTTCTGCTACGTTATACTTAGGAGTAGGTGCTTATAACACGACTTGTGGCGAGTGACGGAGGCCTGCCTGCGTGTTGCTTTATCATTTTTTTCATTCAAATCGATTCTGTAGTTTCTACGTGATACTTATTCGGGATACAGACAGACAGACATGAAAATTTTAAATTGCGTATTCGGCTTCAGTATCGATTAGAGAACATCCTTCAATAAAAATTTTCAAAATATCTTCCATGTACAGACTCTCTACCCTCAACAGTTTTATTATAAGTATAGATAATTTAGGCCGCGCCGAGGGCGTGGACTGAATTGTTTGAGAATCTATTCTAAAATTTTCCACGGGGATTAATCATTAAGCTCTTAACTATAAGAGCTTAATGATTAAGCCCCGTTTTATTATTATGTTTTATTATTATTGAAGGATGTTCTCTAATCGATACTGAAGCCGAAAATGCAATTTAAAATGTTCATGTCTGTCTGTCTGTCTGTATCCCGAATAAGTATCACGTAGAAACTACAGAATCGATTTGAATGAAACTTGGAACAATTAAAGCTTATAATCCGGGGAAGGTTCCTGGATACTTTGATTCCGATATTCTGCGATCTTCCTTTGGGAGAGGGGATGAAAGACAATATGGTTTTTAGGGTTTCGTAGCCAAATGGCAAAAACGGAACCCTTATAGATTCGTCATGTCTGTCTGTCTGTCCGTCCGTGTGTCACAGCCACTTTTCTCCAAAATTATAAGGCCTATGCTATTGAAACTTGGTAACTAGATGTATTCTGTGAACCGCATTAAGATTCTTATATAAAACTAGAAAAAAAGCAGTAAATTTTGGGGGTCCCCACACTCAGAACTGAAACTCAAAATTTTTTTCTTCATCAAACCCCATCTATAGATAGGTCTTTAAAAATGCTATTGAGGTTCTGAACATCATTTTTTTCTAAAGTAAATAGTTTGCGCAAGAGACACTTCCAAAGTGGAAAAATATGTGTTCCCCCCCTCTAACTTCTAAACTAAGAGAATGATAAATCTAAAAAGAATGTATGATGTACATTGCCATAAAAACTACCAACGAAAATTAGTTTGAACAAGATAGAGCTGGTAGTTTTTTTTAATACGTCATAAACCGCAATTTTCGGTTAGAAAAATCACTACCACTGCGAACGTGTTAAACATCAATCAAAGTTACTAACTTTTATATTATGTTACTTGCTGCTACGAAACCCTTCATGGGCGAGTCCAGCTCGCACTTGGCCGGTTTTTTAGTTGTAATTTCACAATGCGTGGTCCGATTCCAATTTTTTTCAGTGTTATAACGGTAGTACTTTAAGGATTGCTTCACACAAGTTTCAGTGCTGAGGGTTTTGTAGTTCAGGAATTAGAGATATCTCAACTTTCTCAAAACCTATAATTCAAGGGTTCCTTGGAATGTGACGGTAAATCTAAACAGGCGTGTTGGCTGAATCATAAAAGAGCTTAATGATTAAGGCTGTTGTAAAATAATTCTGTCCGCGCCGAAGTCGGGGACTAAATTGTTTTAGAATAAACTTAATCTTTTATGATAAAGCAAACAGGGCCGTTTCACACGCTGCTTGATGAGTCTGATGAAGAAGTGCCTCTCCTTTTGCAAACCTTATGTGACGTAAACGAAGTTGCGAGGGTCAGCTAGTTTTACAATATGCTTAATCTTTAAATTCGTTTATGATTAAGCAAACAGGGCAGTTTCACCCGCCGGTTGATGAGACTGATGAAGAAATACCTCATGTTTCATACACCTTAAGCGTCGTAAACGAAGTTGTGAGGGTCAGCTAGTTACATACATACATATGGTCACACCTTTATAACCGAAGAGGTAGGCAGAGGCATATTATTATGTCCATACATTTCACCTTTTTAGAATTTGTCCCACGTAATAGGTGGTGAGCCGTATTGCCGTGTTGAGATAGACAGGCGCAGGTTGTGACTGCCTGCTGTTGAAATTGTTCATGCTGCCAAAAAGGCCTTCAACTTGGCTTAACGACTGCCATTTTACGGGCAACCAGGACTAACGGCTTAACGTGCCTTCCGAAGCACGGAAACGCTTAAATAACTGTCACAAAGTGGTCACATGGATGGTCACCTATCCAAGGACTGGCCATAGTGAAAGTTGCTTACTACAGTGATCGTTTACAGAACACCGAGTCCGCAATGCCACGAGCGCTTCTTATTTATGCATATCTAGCTGACCCTCGCAACTGCGTTTACGACGCTTACGTACGTACATATTTTTGTTGGTTTGTAATAATAAAATGAAATGAAATTTTGTTTCTCAAAAGGAATAAAAATTTCAAGCGGGTGGAAGACCCCTTTTGTCTGGATTTGTAATAATTTAAATACAAAACAATGAATATAATATATGAGCATTCGTCAAATTTGTGAATTCGTCACATTCAATTTACGTAATAATTAATCACGTTTTTTGTAGTGTATTTTATATGCAAAATTGAAATACAAACGTTTGTTTTTTAATTTACTTTTAGCCTCTCGCTATAAAATAGATTGCAGGGGGGTTTATGGCGAGACTTTGTCTGTAGTTTGTGACTCTGTTGCATTAAACTACGTCACTAGGTCAACTGTTCAAAGTTTGAACTAAAACTAAAATGACAACGTCAATCGGATTGAACTTTCACAATAAATGTTTTAGAGAGGGGCAGTCGGGTGAGACTTTCTTGTTTATTTGGTGAAGCCAGGAACGCATTTCCGCTACTATTTTCTTCTTCTTCCGTGGTTCTTTTACTCTGATGTCTCTGTAGTTGCGCTACTCTATGTTGGCGAGTCATAACGCCCATATGCTCAAGGTCGTTAGCCCTGGGTATGGCCTTAAGGGGGTATACAACAAACGTGGTTCTTTACCGTTTTTTGGTGTGCGAAGCCGACTAGCACTTGGCCGGTTTTTTTTTTGCAGCAATTGTGAGGAATTATATTTTTTACGTTTCAGCCAAAAATCATTAAGATCCGTTCATTAATAACGCGACACTAATCTTCCCCCATTTTTCCCCCTTATCAAAAAAAGCTCACACACCCTTAGTGCAAAGTTTGGTGAAAATCGGTTTAGAAATGCGTCCTCTAGACCGAAACTGACAACCAGACATACGCCCAAAAGCAAAATCGTGCATACTGTCGGATACGTTCGCTACGCTCACTCAGTCAATAAGGGGCTAACTGAGGATTATTCGAAAACTAAGTGATAATTATAAAAAATAAAAGCCTGTTTAAAAAAACGAAATCGAAAGACATGCAGAGTGAGAGAGTCTCAATACTCTTAATATTTTTTTATTAAATAAAAATTCGACGACCAATCTTTCAAACATGTCAAATAAAGTGTAGTCTTACGACTTAACACTATTTCACACAATCTTCCTCCACGTAAAAAGAGGTTTTCAATTACTCAACATGGAACCTCATTTTCATGAATCACGTACTGCATCCCCCATTCTTCTCAGATTTATCCATCCGCACCTACAGTGACGACGGACATTGAATATAAAGGCTATTGTGATATAACCTTTTTGTCACTTTATTTATTCTCATAAATTTACTAATGGAATATGGTGTCTCAATTCATAAAACGAGAAAGCCATGAGATGGTTCTCACCAGACTGCCCCTCTTTTACACGTTTATTGTGAAAGTGAACGTTCAATTCGATTGACGTTGTCATCTTTGTTTTATTTCAAACTTTGAACAGATTATTTGACAGACGTAGTTTAATGCGACAGAGTCACAGCTACAGACAAAGTCTCGCCATAATCCCCTCTGCACTCTATTTTTTAGAGAGGGACTAAAATCTGATATAACCCACCAGAACATTTTCAGAGTACACAGGCTGAAGTTTGTTTACACATAAGTACATAACTTAACGATGTGAATGGCTTTTCAACAATCACACACTGAAATCTATTTATAGCCCAACCTTACTTAAGCTTTCATATTGAATCGCTGCTATCAACATTTTCACGAATTGTAACAATATTCTGCACGAATATCATAATAAAACGGCGCTACTGAGTAAACCTAGCCAGGCAGCATTTCCGTCCAGATTTTCCGGAACCGGAGCGCATAAATTTCATGCACTGCACAATATACTGAACCTCAATATAAAAGCTTCTATACCAATTTCCCTTGGAGTTTATCTGTTATCAATATTAAATTCACGAGTTCCATAATATAAAATATCAAAACTTGTAAATACACCATGATTCTCCTCTAGGTGAGGCCGCAGTGGTGGCTGTAGGTCTGTTAGGAGTCCTGGAGTATCCTTCCGAGGGCTTACCAGGGGCTCCCAACTGTAGGTTGTTAGCAGGACACGTGAGGTTTTTTAGTCGGTAGGAGTCCAGCATAACATCTATGAGGATTTCCCCTCACGTATAAAAAAAACACCGTGATTCTCAAATACAAATGCACTGCCAGAGTCATATGTAACATAATCTGTAATAAATTCTCAAGCGAAAAAAGCGCAATCACTTTGGGCAGAGCCTGTCCATTATACAGACCCTAAACCGTCGTATCTTGAATAATCCAACACGAGAAACAAAATGGGTGATATATTTCAATTGTCCTTTGCTTGTCGAAGTTTGTGTAGGGGTTGAGGGATCGCGAAAACGTGTTATTTCAGTTTCAAGTTGCTTTTTTTGTTGAAAAGTGGTGAATTGTGGTCGAAATGTTTTATGCATTAGGTTATTTTTGGTTAGTATGGATATTGCTTTTAGGATCATACGCTGTTTGTATTTATTTGAAATATCAGCGTTAGCGGCAGTAAATACTCTGATTTAAGTTTTATGTTTTTAGTTTGTTTCAAAATCACTTTAAAATCTTTTTTTATTCTGACATATTTGTTTTTATTTGCAGGTAATACCCACATTAATACAACAGCTGTAATAAATTCTTGTAGGTAAGTCTATAATGTTTTGCATGCATAAATATTCATTAAGTAAGTATATTAAGTAATTGAACGCATAATTTTACTGTCCGTGTGATCTATAAAACATAATAATATTCGTACGACTGAAATGCGTAAACATTTTCTTAATTCTTCCAGTAATTACTTTCTTGTGAAAGAAAACGAAAACCAACCGCGAAACTTTACCTCCAAAGATGCCAACAAATCGAGAACCTTTCTTTGTTTTCTAGTCGGTAAAGTATCAATTTTGCAGTCTATGCCAAATCCTACTCGTATTCTGTACAATTGTGTTGTTGAGTTAAAGATTTCGTGAAACGACAAAAGATTTCAAACCAGTTCTACTTTAACTCAGAAATAATAGTCAGAAATCGTGGACGAAGCAGCAGTTTTCCATTTACAAACAAAATAAATAAATTTTACTCATTTATTGTAACTTGTCATATCTTACAGTGGGCGCACACTGGGCGACATGACTGCGGCCGCCAAATTACATACATTTTGTTCTATGCTCCGCCCAGTGTGCGCTTGCATCGGGCGACATGTCGCCGCGACCCAGCCCGACGACAAGCTAGGGGAGTCGCGGTGACACGACGACAGTCGCCGGGCGACAGCTTTCTGTCGCCCGATGCAAGCGCACACAGGGCGACAAGTCTCCGCGACATCTCGCCGCGATTGTCGCCCAGTGTGCACCTTCTGTTTCTCCACATAACATTTACAAACTTAATATATGAAGATATCAGTGTCAAGGTGATGAATTTATCACAAAGGTATGACAAGTCCGCAAACTTGGATATTCCATTATCATGTAGGTACTTGAAAAATATGTGTTGGCAGCCTCATGGGACCAGAACATAAATCATAAACTTGTAAATGACATTGAGTATAAGTAAATATCAAAGTTTATAAAATCTGTAGGGTGACAGTGATTTTATTTTTCATGTGAGAGTCTGGAGCTCGATAGGCTGGAGTTGTAAGTAAGTAAGTAAGTAAAACTTTATTGTACACCAATATAACCAGTTTACAAAAGAAACAAAATCACAAGGAGTTGTGTAAGTGAGAAAAATGAATTCGCCAATTTTTTTATGTTTAACTTGACATAATGACGGTATGTCATAGCCGACGGTATGTCTGAGATTGAGGGCCTTTTCTAAAGTAGGATAGGTTATGACCGAGCTTGAAATTAGTCAGGAACACGTTTTCTGATCTGACTGACTCAGCACTGAGTTGACATAGGCAATCTATCGTGTAAGACTTGCCGATATTAAGATTATGCGTCTATTAAGCAGAGTGCGCTGCGGTTATCAAGCAGAGCGTGCTGCTTGATAAACCTGCGACTGTAAAAGAAGGAAAGTAAGTGTCCTGGTAGAGTATTTCAGTTTACGCCTTTTTGGATTTTCAGTTTGTGTTCGCATATCAATATTCTCTCGGTACAAAGACTTACAAACTAATCTTGTTCAACACACTATTCAGTTGTACGTGGTTGTACTCTACAAGCGTAGCATAAAGACTACGCCGTAGCAGCTTTGTAAAATATCTACGAATAAAAAGCTATTTGTGGCGTTCTTTCTCGTAAGTGTCATCAATTCAAGGTATTAAAATAATACTTGATTTCCTATTTTATGTAGATTTTTTGACTGTCCGCGTTTTGCTGAAGACATCATGCACGCCCTATACTAAATACCAAGTACATTGCCTTCAAAAGTTTTTGAAAAATCTTCGAAATGTTCCACACAGTGTATAAAGTTTTCAGTGAATATAAGCATGATTTATTACTACTATAATAATAAAAATGAAAAGAAAACCTTTCATAGAAATGAATACCACTTTTTGTGACGGCTGTGTACGTTACGTCTGTGCTCGTTCTAAATCTGGCTTATGAAAGTTATTGCTGTAAAGGTCCTTTGTGTCATATTCATACAATACCAGTTTAACTACGACCTTCTGAAGGTCGCGGGAAACAGCTTGATGTTGCTGGCACAAGGTCGAATGTTGCGATGTCCTGAGATAGACTTGGTGCGATTTCAAAGATATTATTGTCTTACGATATTTAATTTAAGAGTTGCGTCTTAAACATTTCTTGTAGTTTCACTATGTTCGCCGAACTGTGTGTTATTAGTCCTTCAGCTAATATTGTTGTAAAATACAATATCAAAATAAATTGGGTTTTGGATTTTGGTTTTTGGAACTTTATTTCCAATTTGTACAAAATCGGCGATTTCGGAGTTGATGTTTCACTGTCTCGATCGCGATGACTTACATTTTTAGGGTTTCGTAGCCAAATGGCAAAAACGGAACCCATATAGATTCATCATGTCTGTCTGTCTGTCTGTCCGTCCGTGTGTCACAACCATTTTTCTCCGAAACTATAAGGCCTATGCTATTGAAACTTGGTAACTAGATGTATTCTGTGAACCGCATTAAGATTCTTAAATAAAACGAGAAAAAAAGTAGTAAATTTTGGGGGTCCACATACTCAGAACTGAAACTCAAAATTGTTTTTTTCATCAAACCCATACACGTGTGGAGTATCTATAGATAGGTCTTCAAAAATGTTATTGAGGTTCCCAACATCATTTTTTTCTCAAATTAATAGTTTGCGCAAGAGACACTTCCAAAGCGGAAAAATGTGTCCCCCCCCCCCCCTCTAACTTCTAAACTAAGAGAATGATAAATCTAAAAAAAATGATGATGAACATTGGCATAAAAACTACCAACGAAAATTGGTTTCAACGAGATAGAGCTGGTAGTTTTTTTTAATACGTCATAAACCGCGAACGTGTTAAAACATCAATCAAAGTTACAACGAACTTTTATATTATGTTACTTGCTGCTACGAAACCCTTCATGGGTGAGTCCGACTCGCACTTGGCCGGTTTTTATTTTTATTTATTGATGAAATATCTCGATCTCATCTTAATCGGATCGTTCTTTCGAATACAGATAGACAGATATCCAGTGCAAACAGATGGTCAGACATGTAAAAATGTCCATTAATATTTTTATTTAAAAAAGAAAAAGAAACTAACAATACAAAAATCCACAGATATGCAAGCTCGTGGCAAAAAAACAGTATGTTTACATGTCTGTGTGTGCATTTAAAACGTAATCGATGCCAGGTCTCGATGCTAACACAATTAGTCGAGCACTAATGAAACTGATATCCAAACAGATACGGTGCAAACCACAGATTATAAAACTGAAAGCAGATGACGCATGCCGAACAAGAACGTGAGGCCAAAAAAGCAAATACAAAATCAATAAGTGACTGCTATAGCGCGTCAGTTCTAAACACTGTTGATATGTAACGAGTCATTTCTCATTTTTGTGCATTTATTCACGTACTCACTTCTAGAAAGTCTATACTATGGAGCCTGGAGTCATCTTTCCAAGGGCTTACCCGAAACTCCTATCCCAACCATAAGCAAAGATAATATAAAAGTATTACCGCGCCACAACTGTCATTATAGTTGGCGGGTGTAATGGGGGAAAATTTTGCTTAGCCTTATTGCTCACACGCACACATTCAAGCTTGAAAACGTATGGAGTTTTTAGCCCTGTGCCATAGGTAGAAAACGTTTGGTTTTTGGTGAGTAGTAGTCCGGCATAGCATCCCTCTAGGATTTTCCACGCGTAAAAAAAAGAGCGTCTCTTTACAATCCTACTCACTTTTTGATTTAGTATTCGAGTTTTCGGCCTCACTTTCTTGTTCAGCATGCGTTGTCTGCCTTTAAGTTCTATATTCTGTGGTGCAAACCTACATATTTGATATCACAGCGAGCTAAGCCTCGCCTCGGCGCGGCATGTGGCTGCCTCGTCAGAACATTAATTGATCAAACGGCACTGTGCTCACTTTGTGATCATGTATGTACCTATATTGAATATAGCACTAGAGTTACGAATCTCTAGGTTCGAAATTAAATCACAATGCTGAACCAAAATACTCGTAACATCCCTTTGCTATTATTAATTTACTAGCTGACCCGCGCAACTTCGTTTGCGTCACATGAGAGTGAGAAAGAGAGAGAGGTATGGTATTAATATTTTAAGTATTATAATGTTTCCCGTTGCATTTACCCCCGTCGCGTCGCGTCGCTCGCTTGAATTCATTAGAGCTGAACCGCATATTTTCGTTTGCGTCACATGAGAGTAAGAAGGTAAGAGGTGTTAAAGTGATATAATGTTTCCTGTCGCTTTTACTTCCACCCATCCGTTTTTTGGTATGGGACTCATCGTGTGTGAGTCCGACTCGCACTTGGCCGGTTTTTATCGTTCAGTTGACTGGCTGCCACTGTAGACCAAGTTTACTCCCGTCGCGTCGCTCATGCTTTAAAACTTAATAAGAGGGTTATTGTAAGTGAACCTTAAAAGATAGACATATGCTGTTAAGGACTTATTTTTATAACTTTTTAAGAGAACCAATTTTGTAATACACAATTTTTACGTAACTTAAACTATTTATGCAGCGTCCGCATTGGGAGCTCTCAAAAGAAAGAAATAATTCCAGTTCTCAAAACATTATTCATGGCTGCTTCGCTCCTATTCGTCTCAGCGTGATGTTATATCGCCATTAGCCAGCCTCAATAAATGGACTATTAAACCGTAAAATAATTTTTGAAATGCAACCAGTAGTTTCTGAGATCCTAACACAAACAAACTCTTCAGTTTCATTATATCGTGAGCTAACCTTAAGAGATAGACAAATTAGGTTATTGTGAGCGATTAAAAGATAGACATATGCTGTCGCGGACTTTTTTGTAGAATTTTTTAAGAGAAACAATTTTGTAATACACAATTCGCAGCGTACGCCTCGGAAGCTCTCAGACGGTTAAAAATATTCCCCGTTTTCAAAACATTCTTGATTGCTGCTCCGCTGCTATTCGTCTTAGCGTGATGTTATATAGCCATCCTCGATAAATGGACTATCAAATTGTAAAAGAATTTTTGAAATTTAACTAGTAGTTCCTGAGATCCTAGCGTTCAAACAAACAAACTCTTCAGCTTTATAATATTAGTATGGATATTGAGAGCTAAGTCCGTGAAAATTTATTTAATAAGAAGTTCTAGAGTGGACACTCGTGAAATGGACCGATGACTTGGTAAAGGTCGCAGGCGGGAAGTGGATGCGGAAGTCGGAGGATCGTGTGTTGTGGAGTAAATTGTGAAAGATCTACTTCCAGCAGTGGACACACAGCACAGCAGCCATAGACTGATTTTATTCCGAGAGCTGGCACGAATTTTTGGGTAGGTATTTGAGGCAAGCTGAAAACTTGTCAGATACCTCTCCTATTATATCCCAACTGGGAATTGCAGACCTGGCTGGTGAGTACCGGGGCTAATTCAACCCCTTAATTTTTAAAAATATTATTTTTTTTTTCCAAAAAATATATTTGAGGCACTACGCAATTTATATATGTTGCAGTGTAATACTTAATGAATACGAAAAAAAATAAGCCAGATAATTTAATCGGGGTTTTAACATTGCCAGACGCGTGCAAAAATATTTTGCAAAAAATTATAAAAAATGTTTTTGAGGCAGATTGAAATTTTAATGGAGCGTTATTTATAAGTAAAAAATAAGATTACCAAAAAGACAGATCATTTCGGTGGGGCTTTCTACCTGCCAGGTGATCAAACAAATAATGAATGGGTACGAGCCTGTAGTGCTATAGACAAGCTGGAGTGTGAGACAGCGCATAACGACAGCTGTCTTCGTTCTTGCTTGCCGCGTTACTATTAGCTCTGGCGAAGCCACGTGCGACCCATGAGGTTAATTTCTAGTTAAAATTTCGGAGTTATAAATATTAAATTTTCTGAATTTCTACTAAGAACATTTTGCGTAAAAGAGATTGTATTGATTTATGGACGTTACGTATTAAAAAAAGCAATAATTACTCGTAAAATAAAAAATCGCAAAACCAGGTTTATAAAAATATAATAACTCTCCAGTAGTACAATTATTTCAAGTATAAAATAAAATTGAAATAAATTCTATTCATTTATTAATATTTTAGAGATATTGAGTTAATATAAATGTAGGAACCTACTTATAATTTGGTCAAACTAATTTTATTCTATACTAGCTGATGCCCGCAGCTTCGACCGCGAATAATTTGTTCCCGTTCCCGCTTCCCGTAGGCACTTATTCCCGGGATAAAAAGTATCCTATGTGTTATTCCAGACTATATTGTTTACCTGTACCAAATTTAAGCCAGATCCGTTCAACCGTTCGAGCGTGAAAGAGTAACAAACATCTACACTCACAAACTTTCGCATTTATAATATTAGTAAGATTTTATACAACCCGTTTTATTTTATTTATCTTTTAATTTTTTAAATGTTTAAAATTACATAATTAAACATATTTCGGAATAGGAATAATAATAAATTATATATTATTAGTATATATTATTATTATATATTATTAGTATTATTTATTATTATATATTATTAGTATTATAATGTGCTCTCTTGTTTGCTTAGTCAGATGAACGTCTGAGACACACGAATAACATCCTATTTCAGACAAGGATCTGATAATACACTGTAACAACTTCTTGCCGTAGCTGATAGGTATTTCATTACTTTAGTCAAGTGTAAGTTAAACCATGAATTGTAAGATATTAACGATTGTACTGCTTTTATTACTTTGATATAGAAAAAGAAAATATTATATGTGCCTACAATGACTGAATTACTGTAATCCTAATATTTTAAGTGATATCTGTATTGTTTTTGATGATCACCTGGCAGGTAGAAAGCCCCACCGAAACGATCTGTCTTTTTGGGAATCTTATATTTTACTTATAAATAACGCTCCATTAAAATTTCAAGCTGCCTCAAAAACATTTTTTATAATTTTTTGCAAAATATTTTTGCACGCGTCTGGCAATGTTCAAACCCCGATTAAATTATCTGGCTTATTTTTTTTCATATTCATTAAGTATTACACTGCAACATATATAAATTGCGTAGTGCCTCAAATATATTTTTAGGAAAAAAAAATAATATTTTTAAAAAATTAGGGGTTGATTTAGCCCCGCTACTCACCAGCCAGGTCTGCAATTCCGAATTGGGATATAGTAGGAGAGGTATCTGACAAGTTATCAGCTTGCCTCAAATACCTACCCAAAAATTCGTGCCAGCTCTCGGACTATTTAATTAATGTTATTGTATTCATCTGTCTTATGTTACAATGATAAAATTGACGTGAGTTATCTATATAGAATGAGAGTTAGGAAGAAGAGGGGATCAAAGACTTCTATATAAACTGAGGTAGACGCGCCGTGGTCTAACAAACGAGATTTCAATAGCAATCCTCAAATACACATATTAATAAGACTACACTCACTTATAAATATTTTTTACGTAATTGTCACCACACACAATAGCAATATACGAATAGAAAAAGAGTAAAAGAGAAGGCGTATGGACTCCGATTGCAAGTCGAGCACCTACTTTCGAAGTTTTGACTCAAAACAGTGCGAGCAACGCTGCTAATTAGCTCAGTTTATAGGTTTCAAAAATCGGTGCGTAGGGCATGTCTACCTCAGTTTATATAGAAGTCTTTGGAGGGGATAAGTAAACCCACTACACAATCTCGCCTCGTTAATTCTAACAATCATAATTGTCAAGAATTATTCAAACTAATTGAAGTCAAAAGGAATGACAAACTGATCTGTTCGAAGAAAAGGACAAGCACTAGATATGTTACCCTCAAAGCCCTTAATAGAAATTTCGAAAAAAAGATTTCAATCTCTCTCTCGACAATAGAGTAAATAATAGTACCTGCAGTTATAAATTCTTACTTCAATTCATTGTAAGCCATGCAATGATTTCCACCAAGTGACACGGTGGTTAAAGAAGAAACAAAAATGGAAGGATCCATCAATAGATTCGAGAAATATAAAGACTGCAAAGTAAATCCAAAAGAACAGAGGCATCACATTTGACAAAAGATGAAAGTACTTTAACCTCAATAATTTCATCATTAAACAGGACTTTTAGTTAGTGAAGAATATATTTTCACCCAGGTTTTTTAGCTAGTGAAGAAGATATTTTCACTGAGCAGGATCCATCGATAGATTCGAGAAAAAGAAAGACTGCCATGTAAAACCAAAAGAACAAAGACATTTTATATGCCGAAAGATGAAGGTGCTTTATCGTCAATAAGCTCATCATTTCACAAGATTTTTAGCTAGTGAAGAAGATATTTTCACTCAGCGTGCCTCTTTGCAGTGATATGCAACGCATGTGTAGTATTACGTTCATTTGAACGAGCTCCCGGCATTCGTATGTCAGTTGCACTCTAATTAAACTGAGCCGATGCTTGATGCGCCCTTCTGTCTGCTAGGATTAATATTGTTTCTGCGGGTATGCGTTGTGCATGTTTGAGTTTCACTTCAGATTTTAGTTGTGTTACATTTCTTGAGTGATATGACTATGAATGTGATTTGGTTTAGATTTAAATATACTTTGATTTGATTTTTATTGCAATTGTTTTAGATTTTATCTTCTTTGTGGTATATAATATAACTAGCGGAAGTCACGCGGTTTCACCCGCGTAGTTCCCGTTCCCGTGGGAATACGGGAATAAAATATAGCCTATGTTCATCGCAAAGAGTGTAGCTTTCCAACAGTGAAAGAATTTTTCAAATCGGTCCAGTAGTTCCGAAGCCTATTCGTTACAAACAAACAAACAAACAAACAAAAATCAAAAAAACAAATATTTCCTCTTTATACGAGGGGCGTTCAGAAAGTAATGAGAATAGCTGGGTTAGAAAATCATTATTCTAAATATTATTTTATTTTTCGACATAATCACCCTTTAGGTAAATACATTTAGTATATCTTTTTTCTAGAGCCAAAATTCCATTTCTAAAAAAGTCTTCATCTTGAGTACTTAAAAAATCGTTTACAGCAGCCTTTACTTCTTCGTCATCTTCAAATTTTGAGCCTCTCAAGTGTTCTTTTAAACGTGGAAATAAGTAGAAATCACTGGGAGCCAAGTCCGGTGAATATGGTAGATGATCGAGGATTTCAAAGCCGGAATCTTGGATTGCTGCCATTGCAACTGCAGACTTGTGTGCCGGTGCGTTGTCCTGGTGGAACAAAACTTTTTTCGAGAGTTTTCCTCGTCGATTGTCAATAATTTCGCGACGTAATTTCTTTATTTGTTCTGCATAGACATTACCTGTGATAGTGGCACCATGGTCAAGGTATTCAATCATAATCAACCCTTGGCTATCCCAAAAAACTGAGCCCATTATCTTGCCGGCAGAAGGTTGAGTCTTGAACTTCTTTGGTGTGGGAGTAGGAGTGGTTTTCTGAAGCGCTCGTGGCCCCGCGGACGCAGTGTTCTGTAAACGATCACTGCAGTAAGCAACATTTACTATGGCCGGATATGGATGGGTGACCACCACGTGGACCACTTTGTGACATTTATTTACGAGCGTTTCCGTGCTTCGGAAGGCACGATAAGCCGTTGGTCCCGGTTGTCAGTAAAATGACAGTCGTTAAGCCAAGTTGAAGGCCTTACGGGCGGCTTGAAAAATTTCAACTGTGGGTCGTCACAACCTGCGCCCGGGTCGGCAGCGCGTGTGTAGCGCCTCTGGTGTTGCAAACGTCTATAGGCTACGGTTACCAACCTTCCGGTGGGCCGTAAGCTTGTCTGCCACCTAAGTAGTATAAAAAATAAAAAAAATAAAAAGATGACGGCCTTTTCCAAGACATTGATTGTTGTTTCGTTTCTGGATCATAATGGTGAAGCCACGTTTCATCCATTGTTACAAATCGTTTCAAAAAAAGATCAGGATCTTGTTGTAACAACTCCAAAGAGCTCTTCGAAATCTTGAGTCGGGTTTGTTTTTGCGCGTCGGTTAGCTTTCTAGGCACCCAGCGCGCGGATACCTTTTTCATCCCTAAGTGATCTTGCAAAATGCTATGCACACTTCCTACTGCAATCTTCAACTCCTCTGCTATAAAACGGACTGTTACACGACGATCATTCATAACAATTTTTTCAACTTTTTCGACCATTTCCTGGGTGACTGAAGTCGAAGGGCGACCCGAGCGCAGTTCATCTCGAACCATTGTTCTTCCTCGTTTAAACTCAGCACACCACCGAGCCACTGTAGAATATGGCGGAGCAGACTCTCCTAAAGTCTCACGCAATTCTTTAAAAACTTCTTCAGTGGTAAAATTTTTCAAGCAAAAGTATTTTATGACCGTGCGAATTTCGATTTTATCCATTTTCACCAAAACGTATCGACCTCTTAAAAGCAAATGCTTATGACACCTGACACAGATAAGATAGAGAATTAATTATTTGTGGGTGTTATAATAAAGACCTAAAATTTACGAAACAATAATCATTTCGACCAAGTACCCTCAATAAATAGGTCATTCTCATTACTTTCTGAACGCCCCTCGTAATATTAGTATAGATATGTTTTAGTGACAATCTATCAACGCACAGCTTAAATCATTTAACTTTAACGGATTGGGCTAAAATTTGAGTTGTATGTGTTGAGTTTTTATTCTTTTCGCTATAATAGTCAGCAGGTGTAACATTTTTACCAAATGACAGCTTGCGGATGAAACTGACTTTGAACTTGAAGATTCGGTAAAGCCCCATCGTAACCGCATCGCATTGACAAGTAAACAAACAGTTATTACGTATTTACGTATGTAGTTTTCCACAAAGAAATACTTTTGGATAACTCCCACCTACACAAAACGGTGCAAGACTTAAATGAGCTAATCCGAATTAATATCAATATTAATGTACCATTAGAAATACCCCGACAACTCTCGTAAGTTCTGGTTACGCTCGAATCCAAACTTTCGGTTGAATAATTTCATGAAAGATCCCCCCACAAAGCATTGCACTGAAAGCCCTCGTATCCTTTGACATATATTGCTATAGTTCACAAATATTCCCAGCTCATCCCTATCCCGTCGGCACGTGAACAGCAATTAATTCGTCATTCTGTGCATATTGCGGAAACGCCGACGTGGCGAAGTTCAGTGCGGAACTTTGACGTCGTGACGTGTATAACACGGTCCGCCAGCTACCGATGATTGATCCCTGGTCTTTGAGGACAGGGGATATTGATTCTGGATTGTTTGGCGTCGGCTCGGACCTTGTTATCGACTGGGTGTTAATATACATTGCCAGTAGTGTCTGAATATTGGAACTTGTCTATCTAAATGTTCCTTTACTGAGAGTGTTTATCAATCACTTCAGTGACAAATAGGTGTTGATTTATAAATGACAATTAAACGTAGAAAGGTTGATTCATCGCTTTAAACAACCCTAATTATACTCGTAGTTTATGTATTTCGGAATAAGATATGTTTAAATCAGGATCTTACCCATCCTAATAATTCGTTTTTTATTAGGGTGAGTAAGAAAATTGCCATAACCGACTGTACCTATGAAAGTTTTTGTGAGACAGTTGTAGTCATCCTCAAGTTTCAATGAATAACTACAGAGACATAAACTTAGTTCATAAACAGCCAAAATTGCAACAGCAATTATTTTATATTGCAATCCTCGTCGCTGGTTACACTAGCAATTATTTTCAACATATCAAACTCATATCATAATGAACATCAGCTCATAATGGCGTTTAAGCCTCCAATTGGATGTCAGCGACAAGCGGCGTGGGCGCGGTGACCTGTGCCCGAACTTAATCACAGCGTTAAGATCGCCCGTGTCGCGAGTGTCGCGACTACGCAAATATTTTGTTTGGTGTCGATTGTGGATACTTTATTATATTTAAGGAACTATAAAGTCCGATTTGTTACGAATAATAACGATGTAAATCTTTGAAAAAATCTAAACACTAAGAATGATGAATGAGATGTGATTGAGATGTGACTGTTCCTCGTCGCTCGGATGCAGCTGCCCGCTCTGCGGTCACACTGCTGTCATTCATTGCACTTTACGAGTATTCGGAATCAATATGTTAGAACACGCCACGCTGTCGCCGTCACCCTTCTCCGACGCTCTCGCCCCGCTCGCCGCCAACATCCAGTTTGAGGCCAAACATTCGTCCAGAGCGGAACGTTTCACGTCATGGCGGTTGAGGATATGTAAATTATTATAATAGTTTGCTCTGTTAACAGTTAAGCGTGAATTATTTTGGAGACTATTAACGTTTTATATTGTGCAGTTGTTTACCAAATTTGTACTATATCACGAATTGGGCAAACCCGAATTGGACCAATTACTAATGCTGCTCAAATTTGTATAAAACTAAACTGACACGTCTTATATTGAGTAATCTTTACTTTTATACTAACATTACAAACAAGTGTTTTTTATGGTGGTGTGTTTGCATGGCAAGGGGTGATTCCGGAACAATGAATTTAATTTTGAAAACGCATTAAAATTACTGAATCTATTCAATGATTTAGAAAATTTGTGCCATCATCTCCACTTCCTACGTCTGCGTGCATGACTTCATGACATATTTATACTGAAAATACAAATGAAAATAACATCACGTTTAATTTTTGAAATCACATTTGATGTTAGATATTGGGAACGCTCCTGAGAGTCGTTTGAATCCGTTATCGTTGCACAAATTCGATGCCAGGGTTCCTTCTAATTTTTTAAAACTTCAACAAAGATACCGGTCCATTGACGCCTGCTGCTGGTTAAAAACCACTTCAAAGATACCTGCAACGTTCGGTATTGTAAAAATATAGCTAGTAAAGGTTCCTCCTTATTTTTTATAACTTCAACAAAGATATCAGTCGATTGACGCCTGCTACTTAACTGGTTAAAAGCCACTTCAAAGATGCCTGCAACGTTCGTTCTTGTAAAAATATAGCTAGTAAATTAAAAAAATAGTATCTTCCACGTATCTGTGCTGATTTCTACAAGAATATACTATTGTATAATACGTCTATTGATGTTTCCGCAAAGTATAGTCACTCGACTCCTGAATAGCAGCAAGCATTTGCAGTGCAGTTACATGGTGTGGAATATACCAAGTGTGATCATGTTCGGCTGATTGCATACAAAAGGGAACGCTTTGAGTTCTGAACCCTGAATATTAATCTTATTTCCTGTGGAAATGTTACTCTGTGCGAGTCAGTCAAGCATTTTCAACTTACACACGGTAGTTTCCGATACCTTTGAAGCTTTCTTGCTTTTCTTTGAAAAAAAATATAGGGCGAGGAAAAGTTAAGTAGGTAGCGGAAGAAAGATTTACTTTACTTACTCGAAATAGGGACTAGACTGGACCTATAACCATCATATACGTCATAGACTTATCTATTCCTCCATTTAATGTGATACAAATTCACTTACGATATTGGACCACATCTGGGTACTGATTCCGAATAATTACTCGATTAGTTAATATAATTGGTGCTATAATATGGTAAAGCATTATCATAAACCTGGTAAGCGCTAATAGGGTTATTTTAGGTACTTAATATACAATATAAACTACCTACGTGATCTGATGAAGTGTAATATTATAAAAGCTTGAAAAACCCTCTTTAATTAGAAAATAATTCTTGTTAAAAAGTAGGTTTAAATAATTTCAGTTATTTAGCGTAGAAAAGAATAGAATGAAACGGAAGATAGAACAAAATGTAATGTAAAGAGCAGACGTTTAAGTCAATAGCAGCAGAAGAAGTTTATGTTTGATAGAGGTTTGATAGATGAAGAAGAGATGGTGGTGATCGTAGAGCAAAAAGGCAGATTTACCGCACCTCTAGGCATAGCCTCACATTATTTAACCGATTTTAGATGGTACTAGCTGTTGCCCACGACTTCGTACGCGTGAAAATTATGTTAAACTGCCAATTTGATTGCTCTCTGCTTTGCCCCTAGGATATGTAGCGTGATAATATATAGCCTATTTGGAGACCTTACCCCTAGGTAATATTTGTGCAAAATTTCAATCAAATCTGTTGAGTACTTTTCGAGATCCTTCCGGACATAGCAAAGCAAACACAAACCGACAAACCGAAAAACAGACAAACAGACAAAAAAAATCTAACTATATTTTCGGCTTCGGTATCTTATGTTAAACACTCTGCGAGTAGTTTTTTAAAATATTTCCTATGTACAGTTTTGACTTTTCTATCATTTTATTATATGTAAAGATTAGAAACCTCCTCCTAGGTTCAGCATTGTTACTTGTGAGGAATGTGACACAAACTATGATCAAGTAGTGTCAGTTTTTGACTGAAATATATTGGAAGTCGGTAACTAAATAGTATTCCGTGAATTTACCTAACTACTAGTGAGTAATCACCGTGTATCCAACCGTGTGTCTCATTAGATACAATTAATTCGTAGACGAAGGGGCGGAGTACGTTATCATCTCGTCAGGTAGAAAAGTTATAGTCCTTATGTCGTTGGAGTTAGGTTCAATATGTTGGTGGAAATTGAGCTTGGTTAGATTGAGACGAGGAGTAATTTGTCTGGCGACTTGATCATATCGATTGATATGTGATTATATACTGGCACGTGTTAACGCTGATTGGCATTTTCGCACGTCAGTACAGTATTACTAATTTAGTACTACGATTTACTCTTTAAGAGCTCGTATAGATACCTATACTATATACGATACTATCTTCACGCCAAATCTCTTGCGAGGTAGGCAGAAAGAACCGAGCGCCACACGGCACGGTCCATACACACCTCACTTGCTTCTTCAACTTTGATTTTTCTTTTCATGCATTCACGTCGGTTCCTTCGGCTCTTGACACCACCTTCTGCTAACACACGATTAATTTGGTCGTGGTTGGTGTGTCCTGGCCTTCCCTGACTCCTACGTCCATCCACTTTCGCGTTGTATATCTGTTTTGCCATTCTTTCATCTCCCATTCGCTCCACATGCCCGAACCACCGTAGCATGCCCTTCCTAACTTTAACACCGACACTCTCTGCCAGACACAGTATAGGTACCTGAGAAAAATATAAAAGTTCTGTAAAGGATCATTGCATCAAGCGTTTTACGCTGAGGTTTCTATTTAGATGGGAATGACAGCATTTCCTTTTTAGGGTTTCGTAGCCAAATGGCAAAAACGGAACCCTTATAGATTCGTCATGTCTGTCTGTCTGTCTGTCTGTCTGTCTGTCTTTCTGTCCGTCCGTGTGTCACAGCCACTTTTCTCCGAAACTATAAGGCCTATGCTATTGAAACTTGGTAACTAGATGTATTCTGTGAACCGCATTAAGATTCTTTTATATAAAACTAGAAAAAAAGCAGTAAATTTTGGGGGTCCCCATACTCAGAACTGAAACTCAATTTTTTTTTTCATCACACCCATACGTGTGGGGTATCTATAGATAGGTCTTCCAAAATGCTGTTGAGGTTTCTAACATAATTTTTTTCTAAAGTGAATAGTTTGCGCAAGAGGGACTTCCAAAGTGGAAAAATGAGTGTCGTCGTCCCCCCCCCTCTAACTTCTAAACTAAGAAAGTGATAAATCTAAAAAAAATATACATTGCCATAAAAACTACCAACGAAAATTGGTTTGAACGAGATAGAGCTGGTAGTTTTTTTTAATACGTCATAAACCGCATTTTTGGTTAGAAAAATCACTACCACTGCGAACGTGTTATAACATCAATCAAAGTTACAACGAACTATAAGAACTTTTATATTATGTTACTTGCTGCTACGAAACCCTTCATGGGCGAGTCCAACTCGCACTTGGCCGGTTTATTTAAAGTTCGGTTCTTATTTATTTATTTAATATTTATGCACACAAATAACATGAAATAAGGAAATTACAGCAATAAAGAGAAGATGAGTACAATGGTACTGCTTATTTCTAAAATAGAAATTTCTTCCAGCAGTCCGAAGAGAGGAAAGCTTGAAGAATTACATGAAATATAAGGTAGAAGTGATATAGAAATCGAGATTAAATAAAATGCACACACACAAACTATTCATATAGTACATACTTATATACACAATTATACCTATATCTATACATACATATATAAATATATATATTTATATCTATAAATACATAAACCTATCAATCAATATGAATACATAGAGTAAATGTAAAAATGACCAAAATTTTAATGCAGAAGCGATCACAGAATATTGGAGAGGTAGTGCAAACGAACTTTCTTTTTAAACACAGCTATTGTTTTGGAATCTCTGATACTAGGTGGAAGAGAATTCCATAGTCTAACTGCTTGGACAGAAAAGGAATGAGTGTAGAAATGGGATTTGTGGGCAGGAAACTTTTGATTGAAGCGTAGATGAGACCTACAAGGAACATCAGGGTCACGAATGAAGGAGAATCGATCCTTGAGGTAGGAAGGTGAAGCAGGATTGTAAAGGATGTTAAAGAGAAGACAAAGTATACGAGTGTTCCTGCGAAGACGGATAGGGAGCCACTTGAGTTCCCGACGAAGATGAGAAACGTGATCATATTTTTTAAGATTAAATATGAAACGGATACATAAATTTTGAAGTCTCTCAAGCTTATTTACTAGCCAGAATGATCTTGGTTTTTAAGGGTAAAAAGCTCTGGAGGCATTTCAGAGTGTGGAAAGTGTAATGGACCTTCCTGCTAACCTCGTTAATTTGGGGACTCCAAGAAAGATTGGCGTCCATAAGTACTCCCAAATTCCGAACTTTTTCTAAGTAAGGTATTTGAGTTCCATTAAGTAGCACAGGAGGCAGTGTGTTCTTATCTAAATTATTGCGCATGTACGTGCTGCCTATGATGATTGCCTGCGACTTTCGAGGGTTGATGCACAACCCAAACGACCTGGCCCACGCACCAACACGTTCTAAGTCCTGATTCATATTAGATATGCCAGAGAAGCTATCCGAAGCCGCAAAATGATGATATAGCTGCAAGTCGTCTGCGTAGAGGTGGAAATTGCCAGAGATAAGACCCGTTACAGAGTTAATGAAAATTGAGAATAAAAGGGGAGAGAGAACACCACCCTGAGGAACGCCTGCGAAGAGCTGACACCAGTCCGAAGACTTTTCATCAAAACGCACACACTGCGAGCGCCCTCGAAGATAGGAATCAAACCATGAAACAGCGGAAGGTGATATATTTAATGACTTCAGCGTACCAATTAGGATATCAAAATCGACAGAGTTAAATGCACTACTGAAATCTAGTAACACTAACAATGTAAGTTCCTTCCCATCCATAGCCCGACGAATGTCGTCCGTAACTTTAATGAGGGCGGTAACTGTACTATGCCCAGTTCGGAATCCGGATTGGTAAGAACTTAGAAGGTTGTTGGAAGATAGAAAAAAAGATAGCTGCTCATGAACAATATGCTCGAGAGCTTTTGAAAGAAAGGGGAGAATGGAAATAGGTCGAAAGTCTGTCATTGCACTAGGATTAGAGGATTTAGCCAAGGGAATCACATAGGCGAGCTTCCAGCCTTTAGGAAAGGTACACGAAGAAAGTGAATAGTTGAAAATATGCGTCAACACTGGTAGTAATACTGGAAGTATTGGCTTGACCATCATCGAGCATATGCTATCATTGCCGGTGGCTGAGGAAGTAATAGAGATAATAGATTTTCGAACATCTTTTACAGATACCGGATTGAAATTGAAAGGTAGCATCTGTGGAACTGGTGCGTCCGTGAGAGCATGCAAGGTTGCATTTTTAGTTGCAGCATCCAGAGTGACAGGTGGTTGTGAGAAATGTCTGTTCAATGCACCTATGTCCACATCATTAATATCCGTCACTGCTGACTTGCCTATTCCAACTGATTTGAGAAATCTCCAGGATACGGAAGAGTTACGGCCATCGAGAGATTTATAGAAGTGGTGTCTCTTTGCATCCCTACACAGTCGACTGCAGCGGTTACGCAACGACTTTTATGCAATTAGATTGCTTTCTGAACGATTGTTCCTATAACGTCTGTTAGCTCTATCCCTTCGTGCCATAAAGCTCTTGATCGTGGCATTCAACCAGGGAGCCGGATTGTGCTTAACTTTTACTCCTTTTATAGGCGCATGCCGGTCGAATAGTTCAACAACTTCGGAACTGAAACACTCAACCATGTCGTTGATATCAGTGGACCCGTATATTTTGGACCAATCTATATCATCAGCATCACTCCGCAATGCCTCCAGGTCAATTCCCCCAAAATTACGAAGGTAGCGAAATTGTGCTACACGCTTAGGTGAGCGAAGGCAGTAAGATTAGATATAAGAGGTCATGATATGAAAAGGGAGCAGATAGCTGGCCATGGGTGCTGACAACAACGGACGAAGGAACTAAAATGAGGTCAATAAGAGTAGATTTACAATTAGGAAAGTGGTGAGTGGCTGTAAGAGGTAGGGCACAAAGATTATAAGAAGACAGAAGTGTCAAGAGCTTACGGGACCTGTTATCGTTCCTCAGCAAGCAAGTGTTGAAGTCACCCATTATGACTACGTGATCATAAGAAGGAGTTAAGTTAGTTAAAATAGTATCAAAAGAATCAAAATAGTCAATGCTTTGATGTGGACTGTAAAAAACTCCTAGTAAAACTTTAGAGTGAACTAACGATATCTCTAGAAACAGATGTTCAGCTGATGGTGTGGCAAGAGAAGAGGATAAGCTAACTATCTTATATGGTATAGTAGCACGAAGATATAATGCCACACCACCACACTCCTTACTAGTTCTATCGTTCCGGATTAAATTGAAACCCGGTAGTAGATAGCTAGCAGAAGGCAAGGATGGTTTCAGAAAGGACTCCGAGATCAATACCGCGTCCAAAGAAGAGTTGCTAAATGATGCCAGAATATCGGAATAGTGACCAGAAACACTCTGAGCGTTTATATGTACCACATTGAAATTTTTGGGATAGTAGCAAAATATAGAAGAAAGTTGGTCATGCAAGGTAGCAGCTGGGGTATCGTCGTTCGCACTAATGAAACTGTCCGATGCAGAAGTACAAGAGAAAAAACTGTCGTTAAGCATATTAGCGGTCATATTTACAAAGCATATATATATAATTAAAATACAATAAATACAGAAATACAATAAAGATTACAATAAGTACTTATAACTATTTAAACATGGCGAAACCCACCGACTCACTACGCATAATTTTTGTCTGAGCATAAACTAATGCTGCGAGTCGAAAGCATTAATAAACTAATCATATAAAAAAAAAAATTGGTATGATTATACCATGAAGCTATAGGTAAACATGGAGGCCACACTTCGAACAACCGCTTGAGTCAAATACCTACGTATCTCTATCACACTCTCTGTGGGCTAACCTTCTCTCTCTAGGGAATTGTGCAGTGCTGCTATCTTCTTACTAGTATCTCCTAGAAAATAATAGAAATAGACCATACTAACCAAAAATGCAAGTAAAATAATTTATAAATAGCTCTATAGTTCGACTACGATTATTTTATGTGTAAACTGAAATATTTTATGCCATAATATGCATGATTGGGTTGTCGAATCAGTGAATTACATTCCCATTTTCTAAGGATTCTGCAATGCGGCAACATTGGTACTACATGTCAACTGTCAAAGTGTCAAACAACAATAGAATGGCGGTTGACTTCATTGTTTCCACACAATAGGAAACGTTGTGAAGTAGTGTGACTATAATGAGGATTTTTCTGGGACTTCCTGTGTATTATTAGAAGAAACACGAATGTCATTATTAGAGTAAATAAAATAAGTTAAGTATTGTTATCGTATGTTAATGATGAATAATTGTTTAAGGTTTCCAAAAAATAGTATTCAGTGAGAAATATGGTTCTCCATTGTACCACTAAAAATTAAGTTAAGATTGTTTTTATAAAAGCCATTAATATGCTAACTGATCATAAATTTTAAATATGGAAAAGGAATTGGTTTCGGAGCGGGATTCGAACCTGCGTCTTCTTGCGTACCGTGCGGACGCCTTAACCACCGGCCACCGAAACTTACTCGAAACCAACCAAATTTTCCACCTTATATATGTCTTGGGGCGACGCATGCACCATCTACCGACACCTTTCACAAAGCCACACTGCACGAATGTACATAATTGAACCTATATTCATTCTTTTTTTTTTCTTCGGAATGAGCTGTGATGAAACTTAGTTAAAAGCTTTTTGGACGGCTTGATCATGTTCAGCAGTAGGTAGCCGCCACAAACGGCGGTCGTTCATATCAACACGGCAATAATCTGACTACCTATTGGGACTAAATACAAATGGTGGATGTCTATGGAATGCCTCTGCCTTAAATGCCCAGTAAAGGTATGACTGTCGGTCATCAAATAATATCATATCGAGAATAATTTGAGATGTGCCTTTTTTAAGTTTAAGGGCGCCTTCAAATTAGAGGCGTGAAGAAGCTCTGCAGTGATGCCACAGTGTGCAGTGGTGCGCTAGACGCGCCACCACTAGTTTTCATACAATATTTAGAAGCGCCGTTGTAACGCCACTGACGCGCCACACGACGTGACAACTGCGCTTTTAAAAATTGTAATAAGGGTACAGGCAAAGAACAGGAAATGTCACAATTTTTTATTTTTCTGTTTTCCATTGAAATGAAATCTTTGTCTATGGTAGTATTGTTCCCAATCACTAACTTTAAAAAAAAGTAAACAGGTGGCGCCAAAAAGGCTTTTTTGTTTATGACCGAAGCGAAAAGAACCAGGAATGTCCATGGCATACCAGTAAAGAACAAGGATTGTCCAATACAAAGTGACTGACAGTTGTGAGGATCTCAATAAAAAATATAATACTTCTAAACTTTAAATTGCGTTTTTTTTCAAAATCTATAGATAAGGACATTCCCTGTTCTTTGCCTGTACTTTTCGTATGAAAACTAGTGGTGGCGCGTCTAGCACACCACTGCACACTGTAGCACCACTGCAGCGCTTCTTCACGCTTCTAATTTAAAGGCGCCCTAAATCTCACGTCTCCATAAAGCGCTACAGGGCTCACTGATAAAACTTAAATATATCTTCATCACATAGCATATCACTAATTATCACCTGGTAGATAATATACCCAATTCTAATAAATATTATATCACAATTTTCAAACGAAGTCGCGTGCAGGACCTCGTTACTTACAACACTGCAATAAACCATAACGTAGCTTTACACATACAAAAATGTGTATGTATGTATACTGTATATATACATACACACATTCTACACACGTCCGTGCTACCCCAAAACCCCCAACCTAAATTAATCACTGCCGTCTAAACCGGTTAACGTACTAAAGAAACCCAGAGCTTACCAAAGCAATTTTTTCATACAAATGTTTTCACAATATGGATGTCGTAAATTATAAACGTATTTATTTTGGTGTGTATTTCTTTTACTATTATTTAGTGAAAGGAGAATCTAAGCTTTTTTGTGTTTATGAACAACTAGATGATACTCGCGGCTTCGCCCGCGTGAAATTCGGTACACGCTCCCGCTTCCCGTGGGAACATTTTCTCGGGATAAAAAGTACCTTATGTGTTATTCCAGACTATAAGACTATAATATATCAAATTTCCGCCCAGTCCGTTCAGACGTTAGACCGTGATTGAGTAACAAACATCCAAACATCTAAACATCCAAACATCCAAACATCTTCACAAACTTTCACATTTATAATATTCGTAGGATTCGATTCTGTAATGTGGGATAAAAAGATAATATTGGTGGTAATTTAATGAATGGAAATACATGACACTCCCAAACCAACATAGGTAACTGCAACGGCAATTGCCTCTCTCGAAATTTTTAAAGTCCTTGCCTAACTCATCATATTCGATATTAAGGCCAAGAACAAATGAAGAATAATACGCCTCTGCCTACCCATTTGGGGACAAAGCCGTGACATGAATCCCTACTAATATTATAAATACGAAAGTAACTCTGTCTGTCTGCCTGTCTGTTACGCTTTCACGCCTAAACGCGATAACGACTTCTACGCGGTCGAAGCCGCTGGGAACAGCTAGTCAATACATATAATAAAATCGTAACAGGTCGCTGTCTGTACATGGAAGATAAATAAGAAAAAATATTATAGGGGGCCTTTATGAACGCAATAGAACCCAAAACAATGATTTTTAGAATTTTTGTCTGTTTGTCTGTATGTCTGTATGTCTGTATATCTGATTGTCTGTACGGTTGTGCACGCTAATCTCAGTAACCGCTCAACCGATTGCAATGCGGTTTTTTTATTGTGTTGAGGTTTGCTCCAGTTAACATTTAGCGTTTGTTTTATGTAAATCGGTTTAGAAATAAAAGAGTTATAACACTTTTAAGAATCAGATATTTTGAAAATTTTAATTGTAGGGGTTTCTTTGAATGTGAGTGAACCTAAACTGGCGTGTTGGCTTAATCATAAAAGAGCTTAATGATTAAGTCTGTTTTTAAACAATTCAGTCCGCTTAATCATTAAGCTCTTTTATGATTAAGCAAACAGGGCAGTTTCAGACGCTGCTTGATGACTCTGATGAAGAAATACCTTTCCTTTCATACACCTATGTGACGTAAACGAAGTTGCAGGCTCAGCTAGTTATAAATAAATGTGAAAATCTATTAATACTGGTATCTTGGATTTAAAACAAATTTTGTTCAAATTTAGAAACTTAATAACTTATTATTTGGAAAGATCAAGAAGTTTAATTTAATGAGAGTTAATTAAATTTTATAATATTAACTCCTGTAAGCCTACAGGGGTTTATAAAGTTTGTATGAAGTCCCCAAAGTATATACTTTAAGAACGTATGTGTTATTAATTTGAAACATGTAATAAATAATAATAAATAAATATTCACGGACATTTCACACAACGTATCTGATCCCAAAGTAAGCTAGGAATAACCTGCTTGTGTTATGGGTATCAGACCACGGATACCTATTAATACTTATATACTTTTAAATACATACATATTATACATAGAAACACCCAGACTCTTGAGACAAACATTTATGGGTCACAAAAATATTTGTCTCCGGTGGGAATCGAACCCACGACCTCCAGCGCCGCAGGCGGTATCAGTACCGACTGCGCCACAGAGGCAGTCAATGTATTCACAAATTGAGGCAGACACGCAATACTTTTTAAAACGCTATCTGATCCCAAAGTAAGCTAGGAATAACCTGCTTGTGTTATGGGTATCAGACCACGAATACCTATAAATACTTATATACTTTTAAATACATACATATTATACATTAAAACACCCAGACTCTTGAAACAAACATTTTATGGGTCACACAAATATTTGTCTCCGGTGGGAATCGAACCCACGACCTCCAGCGCCGCAGGCGGTATCAGTACCGACTGCGCCACAGAGGCAGTCAATGTATTCACAAATTGAGGCAGACACGCAATACTTTTTAAAACCATTCAGATGTGTGTCGGACAGACAGACGGACGGCGAAGACTCATAAATAGGGTCCTGTTCTTACCCTACCCTGAAAACTAACTTTTTTAACTAAGTTTGTAAAGAAATATCTGAATAGAAAATTTTTAGAAGATACTTCTAACCGTTAGTCAGAGTCCGCAAATAGGTATTTACTTTTAGCCCTTCTCTATAAAATAGAGTGCTGAGGGGCTTATGACGAGATTTTGTCTGTAGGTAGTCTGTAACTGTGTCGCATTAAATTACGTCACTAGGTCACGTGGATCATCCGTTCAAAGTTTGAAATAAACAAAAATGACAACGTCAATCGGATTGAACGTCCACTTTCACAATAATCGTGTTCGAGGGGGGCAGTCTGGTGAGAACGATCTCACGGCTTTCTTATTACAACAGCAAGGAGTAGGTACATAATTTTCTTTTTACGTGTGAAAAATTCGTCATGGATGCTATGTCGGTCTCTTAGCGACTAAAAACCAACACGTTGATTTTCAGAAGGCGTTCGATACTGTCGATAACGACGTTCTTCTTTCGCGATTGGCTGGTTTTGGGTGTACGCCGCATACGCTGTCTTTCTTTGCCAGCTACTTGCGGGACAGACGTCAGTACGTTGACTGTGGGGGACACCGTTCTGCTCCATATTTCACGAGATCAGGGGTGAGTCAAGGCAGCAACTTGGGGCCTCTCCTCTTCATACTAATGATAAATAGCTTACCGGAGGAGGCCAAACACTCAGTACCCCTGCTCTTCGCAGATGATCTCAAATTGGTACGGGTAATTAAACACCACGCAGATCATTATGAACTGCAGCGGGACGTTGATAGGATTTTGGGATGGAGCCTACAAAATAAGCTTTATTTCAACGTAGCTAAGTGCTCGGTGATTACGTTCAGCCGTGCCCACAACCCTAGCCACTACCAATACCACATGGATGGGGCCCCACTGCAGCGTATGACCGAGGTTAAGGATTTGGGAGTTCGCTTTAGAACTGACTTACATTTTAGGGACCATATCACCGGTATCTGTAAAAAAGCGTACAGAAATTTAGGATTTGTCTTACGTCAAGCAAACCAATTTTCGAATATCGCGCCATTGAGGGCGTTGTATGAGGCTCTCGTAAAGAGTCATCTGGAGTTTAATGCTCTTATCTGGTCTCCACACGAGGACAAGTATAAAGGCATGTTGGAGCGTATCCAGAATAAGTTCCTACGATTTTTATATTTTAAACAGTATGGGGTCTACCCGGGGTATCCACGGTTATATCCTACGTTGTTCATTCTGGGTATGGTAGGATACTATAAGCTGGAAGTTAGGAGGGAGGTGGCTATGGCCACCTATTTGATAAAGTGTTTCGTGGCTTAATACACAATCCAGCTATCCTACGGGAGGTGGGGCTGTGGGTACCAAAACTGTACGTGATGAGGCGGCGGCGGCCCCAACTGTTGCGGGTGAGTCGTGCTCGTACCAACTTGCTGCAGAGGGCGCCGCTGACGCGGGCGCTACGCACACTTAATATTATGTCGGACAATTTGGATTTGTGCTTGTTTACATGCTCACTGAATGAATTCACAAGGGCTTGTTACTGTATTTTGAGCAAAGGTTTTTAGGTTGAATTGGTAATGTTATAAGTATGGTGATTTTATGTGGGATTAGGTTATTTTGTATGAATTTTTCTATTTGTAATATTATTGAATTGAGTTTTTATTGAACTATCAGCAACTTGACATTACATTATATTATTGTATTGACATTGCAAATTTAAGTTTTATTCTGATTATTTATTGTTATATTAAGTTTTCATTGATTTGACATTACACTATTATGTATTTGACATTAAAATAATCTTAACTTGACATTAAATTAATAAGGACTTGACATTGAATAAATAGGGACTTGACATTGAATAAATAAGAACTTGACATAAATTGGTGTTACTAATTAGCCAGTAAATTGGGAATTTGTTTGGTTTTGCTTGTGATTCAATTTTTGTTATGTAATAGGGGTGGCATAATTTTTGTATTTTAAGTGTATCTGGGAATTGAATTTTGATAGAAAAGTAATCTGCTTGGTTTGTGTAAAGGTTTTAATAAGGTACTGAATTTGCTAGATTTTGTGTTATTGTACTAAAGTGCTGTGCTAATGTATTGTAAAGTGGTCTGCTATTGTATTGGTTACCAACCTGTAATGATAGTAGTGTGTGGAATAAATAAATAAATGTTTAAAACGTTCCCTACCTCCTGCTTACGGTTAGAAGCCCCAGGGAAACCCTTGAAAGGATATCCCCAGGAAGGAGTACATCTATTCTATACTTCTATACTAATATTATAAAGTGGAAAGATTTGATTGTTTGTTTGCACGAATAGGCTCCGACCCTGCTAGACCGATTTGAAAAATTATTTCACTGTTGGGAAGCTACACTCTTTGCGGTGAACATAGGCTATATTTTTTTTACCGTATTCCCACGGGAACGGGAATTACTCGGGTGAAATCGCGTGACGTCCTCTAGTCAATCATCAATACATATAATAAAATCGTAACAGGTCGCTGTCTGTACATGAAAGATAAATGAGAAAAAATATTATAGGGGGGCTTTATGAACGCAATAGAACCCAAAACAATGATTTTTAGAATTTTTGTCTGTTTGTCTGTATGTCTGTATGTCTGTTGTCTGTACGTTTGTGCACGCTAATCTCAGCAACCGCTTAACCGATTGCAATGCGGTTTTCTTTATTGTGTTAAGGTTAGCTCCGCTTAACATTTAGTGTTTATTTCATGTCAATCTATACTAATATTATAAAGAGGTAAAGTTTGTGTGTTTGTTAAATTGTAAGGGGTAATCTCGGAATCTACTGAACCGATTTTAAAAATTCTTTCACCAATAGAAAGCTACGTTATTGTGGAGTGTCATAGGCTATATAGCATCACGCTATGACGAATAGGAGCGGAGCAGTAATAGTAAATGTTTCAAAAACGGGGAAAAGTTATTCCTTTTGAGAGCTTCGTTGCGTGTGCTGCGTAAATATTTATAGTTATGTAAAAAATATGTACTACAACATTGTTTCTCTTAAAAAAGTTCTAAAAAAATTGCGCGATAGCATGTGTCTATCTTTGGGTTGGTGCATAATAACCATTTTAATGGCAATCAATTTTTTTCTACAATAATGCCACGAAATTGTTCTTAAAAATAATGTGACGGGAATAAACGCGACCAGAAACCTTTCTCTCTCTCTCTCTCTCACGTAGTATTGAATATTAACGACGAGACGCTACGGGAGTAAACGCAACGCGACGGGAGAAAATGCGACGGGAACAGGTAATACTCTCTCTTGTGTGGCGCAAACGAAGTTGCGCGGGTCAGCTAGTCGATTTATAAATAAAAAAGTTTTTACTTTAAAGAATCATACATAGACTTATGAATCTAAAAGTGGGTAAATCTAAACTGGCGTGTTGGCTTAATCATAAAAGAGCTTAATGATTAAGGCTATTTTAAAACAATTCAGTCCGCGCCGAAGGCGTGGACTGAATTGTTATAGAATAGACTAACCCCCTTATTCATAATCGTTTATTAAACCTATTTTAGTTAAAACACACTTTAAGTCTATTGCTGTCTCTAACCAATGACAGAGTATGGTTAGAGACAGCAATAGACTTAAAATGTGTTTTAACTAAAATAGGTTTAATAAACGATTATGAATAAGGGGGTTAATCTTTAAGCTCTTTTATGATTAAGCCGACAGGGCAGTTTCACACGCTGCTTGATGAGTCTGATGAAGAAGTACCTCTCCTTTCATACACCTTATGTGACGTAAACGAAGTTGCGGGCTCAGCTAGTACATAATACGTTTTCTTACGTATCAATGTCTCAGAACTTTTAAACAGTTCATTTTGGAATCATCTTATAAGATTTTTCTTTTTTTTTTTTACGTGAGGGAAAATCCTCAGAGGATGTTATGCCGGACTCTTACCGACTAAAAAACCTCACGTAACGCCTAACAGCCTGTGGTTGGGAGTCCCGGGTAAGCCCTCGGATGGATGTCCCGGGACTCACAACAGACATATGGCCGCCACTGCGGCCTCGCCCAGGGGGTGGTTCGGGTGCTATCCCGCGTCTATGAGGGGTTTCGGGTGTGATCCCGCTTCTAAGGGGGGGCGTGCGTGAGTTGCTCACGTCACACTGCCGTCATGGGCCTGCTTCTGTAAGGACGGTGAGCCGCCCTCTCACCGTCCTCAGGCCCCCGGTCATGGTGGCCGATAGTCCTAGGCGAAGACACGTCGGCGGCGCCCGGGCCGCTGACAGCGGAACTCGGGTGGGAGAGTTCTCTCCCGTACCCGTTCCGCCGCCTCCTTCACGAGCATGACCTGCTCGCAGAAGGAGGCGGCGCAGTCCCACTTACTCCCACTGGAGAGCATGGCTCGCACCATAGTCTCGAGCGAGAGAGTGTCCACGCCCAGACCCACTACGAGGACCTGGCGCTGTTGCGCCCACGCCGTGCACTCCACAAGCGTGTGGAGCGCCGTGTCATCGCTGCGGTCCTCGCAGTGCTGACACTCGGCCGTGGTTTCCCGGTGTTTTCGCCACAGATATCTACCGAAGCTCCCGTGCCCGGCAAGCATCTGTGTCAACCGGTAGGAGAGAGCACCGTGTCTCCTCTCCAGCCACTCGTCCATGTCCGGTCTGACGGCCGCGATTGTGGCGAATCCCCCCTTTGGTTGCTCAAGTCGTACCTTCCATATTTCCACGGTTTCCTGGTGGAGTAGGGACCGCTGGGCCTCGATTTCTCGATAAGCAGGCCTTTGGTCCCGCTCCAGTGCCTCCTTGCGCCATCTGAACAGTGACGCAAGGGCTCTCGCTTCCAGGTCCCATGGAGGGGTCCCGGCTAGGAGACATGCCGCCTCACCGGAGATCGTGCGGTATCCCCTTATCACCCTAATGGCCATCGCTCTCTGCGGGCTCAGCAATCTAGCCACATTGCTGGTCGTCAGGGTTTCCGCCCATACAGGAGCTCCATATAGAGCCATGCTTCGCACGATCCCCAGGTACAGTCTCCTGTAGGGAGCGTTGGGTCACCTTATGTTGGGCATCAGCCGCGCTAGTGCGGCTGATGCTCCCCTCAGTTATCTTATAAGAAAATATCTATTGAAAAACTTCACTGTTCCACAACATTTATTTATCTGTTCAAGTGAAGTTTTTCAATATGTGTAGCAAGTTCCATCAAGTGCCATCAATCAACAGTATCAATAATAATTAGAAAATGTTTTATCTATTATTCCATTGATAGTTGTAAGACCCGTAAATTTACAGAATTACTATTGCAATGAAATTACTTACTTATTTGTCTATATTTGCAGACATTGCGTGTACTACAAAGGGCACGACATATTCTGCCATCAATGTATATTATTATAATTGAGTCTTCATGTTCAATGACTTGAGCACAATTACTAAATGGAGTTCGAAACTGTACACCGAATAGAAATGGGTTTACAGATTAAGATGTTACTATCACAATAACGTAATTGTATACGTTATGTTAAGGCCCTGCGTATGTATGGCCAACGACCTTGACGATACAAAACACGTGTCCTTCAAATTAAGTAATGTACGTACCTAGTATTCTATAGCTTATTTAAGTTGTAATAACTTACTCATACTTAATTATTTATTTATTTACAAGTTTTTTTAATATTATTATTATTTAAATTTATCTAGTCAAAAATTACATAATTCAAAAACACATAAATTTATGATTAAAACTAATCTATATATATAAAAATCAATGCCACTTTTCGTTGTAATTTTATAACTCAAGAACGGGCTCACCTATCCAAACGAAATGTTTAGGCTTTGTTCGGACTATTTAGTAGATGGTTTATGTGAAGTTTGCACAAAATCGGTCGAGCGGTTCTTCATTTATCACGCAAACGAAGTTGGGCGGGTCGCTAGTACTTTATAAAAATCGAAGATAATCAAAGTAAAGGCTATGTTATGTTACAATAAAGATATACTTTTATCATTCGATAAAAATTTGGCGTTAATTCTATGGTATTTTTACACAAATTATGTAGAATCAATAAACATTTTAAAACAAACCCAACTTTTGACACACATACAGATTGAAAATCCAATTTTTGATCATCATTTCTCGTCTACTGACGCTGACAAGAAATGCTTTCATTTGCACTTATTTTTCGTCATTTTTTGAGACAGGCCCCTTAACTACTGAATGTGTTTCGACATTTACTTATTTGTTTTATCTATTTACTCTTCAGCGAAGAACAGGCACTGACGTAAGGAACATTGAAATGTCTGATTCGTACCCGGAAATGGAATGAGGGAAATTGGCTGTAGCGTCATTTTATCAACCGTTCTGAATCGAAATTGGAGAAAACGTTATTGTAATGTCTTTACAAGTAGTAAGTAAAAGCTTTATGAAATGTTGAAAACAGGACTAAAAGGGTCATTTTTGAATTTCAAGGCCAAATTGGGGGATAAGGAAATAGCAAAGTTCAAATAAGTAAATGATAAATTTACTTTTTTTTTCGTTTCGTTTCGACATTCCGTATTTCTATTATAGGTATTAATAAGCGGTTACACTTAGCTATAACGCTGTGGTTTTGCAGTCAATGGATATCTTGGCGGTTTACTTAGTTAAGTCGGTGATTATACTGAATGCTATGAATATTTATATCCACTTGTTGTTTGTGGTGATAAGTCTACAGATTTGCGTGTGTCTGAATCTGAAGGTACAGAATCGACTAATAATGTTGGAAATTTCTCTTGTGAGAGAGCTCTTACAATCCTGGGTTCTTCAAGCTGAGCGTGAAGAGAGAGAGATAGAACTTGAGGACCACTATTTGTGACAGTGGCCCCCAATCGCTAGATGTCGTTATGGCTTTCCATCAGGCGCTGGCATCATTTTGGCGAGCTAAATATTTAAAAAAAGTACCAAACTCAAACCCAAACTCGAAATCGGTGAGCTTTGTCGCAATATCGCCGGTAATCTATAATTATTCATACACACATAATATACATAACATCACGCCTGTTGTCCAACCGGATAGGCAGAGACTATGGCTTTCCATGACCACGATCCTGAAATATCACTTTCGCTTTTTCTACTTTCAGAAGTATTTTCATACCTACCCTCCGATTTAAGGTACTCTCTAATCTGCAATTCATTTAGAGATAATAAACCAATGCTGACAAATTAAATGAACCATCCAATGACAAGTCTCTCACAAAGTAATAAACACGAATTCACAGCAGTAGTCTGATTGCGGTCGAGTTGTTCGACCTCTTATATTAGAGAATAGACGATCGTACAACAAAGACTATTATAATTAGATCTTGGCAGACCGCTCACTTCACATTCAATTTATTGTCGAACGTGTTCGTTGTTGTGGTTTATGTGAGATGGAAGTTTAGGAATAGTTGGCATTTTACATTTGAGATTTGTAAATTTTGCTGATATCAGCGGCTGCCTTTCATATGATTTCTTTTTTCAGAATGCAATTATACAAAAGATTAGTTTTCTATCTCAGCGAATAGGCTTTGCTTTTCAAAGGGGGAATACTGCTAGTCTAATGTGCATAATGCCACGGGGGCCTTATTTAGGTTTAGTTTAGATAGTAATAATGTAAATAAACGAATACAGGGTGTAACATTCGGAGCGGTCAGTATGGGCAACACTGTAAATATAAGAAATACAAAGATCTGTTCTAAGGGATCATGTCATCGAATTTAGAGAAAATAAGAACTGCATACTTAGATTTGAAAAAAATCTCTTGCACAGCTCGGGAATCGAACCCGGTTGTTTTGAAAAATAAAACTTATATTATTTCTATTTAAATATCGATTGTATAGGTCATAAGGAGTAAATGTTACTATGAAACATGATATCTGAAAGAACAGATGACAGACTGTTCTTTCCTAAGAATAGATCTTTGTATCTCTAATATTTACAGACATGTCCATACTGACCGTTCCGAATGTTACACCCGATATATGTAATAATATTATGTTTCAAAGATCGTTTTTCTGTCAACCTATAAATTCCGGGAACGACCTGCCTGCGCACGTGTTAAGAGAGTGACCCCCAATGTTAGATGTCGTCATGGCTGTTCATTAGGCGGGCGGAGTCATTGTGGCAAACTAATTACTAAAAAAATACCTATAGGTACTGAATAATGTAAAGCTTCTTTGATAAAGACGTTCGTCTGTGATGAGTGATGAACAATCAATAGATAGTCTTCTGTATTGGGGTAGCGCCAGGGCTCTGTCCATTCTTGAGGAAATTAACACGTTTTTAACACTATATGAGAAGTATGAGTGGTTCCGTAGCAATATTATTTTCTTTCTTCTATAGATTTGTACTGTTAGGAAATGTTGCTGTATTACCAAAAGCTATTGCATGTTCTACCTTTTTTTTTATCAAAATACTAAAGAAATTCGTCTCATCTCTTTTTGGGTTATTGAAAAAGAATTTACCTTTCGCCTCAACTTGCAGTGTCGTTTTTGAAAAACCTGATCTAGGTTGACAAATGAGATTAATAATAATTTTAATAACCTCTATCATGTATGTTAAAATTATTCGTAGACACAGACTATTAAATTTGTCTCACAGTTAAATTCTTCCACCCTGATCAAGGTGTCTGATTACTGTGACAATTGAGTTATAATCGTTGCTCTGTGTCGCAAATAAATTACTTCTCATATTAATTATAGAGTTGACACTATTGTTATTTCTCAATTGGAATGAAGTGTTTGATTAATTAAAAGGTTACGTATGTTCGGTATATTTATTAAGGATATGTTATCTTCATGATACATTATTCAAATTATGCAATTAGGTTAAGCCGGAAGAACTTTTGAACATACACACTGTTCATTAGAATGTTATATTGACGTTGAATGTCGTAGTGGCAATGTGCTATTATGCGACTACCATGCTGATATCTCGGGTTCGACTTCTGGGCCGAAACGACTTTTTATGTCATCATATAGAGAGTTTGTTTCGAAGTGCGGATGTTTTTAATGTCTATCATGAAAGAAATTGCTTTAAGCGATAAGGCCGCCCATTGTATTGCTATTCTGTTATAAATTTCTATCCTTTAATACTATCTTGGCGTACAATAAAGTATATAATAAAAAAATAAAAAAGTGGGAATTAAAATTAATGATATAATGAGACACGCTATGTCATGTATTATCAACGCGCCCTTGAATTTCAGCTGTTTTGTGCTACAAATGCGGTTAATTTATTTAGCCAGGTCTTATAAACCGCTACTATATGAGCAAAAGTGATCGCCACATCGTCTACACGGAATCTATAAGATTGAAAGCTTAGTAATGGTATCTTATGTGGCATAAGCTACTGCCATTTTACATTATCGTTAGGGTTCCTTTCTCACTCGTCAAATCCCGTACCTTGCTGATTATAATATTTTCTTTGCCCGCCAATTTTACAACGGTACTATAAAGATGCTTTATTGATGACTGACTAATAAAAACATGATTTTCAAATTAGCTGCTTTATTTTACATAGTATGGATTAATTGTTTATCGAATTAATTATATTCTACATGAAATATTATATGTTATGTTGCAATGTAACTAGGTATGTATTTGAAAAAAAAAACTTAAGTATTAATATCCATTGTCGGATATTCATAACACAGCAGGTTACACCTAGCTTACTTTAGACAAAAAATGTCAATGTTTTTTTTCTATTATTATAATACATAAAATAATATTCTGCAGAACCTCTGGATGGGTCTTTGGTCCACGGTCGTAGCCTTATAGGAGTGGAAGTGGTGGGTGTACCTAATGTTAAACCATGTTTTAGTTTTGTTTTTTACCTTTAAGTTCTATAGAATTATTCTTTAAAATTAAAGTTATATAAACTTTTAAAATGGCGAATCTACGTATGTAAAGCTCTTCAATATAACCATCTAAAGAACAAAGCTTTTATAATTGCTATATAAGTAGAAATTAATTGCCTTCAACTTATAAAGGTTATATGAAACACTATAAATCGTTTGTTATATAGAAATAATAAAAAATACCGCTACAAGTTCCAAAGCATTATAGTTACCTTATATATTACTATTATAACTCTAATTAACCATATACATACATACATACATACATATCACGCTTGTTTCCCATCGGGGTAAGCAGAGACTATGGCTTTCCACTTGCTACGATCCTGACATACAACTTTCGCTTCTTCTACTTTCATAACTGTTTTCATACACGCTCGCCGGTTAAGGGTACTCTTGACCTTGCCTTTTTCCAGAACGTCTCTGATCCTGATAGATATACGACACCCTTATATGACATTACAGCTAAAAAACGATATAAGTAGGCTTTATATAAGCATTATATAAAGTTTTAGGTTTTAGGTTTTAGGTTTTGTTTCAATTTGTTTTGTTGATGTAGCTTCTTTGTTTATAAACACAGTGGATGTTTTTCTCTTTCTTTCCGATAATACATTCATCGGCATAGTTTGGTAATCGTGGTATATAGGTCAACATAAGTAACCAATTGTGTTGTACTTTTTGTGTAAGTATTCATTGATTTGTAAAATATAATATTTAATTTACTTTCTAACATAAATATATGACAGATGCAGATGGCGATTGCATGAACCATAGACGTGAAAACACAAATATAGAATTTTTCTTTTTTGAAACTTTATGGTAGTTATGCCACTAATAAATATTGTCTTTGGTTTGGGGCCAAATAATGGGCTGGCGACACGGTCAAACTGCAATTGTCATGCCTCGTCAATATCACGTGCACATACACGTCGATGCACACACAAATGCAAAGAAATTACGCACACAGATGTAACTTCCATTCATAAATATCAGACTTAACTCAATATAATTGTGTCCCGTGTCGGGAGCCCATAACGCGGTGGTCGCAATTCTTGAGGGCCATCTACATTAGAGCGACGACAATTATTATTATCTTGTGGAATTTAAAATAATATGTTTAAAATATGTGTACTTATAATATCAGTTTACACGTGTACATAAATGTGTGTAAATATGTATACTTAATTTTTGTTTGGGTGTACCTTGTTGAGTAATTTAGTAGTTCTTTTTTCTTCTTTATCTTAAGTATATATAATTTATTACTTATATACGGAGGCTTGTTGTTAGCAACATATGTAGCTTATTTAATTATTTATTTCTGTATTAGTCTGTAAGCCTTCTTCAAAAATAAAAAAAAATTACATTTTGAATTCTTATTTTAGTTGTATTAATTAGGTTTATAAACTTTTAATCAGTTTAATTATAAGAATAGAGGTAATATTAGCCAAATATTCTTATAATACGTCGTAATAGCGCACATTAGTTTTATTATCTCTCTTTTAAAACCCCTACAGCACTTAAAGCTTTAAAGAAGTAGTTTTTAAGTTTATTTTGTTTGTTGGGAAGTTAAGCGAATACTTCTTGCGACGCATTGTCATAAACTTCTTATATCGGTGCTGGCGAAGGGCATTTTAAATTATTGACTTAGAGTAGATGTTGTTTTTGGAACTATTCCAAATTAATTATAATATTTTATCGAGTTTACGAGCACATCTAATTAAATCGTTCCCAAAATTAAACCCCTTGATGATCATTTAACATTTATCTCAATTATTTAAAAATAAATGAACGTATCACTTTTACATTTACCTACCTGTCATTAAGTTTAATTAGCTATCCGACCGAGTTGGCACGCCAATCGATTGGCACGCGTTCGATTCCTGTCTGAGACATTTTATAAGCCATTGTTTTAATCTTGATATCGCTTTTGTAGTCTGGCGATGTTGGGGGGCATTAAAATAGTTTATGCCTAGATGTACTTATGATTATTATATATGATTATAACTTTGAGTAATATTTATGACTGTCGTTGTCTAGATCATAAGACACATCTATTAATTGTCTAAGATATGATCATATGTTATGTTATATTTATTAGCGTTGCCTATTGTTCCTGATAAAATTACTGAGTGACGCACTCATCTATCAACTCCTAGCCGTACCTACTTGTATATTTTCTTATACCACTAAAGTGCCGGACAAGCATACACTAGAAACTTGACATTTTTAAAGTAACTCACCATATAAAGTGGTCTGTGGTCATCACCTTGCGAGAGGTCTCTCTCTAATTTTCCGGTACGGGCCCGTCATTCAAGCACTTTTCGATCCCAACGGTAGTCAGCCCTACCAGAGTCGAGTCTCTTCCAGATCGCGGGAGGCTGCCATGCAGTCTGTCGGCCGCACAAGACTGAACGTGGTGGCGATCCCTGGCGGCCCTTTTTTTTGACGCGGGAAACGCGTTTACGCGCCGTCATCCGGTGTGATCCGTCCTACCCACTAAACCCCGCGGAGTTCCTCCTCACCCTATAGCCGGGCCGAAGGATATCAAGAAGATAATTCACATCGACTCGTCTAGGGGCGTCCCGTTAATTCGGGGATTCGAGCCAGATGGGCGACTCCCCAGAGTTCCTTATGGAGCTAAAAATCACGAACGCACCTCCACCGCTCTATTCCTGACAATCAATGGCGGGGTCTCCCGACCTTACGCCCACAGTCAAGAAACAATCGGAGGCGCGCACTGAACTCCTTACCGTAGCGCCCCCCGAACTGCTCGGAGAAGCGAGAGTATTTTCCGTTACTCTCGCTCCCCCGCGCAGTGCGCCTCCCGTTTTGCTGCCATCACCTCGTCGACTGACGAGGCGATAGGTGTGTGTTGCTGCCGGCCGTGAGTAGCAACAGCAACACGGCCGGCAGCAACACACGCAAGCGGGCAACCCACGGGTGCGCTGCTCCCGCAGCAGTGCTGGTCCGCTATCGCCTCGTCAGTTGACGAGGCGATAGCTACCGCCTCGACCGGAATTAGCCAGACTAGCACCACTTCCCAACAGAGAAAGGGGAGTGGTCATTACTTCGTTGACCAGGATGCACCTCGAGGAGGTTCCGTACCATTGGGGTAGGTACTTACGATGTTAGTTAGGACCCCGCATCCCTATGCCCATCAGTTAAGTAGTAGGCGCCAAACCGACCTAAAAAAAATACGTTTAAAATGTAGACATCCGTTAAAAATATTTTTTTAAATTCCACCTCTTAGAGGGTAAAATGTTATTATAAAGATAAGACAATAGATGTTATTATATTTAAGAATACCTACAGATCAAAACAGAACGATCAATAGCGGAGTGCACAATATCATACCTGTGTTAATTTGAATGAAAACTGTAGGTCATTATTATTGTATTCTTAAAATATATACTAGTAGTTCTTGAGATCCTTGCGTTCAAACAAACAAACTTTTCAGCTTTATAATATTAGTATAGATTTTTTACGTAAGCCCTTACATAGCGAGTCCTGGGGTATCCTTCCGAGGGCCTACCCGGGGCTCCCAACCGTAGGCTGTTAGGAAGGTACGTGTGGTTTTTAGTCGTTAGGAGTCCGACATAGGATTTTCCTCACTTTAAAAAAAAGCCATAAGCAAACAATGTTCTTCTAACTATCTTCACGCCAAATCCCTTGCGGGGTAGGCAGAAAGAACCGAGCGCCACACGGCACGGTACATACACACCTCACTTGCTTGTTCAACTTTCATTTTTCTTTTCATGCATGCACGTCGGTTCCTACGGCTCTTGACACCACCTTCAACTAACACACGATTAATTTGTTCGTGGTAGGTGTGTCGTGGCCTTCCCCGACTCCTACGTCCATCCACTTTCGCGTTGTATATCTGTTTTGTCATTCTTTCATCTCCCATTCGTTCCACATGCCCGAACCATCGTAGCATGCCCTTCCTTACTTTAACACCGACACTCTGTTTCAGACCAACTCTCTTTCTTACATCTTCATTCCGAACGCGATCTGCGAGCGTCACTCCGCAGATTTTGCGTTGCGCGCGCATCTCGACCGCGTTTATTCTACTTTCTTGCGTTTCCTGCCATACCCAACTCTTGCTTCCATACGTTAGCATCAGTAGTATCAGCACCGCATTGTGTACTGCGAGCTGGGCCTTTTGACTTAAGGCCTTGGTACCTAAAAGTTTGCTTAACGCTCCATTCACACTATTGCCCGCAGTTACCCTCTTTTCTTCATCAGCGGTGTACCGTCCATCCCTGCTAAATGCACATCCAAGATATACAAACTCATCGACCTGTTCCAGCACTACATCATTTACAGTTATCCTGGCATTCGTTCTGTCCTTTTCTCTTTCGAATACCATCACTTTCGTTTTAGTCGCGTTCAAATGTAAGCCTCTCATTAGACAATCATCTTTCATCGTTGTGACTAGTGACTGTAGTTCTGATGGAACCATGTTCTTAAAAGGATAAATTCTGTTGATTAGTTTTATTGTTAACTTGAATTAGATATAGACGTCCATTAATAGTAAGCCTTAACATTAATGGATGTCTATCTAATTCATTTTAACAAGCATGATATAAATAATAATGTTTTTTTTTATTTTCTCAAAAAAATAAATACGAAAATCTATTTCATTGTTTGTCTTAAAAAGGTATTTATTTTATTTACGATAACCATTAATTTTGAGATTTAGCCTAAACTAGATACAATTTATCTGTATTTAAAGGACACAGCGTCATCTGATCCCAAAGTACGTAAGCTGCTTGTGTTGTGGTATCAGACAACGGATGCTTATAAATGACCAACCAGTAAAACTAAAGATGCGCAAAATAATGATAAATAATAAATTTACATATTAATGCTACCTCGTATAAAAGTAGGACATGCAATTTCGTACATATCTACATATTACCTACTTTGCAGAATTAACAATTGAATAACATTACGAAATCCATTTTATACGACTTCACTATTACACTTAATGCTAACAAAACCAAAAGTTGGTTATTAATTGTATCATTATACGAAAATAACTAAACTAAATCCGACGATACCCGATATGTAATGGATTTATGATATTATGTGGCTGAAAATTACGATTGACTATTTAACACAGTGTTAGATGGTCTAAGGCTAAGGGGAAATTAAAGGATTAGGTACTCTCTGATATTAATGTAATTTAGATGGGTGGGTGATTTTAATGGATGAGTTGAGGAGACACCACCACTTCCTCTGTGGAGCCTCTTCAAAAATTATGTTAAGTTAACTTCAAATGTTTACGACTCAGATTCGTGGGTCACGTAATGAACTTCTGTGTGTAACGAAACCATAGCGGGGTTCAGATTTCGGCACAGCGCCATCTATCGAGAGTATAGGAAGTACTAGATGATGCTCGCGAAAAAGCCCGCGTGGTAATTGTTTCCTGTTCCCGCTTCCCATGAGAACATATTCCCGGTAATAAATGGAGCCTGTATTTTTTATACCACTAAAGTGGCAGACAAGCATGCGGCCCTACCAAATGTAACGGTGGTCACACCGGAGGCGCTACAATCGCGCTGCCGACTCTGTAAAAACCTTCTAAGACCCCTTTTGAAGAGAGATAAAAATTATAATAATAGTTACACCAAACTATAATCTATTCCTGTACCAAATTTCAGCCCAATTTGTTCAGCCGTTAGAGCGTGATTGAGTAACAAACATCCAAACATCTTCACAAACTTTTTCATTTATAATATTAGTAGGAAATCGGATATACATAAATATCTCTACTATTATAAAATCGTAAAAGTAGCTGTGATATGTATTATATTATAACACTAGCTGACCCTCGCAACTTCGTTTACGTCACGTAAAGTGTACGAAAGGAGAGGCAATTCTTCATCAGACTCATTAAGCTCCGTGTGAAACGGCCCTGTTTGCCTAATCATAAAAGAGTTTTAAGATTAAGGCTATTCTAAAACAATTCAGTCCACGCTTCGGCGCGGACTGAATTATTTTACAAAAGCCTTAAGGCCATACCCAGGGCTAACGACCTTGAGCAAATGGGCGATATGACTCGCTAACATAGAGTAGCGCAACTACAGAGACATCAGAGTAAAAGAACCACGGAAGAAGAAGAAACATAGTAGCGGAAATGCGTTCCTCGCTTCACCAAATAAACAAAAAGCTGTGAGACGGTCTCACCCGACTGCCCCTCTCTAAAACGTTTATCGTGAGAGTTCAATCCGATTGACGTTGTCATTTTTGTTTTATTTCAAACTTTGAACAGATGATCCACGTGACCTAGTGACGTAGTTTAATGCAACAGAGTCACAGACTACAGACAAAGTCTCACCATAAGCCCCTCTGCACTCTATTTTATAGAGAGAGGCGAAAAGTAAATTAAAAACAAAGGAACGTTTGTATTTCAATTTTCCTTTGTTTTTAAGTGTAGTAAAATACACTGCAAAAAATGTGATTGATCATTACGTAAAACTTAAATGTGACGAATTCACAAAGACGAATGTTCATTATATTCCACAGACATATAAGAATAAGATATATTCATTGTTTTGTACTTAAATTATTACAAATCCAGAAAGGGGGGTCTTCCACTCGCTTAAAATTTTTGTTTATTTTATTTTATTTTATTTATTTATCACACGTAACAGATTACAACCAATAAAAAATATAACAATACAAAGCAGTAGGATTAGAGCCTAGGTTGCATTCCACAAGAACGCGTGTACAAATGAATTAAAATGAAGGAGTTACTCACAATAACACATATAAAAATAGTTTACAATTTTGACACATTAGACAGGATGCACTTCAAAACTACATTTGATTTAGAAGTTGCTTTATCGCTCTAACAAACAAATTCAATTTAGGTGTTACTTTTGGAACAAAATTTCATTTCATTTTATTATTACAAACAAACAAAAATAGACGTAAAAACAAACAAAAATAGACGTAAACGCAGTTGCGAGGGTCAGCTAGTTATGTATAAATAAGAAGCGCTCGTGGCACCGCGGACTTAGTGTTCTGTAAGCGATCACTGTAGTAAGCTCATTCACTATGGCCAGTCCTTGGATGGGTGACCATCCATGTGACCACTTTGTGACAGTTATTTGAGCGTCGTTTCCGTGTTTCGGAAGGCACGTTAAGCTGTTGGTCCTGGTTGCCCGTAAAATGGCAGTCGTTAAGCGAAGTTGAAGGCCGTTTTGGCGGCTTGATTAATTTTAACAGCAGGCAGATACAACCTGCGCCTGTCTATCTCAACACGGCAATACAGCTCACCGCCTATTACGTGGGACAAATTCTAAAAAGGTGAAATGTGGGGACATAATAATATGCCTCTGCCTACCTCTTCGGGGATAAAGGTGTGACCATATGTATGTATGTAACTAGCTGACTCTCACAACTTCGTTTACGACGCTTAAGGTGTATGAAACATGAGGTATTTCTTCATCAGTCTCATCAACCGGCGGGTGAAACTGCCCTGTTTGCTTAATCATAAACGAATTTAAAGATTAAGCATATTGTAAAACTAGCTGACCCTCGCAACTTCGTTTATGTCACATAAGGTTTGCAAAAGGAGAGGCACTTCTTCATCAGACTCATCAAGCAGTGTGTGAAACGGCCCTGTTTGCTTTATCATAAAAGAGCTTAAAGATTAAGTTTATTCTAAAACAATTCAGTCCCCGACTTCGGCGCGGACAGATTTTTTTTTTTTATACTACTTAGGTGGCAGACAAGCTTACGGCCCACCGGAAGGTTGGTAACCGTAGCCTATAGACGTTTTGCAACACCAGAGGCGCTACACACGCGCTGCCGACCCGGGCGCAGGTTGTGACGACCCACAGTTGAAATTTTTCAAGCCGCCCGTAAGGCCTTCAACTTGGCTTAACGACTGTCATTTTACTGACAACCGGGACCAACGGCTTAACGTGCCTTCCGAAGCACGGAAACGCTCGTAAATAAATGTCAAAAAGTGGTCCACGTGGTGGTCACCCATCCATATCCGGCCATAGTAAAATGTTGCTTACTGCAGTGATCGTTTACAGAACACTGAGTCCGCGGGGCCACGAGCGCTTCACTCATTTTCAGATTCATTCAGAGAATTATTTTACAACAGCCTTAATCATTAAGCTCTTTTATGATTCAGCCAACACGCCTGTTTAGATTTACCGTCACATTCCAAGGAACCCTTGAATTATAGGTTTTGAGAAAGTTGAGATATGTCTTATTCCTGAACTACAAAACCCTCAGCACTGAAACTTGTGTGAAGCAATCCTAGGTTGAATTCTAGGTTTAGAGAAGTTGAGATGTCTCTAACTCCTGAACTTCCTCGGATCAATTTTCATTCAAATCAGTAGTTTCGGCGTGATACGTATTCGGAATACAGACGTTTGGATGGACATGAAAATTTTAAATTTCATTTTGGCTTAAGTAGGTATCGATTAGAGAACGCGTTCTTTTTTTTTAAATAGCTTCCATATTCAGACTCTCGACCCTCAACAGTTTTATTATTATGTATAGATATAGACTAGCAAGAAACTCGGCGGGCACTCACTTTATTCACTTTTATACCTTAACCAATTTGCCGGTAGATGGTGCCTACTTGTGGCGACCCACAAGACGTAATAAGCTAAAAGAGTCAATTCTTTCAGCTTAGGTTGAGAGCAGTGTCTCAAAAAAGCAGTGTGTTAATAATAACTATAATATAAGTATTTTCATCAGTAGACAACTGATGAAAATACTTATATTATAGTATTCCTTAGCACAAGGTTATATTAGCTTAAGTTGTGTGCGAATGTCCACAAATATTTCTTCATTTATTTATATTGAAATGATTAAGTACCGCTTACAATATAAGCATGATTACCTTTCGAAGTAATTTAATAAAACAATACGAAAAATAAGTTGAAATGCATTATATTCTCATGTAATGCAGCATGCATTGTGTAACTCGGGCTCTGGCTCTGTTGCACGCATTACTCTGTACATGAATGAAAATATAACATTTTACGAGAATATTTTGCAGACCAAAGCGACACACGTCCGTCTAGCAACACGACTCCCCCCGCACTAGATTTTCGGGCGAGCGCGAGGAAGCAAGCAACGTGATGTATTCTTTGAATGCATTATTAGTTATAATTAGTTAAAACTTATACTAATTCAAAATTGAAGAAAACCATTTTAGAGGTCTATGTTTTCTTTAGACTCTGATATAAATTTTATTATCATTCATTAATAAATAGATGTCATACAACGACTTCTTCTAAAAAATTATGGGCTATTTCAGTGATGTTTTACTAGTTATTTATAATAAATATACAATTTCTCATGAAACCATTTTCTGGAACACATCTTGTAGATTTCAAATCTACTTTTGGCTGTCATTTTTCGTATACTAATACCGAGAAGAACGTCTTTATTTGCACCGCTTTTTCGCAAACTTTGTCAACCACTCCCCTTAATAATTAAGCTCTTTTATGATTTAGCCAACACGCCCGTTTAGATACAGACAGACAGACAGACATGAAAAGTTTAAATTACATTTTCGGCTTCAGTAGCGATAAGAGAACGCCCTACAATTTTTTTTAAATATCTTCCATGTACTCGACCTTCTACAGTTTTATTATAATGTAAAGACTAGCTGACCCTCGCAACTTCACATAAGGTTTGCGAAAGGAGAGGTACTTCTTCATCAGACTCATCAAGCAGCGTGTGTAACGGCCCTGTTTGCTTGCCAACACGCCCGTTTAGAATTATCCTCACATTCAAAGGAACCCTTGAATTCTAGGCTTTGCGAAAGTTGAGATGTCTCTTATTCCTGAACTAAAACACTCTCAACATTGAAACTTGTGTGAAACAATCCTTAAAGTACTCCCTTTATTACACTGAAAAAAATTTTGGAATCGGACCACGCATAGAGAAGTTACAACTAAATAACCATTTGTCTTTCATCCCCTCTCCCAGAGGAACCGAGCAAAATATCGGGATCAAAAGTATCCTAGAACCTTCCTCGGATTATAAGCTCTAATCGTACCAAGTTTCATTCAAATCGATTTAGTAGTTTCGGCGTGATACTTTTTCGGGATACAGACAAACAGACAGACAGACATAAAAAATTTAAATTACGTTTTCAGCTTCAGTATCTATTAGAGAACGCCCTACTATAAAAAATTTCAAAATATCTTCCATGTAACAGACTCTCGACCCTCTACAGATTTATTATATGTATAGACTAGCTGTGCCCCCCCGGCTTCGCCCGGGATATACTTCGATAAACTATGTCCTATTTATCTTATTAGGGTCGGAATATCGAATATAGATTGATCATTGAGTGTTTCCCAATTACACCCTTCGGCGTAGATTTTCTTAAAATCCTTAATTACGTGTTCATTTATTTTTATTTAGGAGCAGGTAGGTATACGAATTTGAAGTAGTTTTGTTTGAAAATGAAGAATCTCATACAAACATCCCCATACAAACAAACAAACTTACATTCTCTGTTTTACCCCTGTATTGGAATTGTTTTTCAAATAGACGTGTCTATTGTTTTATAATAAAAAATAAACCGGCCAAGTGCGAGTTGGACTCGCCCATGAAGGGTTTCGTAGCAGCAAGTAACATAATATAAAAGTTCTTATGAGTGAGTATTGACGTATTAAAAAAAAAACTACCAGCTCTATCTCGTTCAATATAATTTTCGTTGGTAGTTTTTATGGCAATGTACATCATATATTTTTTTTTAGATTTATCATTCTCTTAGTTTAGAAGTTAGAGGGGGGGGGGGGACACACATTTTTCCACTTTGGAAGTGTCTCTTGCGCAAACTATTCACTTAAGAAAAAAATGATGTTACAAACCTCCATAGCATTTTTGAAGACCTATCTATACCCAACACGTATGGGTTTGATGAAAAAAAAAATTTTGAGTTTCAGTTCTGAGTATGGGGACCCCCAATATTTACTGCTTTTTTTCTAGTTTTATATAAGAATCTTAATGCGGTTCACAGAATACATCTAGCTACCAAGTTTCAATAGCATAGACCTTATAGTTTCTGAGAAAAGTGGCTGTGACACACGGACGGACAGACAGACGGACAGACAGACAGACATGACGAATCTATAAGGGTTCCGTTTTTGCCATTTGGCTACGAAACCCTAAAAACACGTGTAGGTATGTAATTATTTCTTTTTTATATTTAGCTCGCCAAATTGACGTCGCCACCAGCCTGATGGAAAGCCGTGGCGCATCTAGCGACTGGGGGCCACTCTCACAGGCCGTAAGACTTCTAACATTCTGAGTGGTCCTCAAGTTGGCAGCCCTGTGATGTGCCTCTTCACGCTCATTTCCAAAAACCCTTTCTTATCGGTAGCCTACTATATAAGGGTAACTTACCCTAAAAAAATCAAGTTTCTAGGTCTAAGGGTTTGGGCTGGGCGCTGATAGATGACTAGTTTACCCTGTAATTTTATTAATATAGAAGATTGAAACTCTTCTTTTAATATACAAATATTAAAATTTTGTAAGTATTGTATATTCCAGTTACAATCAAATTCGGCAAAATTCATTATAGACGCTCATTCGGTTATTAAATTATGTGTATTGCTTTGTTATTCTCATTGTACACAACATTAAATAAATACAATAGTGGAGGAACATATATATATATATATATATACTAGCTGATGCCCGCGTGGAATGTTATTCCCGGTCACTTAGGGGTATGAAAAATAGATGTTGGCCGATTCTCAGACCTACTCAATATGCTCACAAAATTTCATGAGAATCGGTCAAGCCGTTTCGGATAAGTACGGAAACGAAAACTGTGACACGAGAATTTTATATATAAGATGTTTTTACCTTGTTTTTAAATTAACATAATGTTCAAGTAACAGAGCTCTCAATTGTATTAGAAGGACTGGCAGTGTCTTTGGAAGTTTAATTGCAGCAGCAGGTGAGGCCAGATTGGGCATCAGTAAGCTTAGCAAGATTGTTTTACGCCCTTTAAAAACCTTACAGTACCTAATAACACTCACTGAGAAAATACGCTGTTATCCGGTCAAAAACTAGCATTTATAATGTTGTGAAAGGCTCCTTTTTAGGGTTCCGTAGCCAAATGGCAAAAACGGGAACCTTATAGATTCGTCATGTCTCTCTGTCCGTCCGTATGTCACGGCCACTTTTCTCCGAAACGATAAAGCCTATGCCTATGTTCTAAAAACATATATATATGACAAACATTGCCATAAAAACTACCAACAAAAATTTATTTGAACGAGATAGAATTGGTAGTTTCTTTTGAATACGTCAAAAACCGCAATTTTCGTTTTGAAAAATCACTGCCACTGCGAACGTGTTCAAACATCAATCTTAGTTACAATGAACTATAAGGTTTATATTATGTTACTTGCTCCTACAGGACCCTTCATGGACGAGTTCAGCTCGCACTTGGCCGGTTTTTCCTAACTTTAAACAGATCTCATCTCAATCCATAACCTACTGTTGATTTGAAAGGAGTATAAAAAAATCACCATCCACTTTTATGATATTAATATGGACATATGAATTATTTCAAACCGTTGCTTTATGTATTTAATTATCTAACTAAATAAAAGTAGGCGCCCGCGGCCCCGCTGTGTGAAATTTGCTTCACGCAAACGCGTTTCCCCTGGGTGCAAGATGTTTTTTCTGAGATAATAAATAAATGGTTAAAAAAACCCTAGAAAAATACGCTTTTATAATGCACGAAAAAAGCAAAAATAAATTATGGATCGTTCAAGTTGCCTCTATTTCTAGGCTGAAGTGTAAACTATGTGCTTTTAGTTATAATATTTGATTGCAAAAGCGTGGGGCACTGGGACAGGAAAGACTTTCCTGGCGGAAGCTGCATGATGTCTTGTCAGATTAAGGATAAGGTCACATTTATAAAAGCGTGTTTTTCTTGTGTTTTTAAACTATTAATTTACACTGTCACGCTATTATATATCTATTGTGACTTTTACTATTATTAATATCATTTTATATTTCGGAAATGTATTAACACATGTTAATGATGATAGGCTTTAATTGAAATGCATAACACACTTACTTGAAAAGTAAAGTACTACTAGTAAGCCTACGCATTTTCAACACCCACTTTTGCCAGTTTTTCGTGACGCCCGCGTAATAGGAGCAAACCTATTACCGTTACGGATCTCTATTAGATAATTCATAGGTAGATCCTTAAAGTTTCGGCATTCCGAGAAATTTAGTACAATATGTAGTAATCATGTAATAAGAATACAAACGCATATATCCCCAAGCGGGTTATCAAAGATAATCAAAGATATCTCGTTCTCGAACAAGAACTCTACATTTTGCCACTGTTAACGTATTCCCCTCATGTATCTACTTAATTGCCTGAAAAAAGAGGCGTTCCCTTTGGCAGCATAAACGTTATGCTCTTGTGCGACCTCATGCAGCTTTTGCCAGGATTTTTATTATAAAAGGATCAGTATTAATAGGAATTTGCTTACAAAAAGGTCTTTCTTGTTCCAGCGCCCCACGCTTTTATATTTAAAAGTATTATAACTAAAAGCACATAGTTTACACTTCAGCCTAGAAATAGAGGCAACTTGAAAGATCCATAATTTATTTTTGCTTTTTTCGTGCATTATAAAAGCGTATTTTTCTAGGGTTTTTTTAACCATTTATTTATTTTATACTTTTTAGTCACAACATTTATACCTTTACTAGCTGTTCCCTGCGGTTTTATCGGCGTAGAAGTTGTTATCGCATAAAATAATAACCCTCCTTTTGCGCAGTCAGTTAAAAAGTAGCCTATGTCCTTCCCTTAAACTTAAACTATCTTTATAACAAATTTCATCAAAATTGGTACAGTGGTTTAGGCGTGAAAACGTAACAGACAGACAGACAGAGTTACTTTCGCATTTATAATATTAGTAGGGATTTCTGTATTACATGGTGTTTTGTCTGAGTTCGACTAATGTAAAAATATTTCATTATTACTCTAATACACATACATTTTATGCAGGTACCTATGTCAATATTTACACTCAATATTAACTTCAGTATACCAGTATAACAAGTTTGTTATAACCTTAAACCCTAATCGCGGTCAAAGTTCATTACAAGACTTTTCTAACAAATCCAAACACAGCTATGATACAATGTTCAATCATGAAGTTACAGTTCATATCTTACGACTCCATCATCAGATCAGTTTGACAGCACCATATTATTGTATTGTTATCAGAACTACAAACATCTGCCAATTTTCATGACGCTACGATCCTTGGAAGATGGTTAAATTAGTTACCTGAGATTCCATTGCATAGTTTTACAAGTCAATTGAAAAAAAATTTGTTAAAACCCTGAAACCTAGGCCTGGTCAAAGTTCATTACAAGACTTTTCTGACGAATCCAAAAACAGATTTAATATGATATTCCATCATGAAGTTCCAGTGCATATCTTCCCGCTCCATCATCAGATCAGTTCGATAGTACCATATTATTATATTGTCATCAGAACTACATACAGCTGCCAATTTTCGTGACCCTACAATCCTAGGAAGCTGGTTAAATTAGCTACCTTAGATTCCATTTGTTTTCAGAAACTATTTTCCGGCTCCATCATCATATCAGTTCGATAGTACCATATTATTGTATTGTCATCATAACTACATACAGGTGCCAATTTTCATGACCCTACGATCCTTGGAAGCTGGTTAAATTAGCTACCTTAGATTCCACTTGTTTTCAGGGGGCCTACCATAAACTTTTCCTAAAACTGCCAAGCGCAGAGCAGCTGAACTCGACACGTAACCTGGCAGGTTTTACATTCGTACCATGACGTCTTTTCGGTTGAGCTGTAAAGTATCGAATTCTGACACGCGTAATTATACTCCAGCAGGCGAGCCGCGGCACTCGGATTATTATAAACTGTACTACCCGCGCGTGATACGTTGATTCACACTAGGTAAGAAACTCTTCCCAAGCGTGTCTCAACTTATCGCGCACGCATATTGCATGTGTTTGTTTAACTAGAAAAGTATTTACCTAATCAAGTGTTATCAACTATTCTTGAACGACATTTTGACTTATATTGACGATTGGAATGTGCGACGGAGTTCGTTTAAAACCGTGGATTATTTTTGTGAAGTTTTGGTGTACCTAGTTATTTAAATTCTCTAGCCCCTAAAGCTTTATTGTTTGTGTACAATCATCATAGTTAGTGCCGGTCGCATACGTTCGTAATTCATTGTGACATTGTGTGTACGTACATTATGGAATTAAATATTTTTCTTTTTGCACAACTCAAGTAAGTCCATAGTTTTTAAACAACTTTTGATTTATTACTCGTTTTCTTTATCGAGTTTTTAAAATCATCCTCTGAAAATCTAATAGGTATTTCATCTTCATCACACATCTAAAATAGTTAAATACAGTGAAATTTAGTGTTTAGATTAATCTTTAATGATATCAGTATAATATTGTAAACACAAATTAATCAAAACATTAGTTTTTCAAGTAAAATTAAAGAAAACAGTTCAATTAAAGTTACTTTTGTACGCCTGCTAAATACGACAGCGCGGCAGCTCAGTTGTCGGTAGTAAATTGGTCAAGAATCACTTCATGGTAACGCCAAGCCGCTGAAATGCTCAATCACGTGACGTCTGACCGGCAATCGCTAACTCGCCTGCTGTTCATCGCGTTTATGGTACGAAATAAGACGTCCGTTCAATTATCGGCTAATATTGGCCTGTTTTAAGAGCTTATGGTAGGCCACCAGTACCTATCTTCCGGCTCCATCATCATATCAGTTTGACAGTACTATATTATTGTATTGTCATCAGAACTACATACATCTGCCAATTTTCATGACACTACGATCCTTGGAAGCTGGTTAAATTAGCTACCTTAGATTCCACTTTTTCCATCGAAGTTTCAGTGCCTATCTTCCGGCTCCATCATCATATCAGTTTGACAGTACTATATTATTGTATTGTCATCAGAACTACATACAGCTGCCAATTTTCATGACCCTACGATCTTTGGAAGCTGGTTAAATTAGCTACCTTAGATTCCACGTGTTTTCAGTACCTATCTTCCGGCTCCATCATCATATCAGTTTCACAGTACTATATTATTGTTTTGTCATCAGAACCACATACATCTGCCAATTTTCACGACGCTCCGATCCTTGGAAGATGGTTAAATTAGTGTTCTTAGATTCCATTACATTGTTAGTTACATACACGACGACCTAATAAAAGCGTATTAAAAAGAAGCCTTTGTCACTTTCCATATTCATTTTATAAAAACTTTCAATCCATTAATTCCTTGAAAAGTGACAGAAGACTAAATAAAAGAACACACTTTCTTTCTCATTTAATACATTAAGTAGGTGCCTTATCTATACGAATATGTGTCCATAATCTTACTTCTTACTACCTTACTTCTTATCTTACTTAATATTATAAATGCGAAAGTTTGTGAGTGTGGATGTTTGTGACTCTTTCACGCTCAAACGGCTGAACGGATCTGACTGAAATTTGGTACAGGGTTACATTATAATCTGGAATAACACATAGGCTACTATTTATCCCGTGAATAAATTCAAACAATTAAGAACTAATTTTACGCGGGCGAAGCTGCCGGCATCAGCTAGTAATATTATAAATGCGAAAGTTTGTGAGTGTGGATGTTTGTTACTCATTCACGCTCTAACGGCCGGGCGGATCTGGCTGAAATTCGGTACAGAGGTAGATATAAGTAGGTCTGGAATAACACATAGGCTACTTTTTATCCCGGGAATAAGTTCCCACAGGAAGTGAAAACGGGAACAAAACTTGACGCGGGCGGAGCCGAGGGCGTCAGCTAATATAGAATAGTTTCTTGACCCACGCAATGAATTAAATTGCATGTCCCTAAAAGGGTCCCATACAGATCATGTTGGCGATAAGAACATCATTTCAATAAACTGTCCAGCCGATCCCTTCCATCAGATCATATCGCACCATACTTGTTATTTTAAACTGTATACAGAGATATTGTATATTGTACATTTCGTTTTTGGTTCGTCCGGGTCGGCGCGGCGGCGTGTAAGCAAATTTTATTACTTTCCGTCAGTAATTGTAACTTTTAGCCCCTCTCTATAAAATAGAGTTCATGGGGACTTATGGCGAGACTTTGTCTGTAGCTGTGACTCTGTCGCATTAAACTACGTCACTAGGTCACGTGGATCATCTGTACAAAGTTTGAAATAAAACAAAAATGACAACGTCAATCGGATTAAACTTTCACTTTCACAATTAACGTGTTAGAGAGGGGCAGTCTGGTGAGAACGATCTCACGGCTTTCTTGTTTGAATTATCAGGTTCTATAAGAAAAATACGACATAGTGCGAATAGCTATAGGTACCATTATAAAGTGTGAGCAATACAATAATGTACCGTTTAATGATTTGCAATTGCTTCAGGGGTACTGAAAAGAATTCACGGAAATCAGTTACGTAGACGAACAAAACCCCTTCATGGAAACCAGTTACAAAACCACAGTTTCTTAGTTATTTAATCAATTTCAACTACGAATAATCGACTTGAAGTAAGGAATTGTGAGAGCCGAGAAAATTGCTTGTATTTTTAAACGCAACTTGGAAATGTATCCTAAAGTTCTTGGCGAACTTAAGTATTAATTTAAGTGCTTATCTAAGATCAGCGAGGGTAAAACTTTTTAATTGAGATTATCAAGACAGTATGAAAGCTAAGTTTGGATTACTTTGTGGATGTATAGAAAGCTTGTTCTTTTACCTTTGCTTTGTGATAATATCTTTATGTAGGTACAGGAATTGATAAGAGACGGCGGGGCGGGAACGGGAGAGAACTCTCCGCCCGAGTTCCGCAGTCGTGTCATCGCCGAAGACTATCGGCCTCTATGACCGGGGGACTGAGGACGGTGAGAGGGTTTCTCACCATGTGCCCACCAAGTCGTACTGCGCCGCCTCTTTCTGCGAGCAGGACATGCTCGTGAAAGAGACGGCGGGGCGGGAACGGGAGAGAACTCTCCTGCCCGAGTTCCGCAGTCGGGCGGCGGCTTGGGCGCCGCCGACGTGTCTTTGCCGAGGACTATCGGCCTCCATGACCGGGGGCCTGAGGACGGTGAGAGGGCGGCTCACTGTCCTTACAGAAACAACCCCCCCCCCCCCTTAGAAGCGGGTCCCACCCGAAACCTCCCAAAGACGCGGGATAGCACCTGAACCACCCCCTAGGCGAGGCCGCAGGGGCGGCCGTGGGTCTGTTGGGAGTTCTGGGACATCCTTCCGAGGGCTTACCCGGGGTTCCCAACATAGGCTGTTGGGCGTTACGTGAGGTTTTTTAGTCGGTAAGAGTCCGGCATAGCATCCATAAGAATTTTCCCTCACGTTAAGAAAAATACAGGAATTGATTCAGAATAATTTGGACTTACCCCCTTATTCATAATTGTGAATCTATCCAAACTATAGACATTCCATTATTCAGGCCAAGGTTACGTAGGTATTCTCAATAGTGTGTAAGCAGTATTTTTTTAATTACATTGCATAGCTATTTTAGACGTTAGCAGCTTTTAAAGAACACATAATAAAATCATGGATTTGTTATAATTGTGTATAAGGGTAGTGAATATGGAAATAATAGGTAACTCATAATTGTTTTCTAATATTGACCTGAACTAAACACCTGAAGTGGTGAATAGAGGTGGATTGCTTTGCTCTATTTTAAATGGGTAAGCATAACAATAAGCTCAAAAAATAATACAGAATACGTTTACAATTACAACACACATAATAACAAAATGTAGGCACCGTTTCAGTAAAATACCAATTCTTTTATTGATCTCATCAAATATACAGGTAATAAAATAAATATTAAAGGTCCTGTATCAATATTCTATCGAGATGCGAGCCGTAGGTATTATCTCACAATATAAACCCAAAGCCATCGACAATCTTCGACCGAGTAATAGTAGGTATAGACCGGCCCATCCTTACATTCGTTTTGAAGTTAAAGTGAGCGCATGCGCTCACTTGGCCATGATAAGACGATGTGTCTGGTGAGAGATGTGTCAAAATAAGACATTTTACGCAAGATGCCTTCCTGTGCTTTCCCGAAGTGTAAAAACACTACCCTCAATTCAAAAAAAGAATCAGAAATTGCTTTTCACTCGTAAGTACTAATTTTGCATCTAGTATGACGTGGGCCAGTCTAGAATACTATTACTTGGTCGAAGTCCACAATTGGAACTGTAAAACGTCTGTCAATAACCGGGTACTTCAATAAAGGCTGAGAAGGGACTATTATCATTAATTCGTTTTGTCCAAACTGTTATAAATAGGAACGATTATTCAAGGGATGGGGAATTGCCTTGTGGGGTTGCGTCCTACTGGACTTCATGGAGTGAACCAATTTGTTTTATTTCCACTTTATGCTCGGACTGTAAAGATTTTATATGTGGATTCGTTGCGAATTTTAGGTCCCATTACAGTTTGTTAAATAGTGCCCAATGACGGCAATAGACCTGCCCCATTTTACGTGGAACTAGCAATACTGCTGAAAAAGTTTAGGTGTGAATCATATCTGCTTACTGCTCGGGGATATGTGAGTGATTGATGTGTCTATGATTAGTTCCTAGAAGATGCCGTGAGACGGTCTCACCTGACTGCCCCTCTAACGTTTATTGTGAAAGTGAAAGTTCAATCCGATTGGCGTTGTCATTTTTGTTTTATTTCAAACTTTGAACAGATGATCCACGTGACCTGGTGACGTAATTTAATGCAACAGAGTCACAGACTACAAACACAAGTCTCGCCATAAGCCCCTCTGCAATCTATTTTATATAGAAAGGGGGCTAAAACACTTTTACATAAATTTAGTACATTTATTGTTAAAAATTACAGAGAAACATAATTATTATTACATATCTATATTTACATTATTACTATCTAAAATAAACCTAAATAAGGCCCCCGTGGCATTGTGCCCAAAAGACTAGCAGCATTCCCCCTTTGAATAGCAATGCCTATTCGTTGAGCGAGAAAACTGCCAGCCCTTGGGTCACCAGTTGACTCCACAAGGCGCTTTTTCAAATTCTTGAAAATTTTTTGCGCATTGGGACCCCATGGACCTTTTACATTGATGTTGGCTTTTTGGTACAAATTTTCTTTTCTTATTAGTAGCAATATAACACTTTTGTTGGTCAGAATCTACCGTCTGTCCATTGATGTACAAAATGCGTCTCCGATATATGTCTATAAACAACAAAAAGCTCTTATAAAAAAATATCTACCTTTTCCTATGTAATACAGAGAGTCAATAGCAACATAAGCACTAATACCACAGATTAAATAATAGTTACTACGTAACTAATACTGCCTGAATTTTAAACGTTTTGAAACGCAGACTTATTGTCAAATAGAAACTTTCACTTCATTTCTGTTGACAAATTGCAAATTTCTATCAACTGATATAAACACGACTACGAAATAACAGTACTTGTGAAACGATGAGAAATTAAATTCCCACAAACGGAGACGATGGCCGTCGAACTTCACAAATAATTGCAGGATGTTTCTTTTTTATTCTGTCTCATTCAGAATTCCTGGACACTCGGGAACTCGGAAGAATGCCCGGTCGATTTTCAGCTCTCTTATTAGTTTTTCATCTTACAACTTTGGACTGGACTGCTGTAAAGTTGAATTTTAGATAGGTCGTTTAGTTTTCAATATTATTACATATAGCTAACAGTATTCACGTAGGAGCAGTTAGGCACTAGAGGAGCTGCTAAAACAGGGATATGACCGCCTATTAAAACTGCACTAAAGGAAACTTCTTCAGTTTGAACATGAAAATTTTAAGGTATTTTCTTTATTATATCACAGGGCGGAAACTCCATACAAATGATTCGTTTTCAATTGTGTCACCTACACCAAAACATGCTGTGTTCGTATAGAGCTTGAATGTGTGTATGACCAATAAAATGATTCCTCACGACACCCGCCAACTTTATGACAGCTGTTGCGTGGAACTGGCGGGGGTAGGGAAGCTTGGTCAGTGAGGGGCAGAGAGTTTCCTATCTGTATGTAATAGTATTATATTAATCTTTAATTATGTCACATTTCCAATTTTATTGCCAAATACGAAAAGAAATTTCTTTTTTTTTTATACTACTTAGGTGGCAGACCAGCTTACGGCCCACCGGAAGGTTGGTAACCGTAGCCTATAGACGTTTGCAACACCAGAGGCGCTACACACGCGCTGCCGACCCGGGCGCAGGTTGTGACGACCCACAGTTGAAATTTTTCAAGCCGCCCGTAAGGCCTTCAACTTGACTTAACGACTGTCATTTTACTGACAACCGGGACCAACGGCTTATCGTGCCTTCCAAAGCACGGAAATGCTCGTAAATAAATGTCACAAAGTGGTCCACGTGGTGGTCATCCATCCATAGACCGGCCATAGTGAAAGTTGCTTACTGCAGTGATCGTTTACAGAACACTGAGTCCGCGGGGCCACGAGCGCTTCTGGAAGAGAAGACATCTTTGGTTACAATGACTTAAGTATTTACACCTTCTTTCTCACTGACCATGACTGTGGCCTATTCTAGTCTTGATCTATAAATTGTCTAATATATAATAAATCTGTTGTATTTATGGCGAATATCATGTCAGAGAATCTGTATTATAAACTACAGTTTGTTCTTTAAACTTCCAAACTATCTCTCGACGATTTAAAGAAGTATTAAGTTGAAGCCAACGGAGTGTGGTTGGCTGAGCATTAAGATGAATGTATCGAGCGTTTCCTTACAACTCTGCTTGGCAAACGGCCACTGCGAAGCTAAATTATTTTGAAATATACCTGGTCTGATTAAATTTATTTCTTTAAACTCAGTTTTTGAAAAACTTTTTATTGGTCGGTGTCTCTGCCTATATTATAATAACTTCAGTTTGGCGTAACGACTACTATGCCGTTAGCCGAAGCAACGGCTTTTCTTCCGAAGCACAAAAACGCTCTTAAAGGAAAATGCCACAAGCAGTCACCCATCTTTTAGCTGTCAATTGCAGAAAATATTAAACGAAATTGAAATTCTAAAGAAATAAATTGTGCTTGTACGGCTTTTTTTCGAAAGTCTCCAAGCCCTCAATACACTTTAATTACTTGCTAAGTTGCTTAAGATTATCCGCAAAATATAAATTTTTCGGAGCCCCTAACTTTTCAAACATTTTAATTATTACAATCAAGGCTCCATATAGGCATACTCTTTTAGTTTAAGAATTTAGTATTTTCATATTTTTGGTCGTAGAACCTTTCTTTAATGAGTTACCATCCTCTAAAGTTAGTATAGAAGAATGTGCCTAGTGTCTAAGTTAAACGGCCTAGCTAGTCTTTTGATACCTTATTATGGTAGTTGTAAAAAAAAAGATTCCACCATTTTTTAACCATCTTAAATATAAAATCATCAAAATTAAGGAGCTGTCTACACTAGCGAGAAAATCACCGCCTTGTGCCGTGTTTCTGTACACCCTCTATCGTGTCTACACACGGCGATATCGCTACGATAGATTGCAGAGAAATGCGTGACACTACCGTAATATCATAGCTACTGACACTCGTGTAAATAGCCCTGAAAAGTGTACCACCAAATACAGTTCAATCCGTCATCAGAAAGGCGTTAAAATTTCAGTTTCAAAATTTCACCGAAGTAAACAAACGGGGCTAGCTTAATTAAAACGGTTTAAAAAGAGAACATCTACTTGGAACATTCAAATACTTACAACATTAATTAAGTAGGTTACAGACTGGCGAATCTTTTCTTTCCCAACAAAGAGTGTCGCACCTCCTTCCCCTTTGCCGGAACTGAAAGTTTTTAACGTTTCGGAACACGATCCCGCACTCTCCTTCAGAAACTTTCATTGTAAACTTGATTACATTAAAAGATGTTATTTATAACTTTATTTTGTTCTTAGGAATTCATTGCGTATTTTTTTTTGTTCTTACAACTTTCTGTAACAAACGCTTATCGTAAGTTATACTTAGCACTTTGTTTGCCGATTTCTGAATGAAATATTTTGATACAAACTTAAGCAATGACACGTGATCGTTCTTTTTTGTAGGACATAGGTACATATCTAATGAGGGAGGAAAATCAAGCCAATGATGTATTTATTTATCTCTGAACAAACAATGGTAATCTTTTATAGCAGCGACAGTCAAAATTTATTCAAACGCAATCTTTCGGTGGTCGAACTTTAAAAACCAAAAATAAAGCAGGTAGGTAGGTAGATAGGTATAGTGTGTAAACATCCTTTTTCCGTTGAAGACAATTTTCTTGATATTCTACATGTGTCTACATTTGGACGTTGTAATTCTCCAAGGAGATCTGCAAATCCTGACCAACGTAGGTAGCGTGTCCATTTACGAAGTGAATATTATTGTACTATCCAGGGAATACTTTGTTGAAGGTGTTTACTTAGAGGTTAGATAGAGATGAGTTCACGCAAGCTATGATCGACTAGGGTACCGTGATTCACAGGAGCTGTGATAGTCTTTACAGAACAATTTTTATAAAAAGTGAACCCTAATAATATAGTTGATGTAATTTTGTAGAAGCTTGTGTAGTCTCCGATAGTCTTCAGTCGCAATTACTACGTCAACGAATCAAAGTACCGAATGGCAGTTCACCGCTGGATGTAAACCCTCCATAACCAGACCCTCCATAGCACAATTTAATCAAGGCATAGGGTGGTGTCTATTCTGGCCTAACAAACGACCAACATGGTTACCCACTTGTCACTTAATGTGATTGCACTAAGCGTTACAAAAGAAACAAAACTAATACTACTACAGCGATAATAAGGCAACCACATCGAGAGTGATAGGATAACACAATATCGTATTGCAAAAAAAAGCTGTTTAGAAAATTGTGAAAATTCGTACACATATCGAAAATGGTTAAAAAAAATTTACTGATCTCATCAGTTCTGTTTATATAAATAAATAAATAGTTACGGACATTTCACACAACGCTATCTGACCCCAAAGTAAGCTTGGAATAACCTGCTTGTGTTATGGGTATCAGACCACGGATATTAATACTTATATACTTTTAAATACATACATACACACCCAGACTCTTGAGACGAACATTTATGGGTCACACAAATATTTGTCTCCGGTGGGAATCGAACCCACGACCTCCTGCGCCGCAGGCGGTATCTCTACCGACTGCGCCACAGAGGCAGTCCCCTAATGTGACATATCGATACCTCTGGGCTCAAAGGTCGTAAAGGACAAAATGGGACTTTTCAGGAGAAGCAAAAAACAAAAGAAAAAAAATATTTTGTACTCTAACTTTTTTGTTTCTTGAGCTATTTTAATAAAACCAGAGAAGAAAGTGCTTAGAATTCATAGTATTTTCAGAGGCAGATTAAAAAAAATGCCCTTGTGCTGTATTTACCGAGATAGATTTCCTTTACGACCATAAATTTGAAAATAAAAGTCCTTTACACCCGTCAAATTTCCATCCTAAGATTTCACCGAAGGGTGTAAATCTACTTCACTGCGCAATTCTGAAGAAAATAAGGTAATAATCGACTAGTGTAATAATTTTTAGGTCATAAGGATCACTTGCTAACTCATTTTTAAGGGCTACATTATTAAATAAACTTATATTTTTTAATATTAAGCTCGTCAAATTGACGTCGCCACCACCCTGATGGTAAGCCGTGGTGCATCTAACGATTGGGGGCCAGTCTCACAGTCTGTAAGACTTTCGACAGTGGTTCCTCAAGTTGCCGGCCCTGTGATGTGCCTCTTCACGCTCCTCTTGAAGAACCCGGGATTGTAAGATGAGGAAAAACGTATGCGGGCAGGTCGTTCCATGTTCTTATAGTTCAACAGATGAACGATCTTTTGAAATGCTTGGTTCAGGCGAAAATTCTCTCCACTGTGTATGAGTGGCATCTCTGCCCCGGCACGCGTTGTTCGGGTTTGGAAAGGAGATGGTAGGATTAGGTTGAATCGAGCTCTTCAGAACATTCACCGTAATACATTCGTTGGAAGGCAGCCAAGGACGCTATGGTTCTTCGTTGCGCTAACGGTTCGAGGCCTCCCGTCACCTCAGAACAACCAATTATTCGGATAGCACATCGCTGCATAGCGTTGAAGCTAGTAGGTGTCTTGCGGAGTCATCCCAAATGTGAGAACAGATTTTTTTATTTAATAAAATATTAGACAAATGGTATGTACATTAAAGCGTAATAACTATTTACAAAATAAATAAAACTAAACTAAATCTAAATAGGGCCTCCGTGGCATTGAGCCCAAAAGACTGGCAGCATTCCCCCTTTGAACGGCGATGCCTATTCGTTGGGAGAAATAACTGCCAGCCCTTAGGTCACCAGTAGACTCCACAAGACGCTTCTTCAAAATTTTAAAGAATTTATGCGGCTTGGGACCCCAAGGACCTAGGGTCTCGACACCGACTGGAATAAAATTGTACGACGAGCTGAGACCCTAATACTTGGTTAAAATTCGAACAGAATTCGACGCAGGGGCGAATCTTCGTCTTGTACAGTAAACATCTCTGATGTGACGTGAAATAGTCTCAGCTTATTCAGAAATTCTAGTTTCCACGAGGCCAGCCCAAAACATCTCTCTACGTAGGTTTTGTGATTGAGCTTTCTTTTAGTGGAACCGTAATGTTCCGAAGACAGGGTAGGGATAGGAATGGGGACATCTTAGCTGTAAACTGTATGTTTTTCTGGCATTGAACTCGACCAGGTTGTCCGAACCCCATTGGGCAATGCGACCCAGGTCCCGGTAAAGATGCGCCACGAGTTGTCGTCTCTTTCCTTCCACGTCGCCTCGCCCCTCCGCTGGACGGCCAGAATAGCTCCCATGCAGAGTACTATCATCCGCATAACAATGAATGCACCCAAGGGACAGCATGTCATTGATATGCAGAAGAAAGAGAGTTGGGGAAAATACCGATCCCTGTGGTACTCCGGCATATACCTGCAAAAAGCAGGAAGCCTGACCATCACAGAGACCCGTGTACGTCGCCCGTGCAGGAAGCTGGCCAACCATCGGCACAACTGAGGCGATAGACCATATGCCGGCAGCTTGGAAAGATGCGACGCATGTCATACCCTATCAAAGGCTTTAGCCATTACTAGGCCAATAGCCAGAGATTCACCGTGCTTCTCCATAGCCTCACCCCAGGTATGTGTAATGTACGCTAAGTGGTCACCCGTTGATCGTTTCGGCCTAAAGCCATATTGACAATCGCTAATTAACGAGTGATCCTCCAGATAGCGCATGAGCTGTTTGTTGATAATTAGCTCGAACACTTTGCAGATTACGGTGGTTACGGCTATGGTGCGATAGTTGGCCGGATCCGACCAATCCCCTTTCTTGGGGATCGGCTGAACGTTCGCCTCCTACCAAGCCTTCGACTCTTCTCCCGACGAATAGGAAAGACGATACAGGCGTGTTAGCGTTGGACATAATTCAGCTGCACACTTCTTCAGCACCAATGCCGCACTGCCGGATTACAATATCCGGCATCGTGGTTCCACAGTCGGCGATAGTGGGAGGTTGCTTGCCACAGTCATCGACCCGGGAATTAGCCGCAAAGAGATTGGCCAGCATTTCTGATTTCTCTCGGGCATTGTGAGCCAGTACACATGCAGCCAGGGCATAGCGCAGCGGCGCGGCGGCAGCAAGAGCTTGCAAAAGTTGGCCTGCACGGCTTTGGTCAGTTGCCAGTATTCACGTCTGCCCGTCGGATGTTACGTGAGCTCCTGACCAAGCCGCGTGATGCGCTGGGCGTCCACTCTCTTGAAGGCTCTCTTACTGGACCTAGCGGCTCTGTTGTACGCTGCTTTGAGGCGGGCCACTTTCTGGTCGCGCACAGACCGAGCCCTGATCCAGGCGCGGTAAGCCGCCTGTTTTTGTTGAACAGCTACGGCGCACTCACGCCCGAACAAGGGGCGGGCTTTGCGAATGCTGGCGACATCAATGTATGGAATGTAATCTCAATGATGAAGCCCTCCCTGCAAAGCAGCGCTGACTCCACGGGACGGCCGACTGACTCAGGAGGACTCAGGGCAAAATAAAAGGATTTCAGGTAGTCCGTTGGCGCTGAAGAACGAAGAAATTTCATTATATTTGCGGTTTTTCGCACTCCGTTTGACAAAACGATGATGTGTTTTTAACAAGTTTTCGTCAATAATTACGCCAAGGTATTTAATGCTGTCTGTCCTTTGGATGAATTCACATTTGCAACCTTTCATTTCTTTGGATTAGTGTAATTTGATACCAAAAGATGTGTAATGGGCCGATCTAGCTGTTTTATGAAAACGTACATATTTAGTTTTACTGGCATTCAATGTCACTAAATTATAACGCAACCATGTTGACACTTGCCCCAGGCCCAACTCGGCTTTAGTAAATTTTTCAGCCCAACTTGCACCATCAAATATAACAACAGTGTCATCGGCATAGCATATTATATTATCCATATACATTATAAAAAGCGTTGGGCCAAGCACGCTACCCTGTGGGTCTCCAAAGTCGATTGTATCCAGCTCACTTTTAAAGTTACCCACTTTAACACACTGCTACAAGTAGCAATATGGATGTAAAGGACATCAGGACAAGTCCTGATGTCCTTTACATCCATATTTTTGAGGTGACTTATAGGGAGTATAGGACCATTTAAATTTTTTATGTGTTTTACACCCAAAATTTTCTTTATATTTTCCTTTACTACCAAAATAATTTCACTCTAGTAGGTAAGTGTTATTTACTTCCATATTTTCACGGTAAACTTGGCTTAAAGTCTCAGATTATGTGGGTCGTAAAGGCATTTTTTTTGCGAATTTCGTAAAACAGAATATACAGATCGATAGGGAATTAAAAATTGAGTAAAACTGTATCAAAAAGTCATTTTCGCCCAAATGTCCTTTACGACCTTTGAGCCCAGAGGTATCGATATAACCCCAAAAATGTTTAAGATCTACTTACAAAATTATCATCGTATTTAGACTGCTACTGGTAGGAATAACACTGGCTACATTCCTTACGAAATCTGCATTTTGTTTAAAAGAAATTTTTCATAATCTGGTATTTAATCATAGACTTTCCATTTTGTCCAAACCTTCGTTCTATAACTTTTTAAGGCTTTTGATAAACCAGAAATCATTATGTGAAAGACATATTGGTTTCATAAGAAACGGGACTTTCCTGAAACATATGATAGATTTTGTAAACAAAGCTCTGCAATCGACCTCATGTACTCAAGTCTTGTATTAAGGGACCTTTTCAATTGAGTGTTCGAAGCAATCATGGCGCAGAGTAAGTACTACAGAGAAGCAGCAATCTATAAAGTTCGGCGGTTCTTGTTAGGGAAACTATGATTCTGTATAGAGTTCAACTCGAGTATGCAGTTTAATAAAGTAGTACTGCTAGGTGAACGTTCGCAGGTGTATCCACCAGTACAGTACTGTGTACCACACAGTAACTGTGGCTCTGGGACCAATAGAAAGTTGTAAAAGACACCTGTTATGTAAAATAGGTTTAGCGTCACTTGGGAGTTATGATTGCAGAAAAAGCACTGGAATAGACCTAAAATAAAGGTTTCGTTTATTATTTACATATTATAAGAGGAAGTTTGAGGAACATTATTGTAACCTTATTGTAGGTATATTGTAAGATCTGTTTAATAGTACCATATTTCAAGCAAATAAATTACTCTCTTACTATTATTTTCGTCGTATCGTTGGAATTCATATTTTAATAGAAAATATTTGTGCTATGGATTACAAATTTGTTTAACCACCTTGCAACCAGCGTATTGATGTTTTTACATTTCAGTTCAGTTATTAGTGTCCCGTCGCTAATGTTCCACTGGTTTAGACTAAATTTTATTTCCATTAAAAACGTTATTGTGATCGAACACGAGCAACGATATATTGTGGAAGGTACCGAGACTCAACAACTATATTTTCAAGTTAAATGCTCGTTTAAAATATACTATACGAGCACTTTACGCTATGCCAAGCAGATAATTTCTGGCTATAAGCCAGACGATAGGTGAGCATTGATCATACTGTGGTGTGAAGGAACCGAGAAGAATTGAACCACATTAACTTATAGGTTTTCCTTTAATAACTTTTTTCTGAGACGCCATGTAATAAGTATTTACATTTTCTTTTTGGGCATCCAAATCTTTTATCTTTTGCCCGATTCATATGACTAGACCACTAAGGTTCTTAAAGTATCTTTCATGTAAATTATAACGTCAAATATTTGGAATCTTTGACGGAAATATTTAGATGGGCCAGAGCAAATAGGGCATGATCATGTTGATATTGGACTCAGACTTGGCCGTAATCTAGTAAAAAGTAATACATATTTTTAATTTCCAACTTTGGACCCTTCTGCAAAACAAGCGTAATGGTAGGTTATCAGTCAAATGCATCACGCCACAGTTCTGATTCGGCCTATATATTTTCGCTTCTATATCAATATTAATCAATCAATACATATAATAAAATCGTAACAGGTCGCTGTCTGTACATGGAAGATAAATAAGAAAAATATTATCGGGGGCTTTATGAACGCAATAGAACCCAAAACAATGATTTTTAGAATTTTTGTCTGTTGTATGTCTGCATATCTGTTTGTCTGTACGTTTGTGCACGCTAATCTAGAAAAAAAAAGACTTAATCTTTAAGCTCTTTTATGATTAAGCAAATAAGGCAGTTTCATACGCTGCTTGATGAGTCTGATGAAGAAATACCTTTCCTTTCATACACTTTATGTGAAGTAAACGAAGTTGCGGGGTCAGCTAGTCATAAATACACATAAGAGACTATCTAGTAAGTGAACCATCGGGTAAAGGCATTTGCTTTTTTTTATGAATGTCAAGGTGGAAGGTGTTGCTCCAATCTGCCCAAATAGATATGACCTGGAGCCCAAGTCTGATATTTCAATTTATTGTTTCGACAGAACAGAATCGTAATCGTAGCTAAGGCTTGTATTTTCGAAAGAGACTCATCTTGGGGTGAACTTTATACTAGAAAATATTCTTCGATTTGATCTGATAAAACTATATTATTGTAATTTATTAGATACTTTTGCTTTTTTAACGTATCAAAACACTATTAGGAAAACTTTGTTTGATAGAAATCGCTATCGAAAAATGAGAAATATTGCAAAAACCTTAAAAGTAATATACCTACTTTTTTATTTAAATAAATGAGTTTAATCCTCATAAAACTTGTCATAAAATAGATGTAGGTCTTTAGAACAATATTTTACGGCTAGATTTTTTCTTAAAACCCCTCAGATTTTATAACAGTAATATAATGTATTAGAATCGAATGAAATCCGGCAAAAGCGAACGCTGCAATCCTTCGAATTGCCTTAAGATTTGTCAAGGTCAAATATTGCATCCTTAATCGTTTATAAATAAGTCTAGCTCGAAGTGACATAGAACAGATTTACATGGAGTTCATGAAGACTTTACCCAAATATTTGAATAGTAAAACATAAATAAAAAGTATTAAAACCCCTGTTCACAATGGAGCTTCACGTAAAAGCAATAAATAAACCATTTCCATCGCGAAACTTTCACGGCATAATTCACACCGTTCAAAGTGTAGAGTAACCTCACACGGTGTAATTGTGGTCGTCCATCAATTTTTATTACTAGGTTGCGTGCCGTGATAACATCGTACCACAACATTGTAAGGGTACGCAGAGATGTTGGACTGTAGAACTTTATCAGCCTTATCGTGATGAAGCGATAAAGAAATTGTGTTTGAGCGAGTTGTTCATACACATATGTTTTAGTTCTAGCCTTTTTCAAAAAGGTTTGGGTAAAAGTGTTAAGAGCCCCTTTTTTCCTGAAAATCGACAGGAAGTCAATGGACGCAGGGTTAGAAGATCAGAGAGTAGTCATTGCTACTATAGATTTTCGTGCATTAGCTTTAGCTATTCAACTTATAAAAACCGGCCAAGTGCGAGTTGGACCCGCCCATTAAGGGTTCCGTAGCAGCAAGTAACATAGTAGAAAAGTTCTTTTATTTATTTTATTTTATTTCATTGATGTTTTAACACGTTTGCAGTGGTAAAGATTTTTCTAGGCGAAAATTGCGGTTTATGACGTATTAAAAAAACTACAAACTCGATCTGGTTCAAACCAATTTTCGTTGGTAGATTTTATGGCAATGTACATTTTATATTTTTTTTAGATTTATCATTCTCTTAGTTTAGAAGTTAGAGGGGGGGGGGGGGGCACACATTTTTTCACTTTGGAAGTGTCTCTTGCTCAAACTATTCACTTAAGAAAAAAATTAAGTTAGAAATCTCAGTAGCATTTTTGAAGACCTATCTGTAGATACACGTATGGCTTTGATGAAAAAAAAAATTTTGAGTTTCAGTTCTGAGTATGGGGACCCCCAAAATTAACTGCTTTTTTTTGTAGTTTTATACAAAAATCTTGATGCGGTTCACAGAATATATCTACTTACCAAGTTTCAACAGCATAGGCTTTATGGTTTCGTAGAAAAGTGGCTGTGACACACGGACGGACAGACAGACAGACACGACGAATCTATAAGGGTTCCGTTTTTGCCATTTGGCTACGAAACCCTAAAAACCAGCCCCAGACTGTGAAAGTAACTATATTAGACGATGCACGCGGCTCCATTCGTTTCTGCTTCTTACGGGAACTTATTCCCGGGATAAAAAGAAGCCTATGTGTTATTCCATACTATAATTTACTCCTGTACCAAGCTTCAGCCAGATCCGTTCTGCCTTTAGAACGTGAAAGAGTAACAAACATATAAACATCCACGCTTACTCAGTACAAGGGGAGTAGAGATAGCATCTATCTATACAAATTTATGTATACAACATAGAGCAACGCGACCAGTACAAGGGGAGTAGGCATAGCATGTTTGTTCAACTTTCGTATTTATAACAGTAGTAAGATACGAGTGTAAAAAATGTTATACTTAAACTGTCTACTTTCACAAAAGAAAATAACATAGAACATGATGCCGTGAGATCGGTCTCACCAGCCTGCCCCTCTCTACAACGTCTTTTGAATATTTGTTTTTTTTAACACTTCTTTTGAATATTTTTTTTTAATTTTGTAAACTCTCTCAAAATGACTAGCTTACGGTCTGCAAATTTTCAGTATTGTAAGTCACGTGGTTTTGAAGTTATGAGTTTAATGCAACAGAGTCACAGACTACAGACAAAATCTGGACATAAGCCCCTCTGAACTCTAGTTTATAGAGAGGGGTAAAATTATCTTGTGATTATTTCTTTATTATTGTACGAAGGATGTTTTGGGACTGTTAACTAAAGTGCGCAGGTGCTTATTGTGCCATTTAATTGTTTAGTTCTCTTCGTAATAAGCGAAATGGATAGTCTATCTCTTTAGTAGAACTATCATTGCGCTTAACTCTTGGAATTAAATTTAAATAATCGTTGCAATGACAAACCTCATTCCACTAATATTTTATTAATGTGAAAGTTTGTGCAGATGTTTGGATGTTTGCTTCTTAATCATGGTTGAACGGATCGGGCTAAAATTTTGATACAGGGATAGATAAAGTCTGAAATAGCACAGAGGCTACTTTTTATCCCAGGTTCATTTTGTTGTGTTGGAACCATTTAGGTATTTTACCTGTATAGATAAAATATTTAAAGCATATTATAATCTCTTAATCAATTCAATTCTCAATTGGTTAGAGACCATTGCCCTGGATTAGGCAAAGATTGCGGGTTCAAGTCCCGTCTGGGCTAAGTTGTGATTTTTCACTTTATAATAAAATATTTACCTGTATACTTTATTTTTTTCCTTATATTTACCACCCCATGTTTTGCATCAAAACTAAACTTCTCTTTCAAAAGCTGTTCATTTTGAACTAGGCGTTTATCCTCGGGCTCCCCATTCATAATAAGTCTATCTTTTCAATTCACGGCGAATTCATTCAGAAATTTGCAACCCCTATAATTATCACCACCCAAAGCGATTTTGTCGAAATACGCAGCTAAATATAAATTTGTGCTGTGACGTCATTACAACTTGCAAAGCCTTTTCATCCCGTTTTAGATAACGAGAAAGTTTTTGCACTCCACATTTTATTTTCCACCACATTCTTTGAAAAAAAAAAAACGAGAAAGAGTGATAGATTTTGTATACTACATAGGTGGGCAGATAAGCAATTTAGAAGGAGAAATAAATTTTAAAACAATTGTTTGCCGGTATGGGACCTGCAACGTCTAAGGTTGCTTGCTTTTTAGGGTTTCGTAGCCAAATGGCAAAAACGGAACCCTTATAGATTCGTCATGTCTGTCTGTCTGTCCGTCTGTCTGTCCGTCCGTGTGTCACAGCCACTTTTCTCCGAAACTATACGGCCTATGCTATTGAAACTTGGTAACTAGATGTATTCTGTGAACCGCATTAAGATTCTTATATAAAACTAGAAAAAAAGCAGTAAATTTTGGGGGTATTATATTCAGAACTGAAACTCAATTTTTTTTTTTCATCTAACCCATACGTGTGGGGTATCTATAGATAGGTCTTCTTTTTCATAATCATAATTTATAATTTATTTATTGCATCAAATATGGTACATAAGTAGATGTAGAATATGTTAGAGTTTCACATATTTGGCCGTTTTAAAGCATGCAATTTGACAAGTTAGGTAGATGCACAGTATGACACATTACAAATATTTTCAGTTAAGTACATCAATTTCACACAGTTGATGGACAAACATATAATTAAGCAGGTACTTATATACAATTCATATTAATATATTAGTCAAATTAAATAGCATGTCCAATTAGAATATGAATTAGTACTTATGTCAATAAATTACAAATGTCAAATTTCGATTCTATATAAATTATTACACACGTTAACAATGACTAAAATTGTACTCATTAGATAAGCAGGCACATCCAAGGGATTCATCTTAACGATTTGTCATTTAAAAATTCATCAATCGAATAATAGCACTTATCCAGCAGTAAGCTTTATACTTTTCTTTTAAATATGTTACTAATTTCTATGAGTAAAATCGATTTTGGCAGGTGATTATACAGTCTCGGTGCCATACAGAATACACTTTTATTGAGATATGCTGTGCTACTTGCTGGGAAAGATATCTTCAAATGATTTCTCTTGCTATTAAGTTTGCCAAAAAGGAGTATATTTTTTTTTACAAAAGATGCAACCTCTAAAATATATATACAAGGCAAAGTTAACATTTTGAGCCTAACAAAGTATTCTTTACAACTGTCAGTAGGTTTTAATTTACAAATAGCTCTCACACATCTCTTTTGTGATCTAAATATACAATCAGCGTTAGTGGAATTTCCCCAGAATATGACACCATAAGTCAGAATCGGAAATACATATCCATAATATGCAGTTACAACTGTAGATGGACCTGCTACTTTGGAAAGCATGTAGAGAGAATATGAGTGTCGGCTAATTTTTGAGCATAGAGTGTCTACATGAAATTTCCAGTCAAGACCTTCGTCTATATTTAGTCCTAAGAATTTGGTTTGTTCTACTTGTCCAACTTGAGTATTATTATATTTTATATCTAAATTAGTCAATTTGTTTACTCTATTCCGAAATGTCATTATACTAGTTTTGTCAAGATTTATTCGTAAATTGTTTAATGTCAACCAATTAATAGTATTATGTAAAGTAGTATTAATATTTTGCTCCACTTCAGACTTAATGTTGCCCGTTATCACAACAGTGCTGTCATCAGCAAAAAGGATTGTTTTGTAATTGGTTATCTGAGGAAAGTCATTAATGTATATAATGAATAGGAGCGGTCCTAACACGCTTCCTTGTGGTACACCAAACATGACTTTTCTGGGTTCTGACATGTAATTTAAAACCTTTTTTGTAATGTTACAAATTCGAGAAATTTGGGTAACCTGTATCCGACCACTCAAGTAAGACTTTACCAAATCCAGTACATTTCCTCTTACCCCATACGCATATAATTTTTCCAACAATGTCGCATGTTCAACATGGTCAAACGCCTTAGATAAATCCATAAAAATGGCAGATGCTTGGGTCTTTTTATCCACTGCAGTCATGACTGAGTTGAGAAATCTATAGATCGCTACATTAATATTCCTATTTTTGCGAAATCCTGCCTGCTCATCCGACAGTAGGTTGTTGGATTCAAAGTAAGTATATATACTACTATGAATGACCCTTTCAAAAATCTTAGAAAAGACAGGAACAAGTGCTATAGGCCTGTAGCAATCCATATCACTTTTATTATTTTTTTTAAATAGAGGTTTTATAATTGTAATTTTTAGTTCGCTTGGATACACACCCTCACAAATACACAAATTTAATATGTGGCTAATTATATGTGACAGCTTAGAAGCTACCAGTTTCACAACTTTTGTTGAAATCTCTTCTAAAATGCTGTTGAGGTTTCTAACATCATTTTTTTCTAAAGTGAATAGTTTGCGCAAGAGGGACTTCCAAAGTGGAAAAATGAGTGTTCCCCCCCTCTAACTTCAAAACTAAGAGAGTGATAAATCTAAAAAAAATATATGATGTACATTGCCATAAAAACTACCAACGAAAATTGGTTTGAACGAGATAGAGCTGGTAGTTTTTTTTAATACGTCATAAACCGCAATTTTCGGTTAGAATAATCACTACCACTGCGAACGTGTTAAAACATCAATCAAAGTTACAACGAACTATAAGAACTTTTATATTATGTTACTTGCTGCTACGAAACCCTTCATGGGCGAGTCCAACTCGCACTTGGCTGGTTTTTTTGTATTGTCATTCTTAATTAGTTCATACATTCTACTTACGATATTTTTGTGGAAATAAATTTATCCGACCTATAATGTGCGAATATGAATATATTCCATGTAGAACTCTTCACAATGTAATATCTCATATACAATAAGTGTAAAAATATAACGTTATGAAAAGTCACTCACTTGCACAAATCCACAGTTGTGAAATAGTATAAGTGAGGTAATGTAATATAACAAGTTCCATGAAGTGCCATCAATTAGAAGTATAAAGGTAATAATAATACCTATATTTAATTTCTCTTTGACAAAGGTAAGTACAAATTGGTCTAAGCTTTTGAACAAAGAAATAATTCAATTTAATCCATTACTGAATTATCTCTTCAATGACCTTATGTCCGATCGGGGTTGAACTTCAAAACCTCCTATGGAATACTAATACTCGTAGAACGTTTATTTCGTCACGGGCGCCCGCCCTTACCACAGTGTTGCAAGTTATGGGGAGATTTACAGAAAATAAGGGTAAAATTTCAAGATATTCTCCGGAGTTTTATTATGACATTGTTAAAGATTTTTAAATAAATTTCGTATCTAGATTGTGTTATAATAACTAGGTACCTAATACTAATAACTAGGTTTACGCAATTTTCGATTTTTAAGTACTGGCAGCAAAGTTTAGTGTGCACCATTACTGAAAAACGTGAAGATCAAGTAATATTTAACTGTGTAATGCGCAAGTATTACCCTATTTTGGCAGCGTGATAAGTTCAGATATTTTCCTCGTATTCCTTATTTAACTGATCCTTTTAACAAATTCGCGATAAGCCATCCGTTAAGTTATATATTTTATACATTAAAAAAAAAATTCTATGTAAGTAAATATTTGTCGAAACTTAGCGTTACACACGCCAGTACCGAATAATAGACTATACTATGTTGCGTTACTAAAAATTTAATGAAACAAAATAAAAAGAAACAGTTTTCCAAGAATAATGTAATAACTTACATATAGGATAATACTTACCAGGTACGAAGAGCTAACTTAGAAAAACATCTTTACTCAAATATATTTTCGTATTGCCATTAGAGTTCCTTATTGAAGGACACCCACGCTCGCAAACCTTTGCTCCCTACTAATCCTAAACATACAATAATATCATAATTCGCAGTTGGACTGGCAACACTGCCGCCCGCCCTAACAGTGTGAGAGACACCACCGCCCCGGACGCACGTCCGCTTTCCCAGTCCTTCGCGTGTTTGTGACGTGAGCGTGTCTGTTTGTGTGTTTGTCCTTGTGTTTCAAGACTCTAAAACTCCTTCTCAAGGTTCGTATAGACCATGCTTATATACGTATATATTTTAAAAAGTTTGATCATGTTGTTTACATTGGTTAAAATGCCGAAATGTGTTGTTATTTAATGACAGTAATATTACACCTTAAGGCTATGTAAATTATAGTCTTTTTAATTGAAAACGCCGGAATTTTTGGGCTTTACTTTAAATACTTTATACTTTAAAGTACAGGCTTACTAAATTTTGTGTAAACTGTTATGGAACCGGCTTTTATGAACGAAATGTAATTTTTTTTTGATATTATTCCAATAACAGGTCACTGGACTTGATTCATTAAAACAGACACAGAAGCTCATAAATACTAGTTTAGGATAGAGTAATGTCGGCATTTATCTTGAAGGAATAAGTTTATGCCAAGTTATTTACTTGCCGCATAATTTAAGGCATTGCAAGTTTATATGATGTATGTTTACAATGAATGGAAAGCATTTATAAATAAACTCAAAAAAGTATTTAAGTAAAAAAATCACTTTACTTTTGAAAATAGGATCTTTTGACTTAGAAAGTTCTTTTCACCGTGTCAAAAAGAAAGATGAATTATGTCGAATTTAAGCAACGTCATCAGGTTTTTGTTTGTTAATGGGAAATACATTTACGCGATTTGCCACCCTAATACAGTAACAGGGACATCGGCTTACTTTAAAACCTTACTACCAATTTTTAAATTTATTTATTTTAAAAATTTAACTTTGCTACCAATCTTGAAAAGGGGTACCGGCTTGCTTTTACCAAGTCACAGGCAATCTCAGAGGTTAAGTCACTGCGACGTCATTATAAAATACTTTTGAAATTCTGTAAAAAAATGGTATATATTTTTTGCATTGCAGACATTGAACCACTGTCTGTGATGAAAAAAATGTTTATTAAAAATTAAATTAAATTTACTTACATTTTAAACTGAATTTTGTGAAATAATCGGATTGTTAAAAGTTACTTTATAATACGGTTATAATAATACTTACTTTACTGAGTTTTCAAAAAGAATGCTCGTTATAACTGTAGGAATGGTATTGTTATTTATTGCAGAACATCATTTTGAAGGCAGTGCTAGGGCATGGTGTGCTTTAATGCATGAAAAAATTCCACACGTGAAAAAACGGCGTCTAAAACATACTGATATTATATTCATATCATTATATTTTAAATTTTCTTTTTTTTTTCTTTTTATGGACTCATGTGGAATTTTCTAATGACACTGTAATAAGTATTCTTTAACATTGTATAAATTCGATTTTTTCATTATTTATGCGTAACATCCCGTTTGACTATTAAATATTTGTTAAGTATATTACAATTTGTAATTTTCTAATGACATTATAATTATTATTATTTGACATCTTACAAATTCTATAACGTTTAAAATCCAGTAACTTTTCTATTCAACCTTTTTACACTTATTATTCTGCACGTGTCATTTATATTTCTTCATTTGTACTTTTTTGAAAATTAATTCTTCTAGTTATGTAATACTTTTGCACGACTTCTAGAGGTTATAAAACAGCGCACTTCACCGTATATAAATACCAACATTGTATTTCCTGTTTTATGCAAAATAAATACTGAGTACTGATTCACCATAATAGAGATTTTTTATAAACTTTTAACTTCTCACCTAGACAACGCGAGCACCATTATATTTGCTAAGTCATTACACTCCCCAGAGATCCACATTTCATATTCAAGGCTCTTCTTTACGGACCCCTGAAAACTTGGGTCTGCATTTCATTAAATTATCTGTTGAACAAAAGCCTGTGGAACCCTATAGAACACAGGCGTTTATTTCCTTCACAGAGTGTAGGGAGAGTGGTTTTAACTGAGGGCTTATAATTTACCTAAAACACTTGAATTGTCATACCTCTTATTTCAAACATGACGTCTTTGCCTGTCCGGTTTAAATTGATAAATGGATTTGACATGAAAGGGAGATCTTTTATCATCGCTCTTAAATTGTTATGAAGAAGTTTTATTATTTAATTTTACTTAAAAAATTAAAAACATTCTCATCTTAGTTGCGTTAAACATGTTTTTAAGTCTTTAACGAAACCGATCATTTCATAAAACTTTTCAAACCCCTGGTGAAAGTATTAGACCATTAAAAGTGCCTTAACACCCATTAATTATCGAATTATTTTAGTTCGTTAATTGATAAATTAATATTTTAGTCCCTTAGAAAGGACTTGGACCGTAATCGAGAAGTTCTAAAATTATGCGTGGGCCGCTAGAGGTTAACATATTATTCTTTGTACTATTTTTCTTTTGTATTTCTCTGTATATATTTTTATGTGTGTACAATAAATAAATATTCATTGATTCTTTACTGACGGGCGGGGTGTGTGCACTGTGCAGTTTTACCTGCGAGGAATTATTTATACAACAAACCGTCACACTCAACTCCTGTATACATAAAAATAGTTAGGATTACTAAAATTCTAGAACAACTGAATCAATTTGACAGATTTTAATTTTGAATCTTTTCACGAAGTTCAGGAGCACTTAAGCAAATATTTCAAAATTTGTAACGAAAATAGTGCTTTATGCAATATTATTTTATTATAAAATGGTCCAGTGATAAAAATCCTTTGCCTTTCAATTTATCGAATTTAGAAAGATGGACCGACGTCGTATTTTTTAAGTTCTTTACACAAGTACTGAAATAAAATCAGTAGTGAAAAGCTTACTTTAAAATTCAAGAGGCTTTCGCAAACTACGTATTACAGTCACTTCACTGAAACATTATTTATAAGAGATGAGTTTTGAAAGCGGGGAGGCACTGTAAAACGTTTTAATGATAGTAGACGTTCAACGAACTAACGTAGCGGTGTAAAAACAGATACTACATATTCCTAGTACGGTACAGATTGTGGGTTTGGTAACTCAGTAACATTGTAGAATTTGCTGAAAGAAACGGAATTATGAGATGAACTATTTAAGTTAATGAAGATTTGCAGTGATGAGGACAGTCGACAGGACTGAAAACAGAGGGCCAAGTGCGAGTTGTCGACATTCACGGCGCGCCCTTTTGTATGGAATCGAGACCCCGCCACCTAGCTGTAAACGCGGGAACTTGTCTCGATTCCATACAAATCGGCAATAACGCGCTCACCCGTGAATGTCGACAGGCGCTCGCCGGAACTCGCACTTGCCCCTCTGTATGTTAGTGACGCGAATTGTTAAGATTTTCCCATCCCAGAATCGCTCCACGTTTCACTAAAAGTTTTAACTTCAATTATACAAACAATTTTGACAGTCTCCTCCTTAGAATAGTATGCTGACTATATTATTTTTATAAACGCGTAAATACTCAGACCTGTGGATTGGCCTTTACTGAAAATCTTAAAAAGTAGCCTCCTCCTTTTTAAAATCTTTCAATACCAACATCAATACTGAAAATTGAAATCTGAAAAATATTATAATTTGAGAACAATGAGTATTGACTGAACCATTGTATAAAGTACTTACATGAAACATTATCCATTGAGAGCCAGTATTGCAAAAACTTTCATGCTGCATGAACCCAATACAAAAGTCCACAATTGAAGATCGGCATTATTTGTTATTATATGCAATGAGAAACAGATTAAATATATTATCGGTATGAGATATATTGATATCCCTGAGGGGTAAGCAGAGGCATACTATACGCCTACAATGCCTGATAATATTTTATCCCATTTATTAGATTGTAAGCTTATTGCTGTCTTGCAATAGACAGACACAGGTTGAGTCTATCAGCTGTAGAAATTTTCAAGCAATTTGAACAATATTTTAGGTATAATGGGCCCTAATTTGGTTTTCAAGTGTGACTGCCCTGTATCGTAATTCCATTAATTTGGGCAGACATTACTGGAATATGATGCTTCGTATCACCAACAGTAGTTAAGGTGTACTTTTAGGGTGAAACGTGAACGAACAAAGGCTCAGCCACAAAATTGTCTGTCACCCATTTCAGAAAATAACTATAGATTTAGACGCTTAGTGAGGTGATCGATTGAATAACACTAAATCAACGCCTCTAAATTTTAGATTTATTCTTAATATGCTTTATTAACACTTACTCGTACCATGTCTAATGGCGAAAAGCGAAAACTAAGATAGTGATTCGTGACGCTATTATATACCTTTCCAGCAAACGGGTCATTACCCGCTGGTGACTTGTCGGCTAATGAAATCATAAGTAGGTATCGTAATACATGTCAAAGTATCGTACCATATCGATAGGTACGGCACTTTGAATCGATCTGTACGCCTGAACCCGGCGTGAACGACGAAATATGAAACCAGAACAACAGCCTCAATATCAAAATGGTTTTAAATTGACTATTATAACAAGTGATTGAGCTATAATTTTCCCGGCACTAATGGGCAGGCTTAACTGTAACAGTACGTGCACCCTCTCGCTTAATGGCGATTTGAGCAGCAAATCGGTTCATTTTGTCCGATTTGTGAGTATCCCTGTCGCTTCACTTCGGTTGTAAGTAACTAGGCGCCAAATCTGGTGCAGCAGGTGGCTATAGTTCATGGTTATTGCTTACCATTAAAGCTTAGTAGATATCCAGTATTCAGTACTTTAAAAGTATATTAATCTAATAGTATACCTACTATTATATTGTGTTATGCTAACTGTGCCCCCGGCTTAGCCTGTGACCCATTCCTCTACATCAGTAGGTTCTAAATACTATGAATAAACATCCTAGAATTGTTAGACGTGGAGTAAATAGTTCTAAACAAACTTTTAAGTTTTATCATAATGTTGGTTTCATCTGCCATACATATTTTGCCCCCCTTAGGAGATAAATTTCGAAGCATCCTTTTCGTGAATCTCTGCGTCAAAAAGATAACTATTGTTCAAATGTCCTATTTGTTCATAAGTTTTGGCTGGAACGGAATTGTTAAAAAGTAGTACTTAAACTCAGTATTTAAAAAATCCTTTTGTTTTCGGAAGGCTTAAAGCGCAATTGGTCCAATTCGCTGTAGTCGCTAAAACGTAGCAAAAGTGACAATCATGGAGATCAAAAGTATGTCACAAGTGTGACAAAAAAACTAGACTGACTATGCCCTGTCTACTAGTCGATTTTCGTAAGTGAGAAATATATAATTACAGTAAGTAGGTACTTAAAGCACGTCAAACCTTGCAACTTAGAATAGTGCACACACAATACACAAGTGCCGAGCCGGTCACCTAACTATCGAGCACTAATTCACTCGAAACGACCACACGAACACGAATATGTGGTCGCCTGGCGCTGAGTTAAGTGGCAAATAAATTGGCTTGGCACCCTCAATGGACGGTTAATATCCGCACCAGGTGGGTACCGGTGCCGTATGCGTGTTTTAATCTGTCTATCCGAGTATTATCCCGTTGACGGATACGAAGGTAATATTTCGGATATTTTGGGAAGGAATTATAATAATTGTGAGTTTTGAATGTATTTTGTTTAAATACTAGAGTCTATTATGTACTTTATTATCCGAAAGAGTTCCATTTCGGTTGGGTGGTGCAGTGGTTTTCTTGATAATACCCCGTTATGGGGTAAACTTATGATTGAACTCCGTTATGGCAACCATAACTTGAAATTTCGATAATTTCAACCTTCAACAAAATGCTCGACTGCAGATATTACTATTAGTGGTTATATAAATAAATAAAAATACATGTGGTCATTCTCACACAACGTCATCTAGGCCTAATTAAGCTAATATTAGCTTGTGTCATGGGATCTAGACGACTGATACACATACTTACATATATCTAAATACATACATATTAGACATATAAATCTCCGAAACAAGCATTTGTGGATCACACAAATATATGGATCAACCTGGGAATCGAACCCAGGACCTCAGCACGCCAATTGATTACACTACCCAATGCGCCACCGAGGCAGTCATATAACATCTGTTCAGGCTGTTGGAATACTAGTTTGCATTTCAGAAAGGTCCTATTATAGACTTGCCTATTACGTGGGGCCAATCAAACGACTGGCAGAGTATGGATCTGTGATTCATCTCTGCTCAGGTCACCTAAGGATAAAGGCGAGATCGCGTGTTATAATTTGTTATCTCTTGTTTAGACCTATGTTAAATTGGACGTAGGTATTCTATTTTGCAAAGTAAGTTATTAGTACGACCTACTTGCTAACAATCAAAACAGGTTAGTATAATGTATGTCTTAAGATAATATACTCTCACTACTAACAACAAGTAACTTTCATTGTAAAAGACAAAACTAGAACTTCTTGTTGTGAAATTATGCCTTTAGGTACTTTTGTGGACGTAAAGAAGTTTGTATAGCATAGCCTACTCTTTGTTTAAGAAGTTTATAATTTGTAATTTCAACCTTAGTAGGTGCGTTACTGAAATGTATTGGGGTACTCGGGATAGTAATGATAGGTACAGCAGCTGGATATCTAGACGTATAATCGCAGACTGAGTGACACCGAACATACATTAAACCAAATATGGTATGTGCATCTACCCACACATAGGCACATACATCACAGTTACAAGTAGGTAAATTCTCATTATTGTTGTAAAGGTGCTAGATTTGCGCTGTGCCCAGTGCTTGTAACTTATTTCTTCATAGGTTTCAGTATCTTAATAATTTAGCCTTTGTAGCGGAATAATTACATTCTTTAAATCCTTCGGTCAACGACATTCGACACTGCCAAGAGATTATTGTTTCACGTAGTAAAAGCCCTTCGGGTCGACTTTGTCTATTTCCTAACCACACCAGTGGTTAACCACCAGTGGTCAACCACTTCCAAACTTGTGCACTTCCTAAATGGTCATCATTCTAACACTTTATCATTTCAGAAGATGTCACTTCATAACTTGACTACTTCCCGGTTCGTCCTCTTCTTAGCTCCTTTAGTTTAAAATCATTTTAGAGCATTTTTTGATTAGCCAAGACTCAAGTTATTTTGAGAATTTAAAATTTGCCAAAAGAGTTCAGAGGAATAGGTATCTGTCTAATACTGTAAAACATACCTGTAACAATTTATCAACCTGTTAAAAAACGATAAAAGTAATAGTCGGTTACGTATCCCCAAGGGACATCACTATTTTGTAACGTTAGCGCGAAAAAAAGGTGAAAGTAATTTCTTTGAAATGTCAAAGCACTAACCGACAGATGTCTATATAAAAAGTAGGATATAAAAGGTCGTAGGATCAGACGGTTATTATATTATACTTTTTATTTGTTTCCTTTCTTGTATCCTTTTTGTTTTTGTTTAACATAAGGGAAAATCCTTAATGGATGCTATGCCAGTCTCCTACCGACTAAAAAACCTCACGTAACGCCCAACAACCTACGGTCGGGAGCCCCGGGAAAGCCCTCGGAAGGATGTCCCAGGACTCGCATGGCGTTGTCAAATATACTGTATGTGGAACGTCAACTTCCAGAGACAGTTGAGCAAATTGTGGGCTATATTGCAGGGTTCGTAGCAAAAAAGTTACAAACCAAAATAGAATGTTTGTCCTGCATCAATTTATTACTGGCAACGGAAAAACTTTATTTTCACAAACTAATTTGTTTTAAAGATTTTGGAGGATTAGTTTATCCCTCATTCATTATTTTCAAAATATGTCTTTGGTCCGAAACATTACTCAGGCAGCTTGTCAACATAGAAGGAAAAGGGTTGTCTAGGGCACACAATTTGAAAATAATGGTAAATAAGTGTTTTGCTAAAATAATAGAAAGAAATGACGTCACGAAACCCCTGAAAGACAGTCATCCTATAGAAAGCAATCACGATGTTATGTTGTTGAAGGCTATAATCGAACAATTTCTAATAATTCGTTTGCATTATATTGCTAAAAACGAGTCCTTATTAAATTCCAACCGCCATAAATGAAATAAACTAATTATTTTTAGAGGTTCGTAATTGTGAAAAAAAAAACAACGTATTTTAATTTCTATATACGCATACAAAGTAGTTCAATCAATAGAAAAATAATAACAATCCAGTTATTATTTTTCTGTTGATTAAACTTTGATTGAACTTATTCTTATTATTGCATATAACCATCCACGCTTATCACGTTCGCCGCTTCGGGTGGGGCGCCGAGCCGGCATGACCTTGGCGCGACCAATCGCATGCAAGTATTCAACGATGGATGTGTGAGTGTTATGTTTTATTGCTGTTTTTTAGTATGCGTAAGTTACTCCAAGATTTCGGCGGTAACTTTATAGGTGTTACATTTCTATAGAATACATTATTCGTAGGTTGTCACATATTAACCTAATATGGGAGACTGGTTTCCAAACTAGGTAAAGAACCTGTGATATGGATAACCAGGCTTCCATTCCACCGAAGTGTCTTACTCTTCGGTGGAATTGAAGGTATCCTTTTGGTTCATAGGGTATATGATCAATAACTATCTACAAAATGATACACATCCTTTTCTCCATACATATTTCTTCGTAAAAAATACATTAAATGGTAGAAATATGTCGAAAAACAAACCAATGTCATTATACGTAATTCCAATACTATACTTAAACAAGCGTTCACCGAACAAAGCCCCGACATATATATATCCGTAGAAACTCCCCTATTTCCGTATATTTTGTTGTCAGTTTCCTCATATTTCTTCTACAGGGTGATCGAAAGGGTTTTTCTAAACTCGTGCAAATATTTACGTTAAGGAAAAACAACCTATCTGTTTTCGTTCGAGAATCTTTTTTTTTTTAACGTGAGGGAAAATCCTCATGGATGCTATGCCGGACTCCTACCGACTAAACAACCCCACGTTACGCCCAACAGTCTATGGTTGGGAGTTCCGGGTAAGCTTTCGGAAGGATGTCCCAGGACCGTTCGAGAATCTTCTATGAATTAATTACGATGTTGGTTTTCAGACTGAATTTAGTTTGATATTGGTACTTATATGTGTGTGAGGATAGTGGACATTCATAAGATGATTTGATTGATTGATTATGTGTGTATATAAATACGGGCCAAGTGCGAGTTGAATACGCGCTCGTAAGGTTTCGTACCAAAAAACTACAATATAATCACATTTATTGTATGAGATATAAAAGGAAAGAGGGTGAAAAATCTCACTAGCTCCGCCGCGGAACTACTGGGAATGAAGGAGAATTGGATAAGTTTATGGATTCTATAGAACAAAATGTTAAGACATTTTAAGATAATTATTTTTCAAAGGTTAGTTGAGGTAAGTTATTTACAATACATGCCTAAATACTTCTCACAATGAACTGGTTTAGGAAGAGAATTCCACATTTGACAAGAGATGGCAAATACCTATGTCGAGAAAAGCTATAACATTATAGGTAACGTAAATATGAAGTGAGTATTTAATGATGGCATTACAAATAGACTTAAACAGACGAACACCTACATATTATATTCAAGGTCTTTCTTCCCTGTCTCATTCACTTGCCTACAATCCAAGTCAATTACAAAAAAAGCCTTCTAAACGTAAAACAAACTGACAATAATTCACCTCATACAAGGCAACCCACTTCATCGAATACCCGTCTGAACCAATCGTTATGTTACTCTGAACAAAGAAAATCCATTTCACGTTTACTCAGCTCGAGCCTAATTCGTATTGAAGTGTGTACATTTACTATGTATGTGTTTCTTTTTAGTAATACATATTTTACATAGATGGGTGAGTGGTTTTGCGGTTACGGTAATGATGTTTGATTGGGGTTTATTGAATTTGATAGATAGGTATAGCTTGATGTCACTTAGATAACAATAAAGACGGCTATACTTGATCTTTCCATATTTGATCGGAAAGTATCGTGGAAATCAGAAAGAGGACTCAGATCAGCGACTGCCATAAGATTGCCCTGATCTTGGCACCTCATTATAATACGAATACAGTAGACCCGCGGTAATCGGACTAACGTTTTGCAGGGCAGTGTCTGTATATCCAATTTGTCGGATTATAGAGTGCTGCCCAAGACCCCCTATAGTTCGGAATTTATTACTTAAGAGTACCGTGTAATCCGACAAATTACAGATCGAAAAATGAGATTCTATATGTTATTATACAAATGATACAAATGTCAAATTTAGTAAAATAAATAACTCCAAAATATTTAATAACTTTTACATTATGAAATAATTGTGATTGAAGCGATCTAAAATATTTTTTTTAGCTGTAGCCCTCTCAATATTGCATTGTTTACATTAGCGACAATGCGACAATCGCCAAAAATAGGTAAGTACCTATTTTTATGTCCTGTCGGATAACAGGGTGTGCCGGATTAGCCGGGGGCCGGATTTCCGCGGATCTACTGTTATAGTTTTTCATTGTTTGTAGCGGCAGCTACAACTATGCTCTATTGGTTTCAACACGGCTCTAGTCAGCAGAGCGAGTGTAACATCTCTGGTATTGCAAACTATACTGCGATAGTCCCAGAGCGAGTGTAACATCTCTGGTATTGCCAACATCACCATACTGCGATAGTCCTAGGGTATACTTTTGAAAGGCTTACCCGGGGCTCCCAACCGTAGACTGTTAGGTAGGATACTTGTGGTTTTTAGTACGCAGTCGTCCGGCATGGCATCCATGTAGAATTTTCCTCACTTCAAAAAAAGCATACTACGATGACTTTTTTACGTGTTTTTTTTCGTCATGGATGCTATGCCGAACTCTTACCGACTAAAAACCAACACGTTCCCTATTACTGCGTACAGTATCCCCAAGTTTCCCAACGTACTACGATGACTACATGATGTATGAGTAAGATATCATATTTATAACTACATAGTTATAAATACATTATTATTCAGCTTTCTATTCCATTTTTCGCCGACAATCTATATCTATATATATAAAAATCAATGCCACTTTTCGCTGTAATTTTATAACTCAAGAACGGGCTCACCTATCCGAACTAAATGTTTAGGCTTGTTGTTGTGTAAATGGTTTATGTGAAGTTTGCACAAAATCGGTCGAGCAGTTCTTCATTTTTCACGCAAACGAAGTTGCGCGGGTCAGCTAGTTAGTTATAAATACATTATTGTTCAGCTTTCTATTCCATTCTTCGCCGACAATATACCTACACATAAATGTATCAGGACTATCAGGTAACGCAGATCATGAGTCTGTAATAGATTTATGATTTACATAACCTTTTTCAGGACACAATGCGATAATAATCTATTGTGTTGTAAAGTCCCTCTGGGATTCAGAAATACGAACGGACGCATAGTAAGTATTATTATGTAATTAGGGCTAAGGGTATCTCAACAGAATCGTTTTAGAAGCACAATAGTTATTTCAAGTTATGTACAATGGAAATATAAGTAGTGAATTAAATATCTCCATATTATAAGAAGTCATATTTATGATGATAAATAAATCATCGTAAAAATTGAATTACAATTTATTTTTATACCAAGGCAGCGGACGAGCTTACGGCTCCACCTGATGTACTGTGGTCAACGTAGCCTATGAACGTTTGCAACACCAAAGGCGATACACTCGCGCTGCCGACCCTGCAAGAACCTGATAATTACCTTTTTGAAAGGGACAAGCGCAGTTCAGATGATCCCTGTTAAAATTTACAAGTCGTCCATAAAGCCTTCAACTTGGCTTCACGGCTGTCATATTACTGACAACCAGCAACAACGGTTTAACGTGCCTTTCGAAGCACAGAAGTGTTCGCAAATAAAATCTCTCGAGGACTAACCAAATCGAAAGATGCATTCTGCAGTAATCGTTTACATAACACTGATTCAGCTTGGCTACGATCGCTAGAAATAAATAGGTAGTATTATTAAATAATGCTCCGTAGTATTATCTCGACGCATATAATCTCAGAAAGTACTGAACGGGTTTTTAGTCCGTTACCAATACAGATGGAGGGGTTTCAAAGGGAAGGTTTACGTGTATAATTTTACCGAGGCGTTCTTTAGTTTCAAAAAATATCGCAACTTAATTAAAAACTTTCATGCGTAGTTTCAGTAATTGTAACTTTTATAAAATTTGCGTAAGAAAAAAATTATGATCTTTATGGTCGGATCTACATTTTTATTTTAATTATGAAATTTCTGACCACTTTTTGACAATTATTTGCGAACGATTCACGAAGGACGTTTGCCAGTAAAATGGCAGCCGTGAGCCAAGTTGTCGATCTTATGGACGGGTGCCTTGAAAATTTTCAACAGCAGGCAGTCACAACCTGAGCTGTTAATTTCAATACGACTCACCATCTATTCCAAATAGTCCGGTACGAGAAAGTTATCAAGTTCCTATAATTCTAAAGTTGGTTTTTTTTTTACAGTGTGTGAGCTAGGTATATATAATGCTACTGTAGCGTTTTCTAACAGATCTGAGGTCGGGGCTAGGTATAGTTTAGGTATTTGTACGTCAATTCTATAACTGAAAGGATATTGAATTAGAGATAAAAATCTTTGCGCTATGGTGTTAAGCTAATAATTGCCGATATATATTTACATTTTCTAACAATTTCACCCACGGGTTTACCCGTAAATTACAAGAAATGATTTTTAGGGCCTAGCTCAGTGACAAAAATATTACAGTCTATAAAACAAACGTATTGTAACGTGGAATTCATAAATAAATGCACGAAACGAAATTCTAACAAATTACTCCACATACTTTTTTGTTTTCATTAATCTTATCTTTTATAATCGATTACTGCTTAAATAAAATATTAGAGATATTAGAGTTTGTTGCTACTGTTCCTTAAATATCTAACAAGAATAATACAAAAAATTCTAACACATTAGTCAGTGAATTAAAAAATAAAAAGAGTTTTCTATAAAATATTATCCCCGCAGTCTGCGCGGGTAGGGAGGGGGTTCGCAGTGCCAGTCGCTAGGATCAAGTATAACCCAGTCGTATCGTCTAAGTAGGTATCGTATTGTTGCGCGCCGCCCGTTTTGTTTTCACGCCGCACACCGTTACAATTTTGTACACTTTGTTAGTAGAATTTAAAAAATATGCGATGAAACTATTATAAGAACCAGTAAACTTTTATGCAAACTATTTATATAATAAATTGTTTGTTATTTGTTTGTTTTTATAATGACGTTGCAGTGGTGTAACTAATTAACTGCTAGACGCAGCTTGTGGCGCAGCGGTCAGGTGACCACAAATATTTTAACTTTCTAGTAATAAAACAGTCAAGTGCGACTGGGACTCACGCACTAAGGGTTCCGTACAAAATTGACGACTTTAAAAACTATTACTATCTATCGCACTGGAAAACTGACATCAACGGTATCTTCCCATTCGCCTACCTACACATAGATTGCTACCAGGTGGCAATTGGGAATAAAAGTTCCCATTTGCCATCAAGTGCGTATTGGGAATTTATTGCCCCCACTTTAACTCTGCGTTGTTGTTTGATTTTCCGATTTTCCTTTCCACTTGAGACGGTCATTATGCGTGAAAAATAGGTTTTATGATAACAGAAGATACTTACCTGGTTAAACTTTTTTGCGGCGTGGTGTTTTATATTTAACAGTCCAGTCTTGATTCTTTCGAATTATTATTATAATAAACAATTTTTTAAAACTAGTTGTCATCTGACTATGCTATGCTTGGGAAAATTTCAGGGATAACTTGTCTACTAATGCCGAAATTGGACTACTCCTAGTATCAAGTATCTCTTAAGTATAGTGTCTCTTAGCCCGACTTTATTTTACTGTTGAGACGCTGGAAAGGCAAACTGCATTAACAGCCAATTTGGTCGAATATGAGTTATATATATCGTTAGAATCGCCTGATTTTTCTCTTTCGAATGGTCTAGGTAACGATTTAATCTGAGCACTTCGGTGGTCGTTCAGACACCGGTGATTTTCGATATTTTAGTATATTTTTGTGTTTTAAATCCACTCAATTTTTGATTTTGGTTCATAAAGCGCCCATGACAGCAGCTAAATACTGATAAGTCATTTAGCCTGCACATGATTTAAAAAATCATTATTTTAAAACATTTAGCCATTCCATTTTTAGAAATTTTCACGGCATAAAACATTTTAGTGGTTGGTAATTATTATAGAATTTCAAAATAAGTCAATTTACTGGTCAATAAATTTTAGTTTATTGCCGTATAAAGCCTTTTACCTTCCTTCTAATTGTAAAAATTAGGACGTTAAACCAATTTTGTCGATGGCCCTTACTAATAAATTGGTCGATAACACAATTTTACCTGAATTTATTTTGATGTGTTTAGAGCACATAAGCTACTCTGCTTAATGCAAAATTCATTTTATTAGTGTGATAAAACCACAAAAAAAGAAAGACAAATATAAAACACTGGCGGTTAGACTATACGTCAAGGTCGTCGTTTGCAGTTAGACCGCGGCTGTTAGCTAAGAGCCAAACGTTCTGTGGGTACTTCAGCCACCTATACGGTATAAAACTGGGAGACTACACCCATTGTCACTAGTCATAATTGACTAGTGACAACGGGTGTCATCTTCCACGATTATAACGAATGCTAATTTCTGGACATTTGCGAAGGCGAATATCTGCAGCCGATATTTGCACAAATGCGAAAACCTACTTATTGAATTCCAAATTTGCGTCACTTCACTTCACACGTTACAAAAATTGATTAAATTATAAAAGTATATTTATTAGTATTGCAGCTAACGGGATATTTTCCATGTGTTATTGAGAATATTTGATATTTCGGCATATGGTCAGTATGTGCATCTTTATCACAAACGGTCCACTGAATCTGTTCATAAATACCATAGATGTGTTCAAAGAAAAATAACAAACAATATAAAGATAAGAAGAAATAAACACATTCAAAGACGAATACAGAAATGAAAGTAGATTGCGGACGTTCTTCGTGGGGCTAAAAAGCAGCCACACGCAGCAAGACCTATAAGACGTTTTTAAGGTTAACATCTGCAAACATAGCGTAGCGTCTTACGATCTGGTTAATATAAAAAACCGCAATCATTAAAGTAGAAAACCTACGATGCAATATCCAGTCTTTCTAGCCCTGCAAAACAGCCGGACCAAATGGCGCAAGGAGGCGCTGGAGCGGGGCCACAGGCCGGCGTCTCGAGAAATCGAGGCTCAGCGGTCCCAGCTCCACCAGGAAACCATGAAGACCTGGAAGCAACCAAAGGGGGATTCGCCGCAATCGCGGCGGTCAGACCGGTCATGGACAAGTTGCTGGAGAAGAGCCATGGTGCCGGTTGTCACAGATACTTACCGGCCACGGGAGCTTCGGTAAGTATCTGTGGCGAATACACCGAAAAACCACGGCCGAGTGCCAGCACTGCAAGGAGCGCAGCGAGGACACAGCGCTTTACACATTGGTGGAATGCACGGTGTGGGCGCAATAGCGCCAGGTCCTCGTGGCAGGTCTGGACGTGGACACTCTCTTGCTGGAGACGATGGTACGAGCCATGATCTCCAGCGGGAGTAAGTGGGACTGCGCTGCCTCTTTGCTTGCTCACCGTCCTTACAGAAGCAGGCTCTAGACGACAGCGTGATGTGAGGGATTCATGCACGCCGCCAAAGATGCGGGATAGCACTCAAACCCCCGCCCCCTAAATGAGGCCGCAGTGGTAGCCGTAGATTTGTTGGGAGTCCTGGGGTATCCTTTCGAGGGCTTACCCGGGGCTCCCAACCGTAGGCTGTTAGGCATAATACCAAAGCAGTTCGCGTTAGGGTACTTCTTTGACGTCAAGGAATCTTCAATTCTCCGGTATTAATAGAAACTACCCTGGCGACGACGTGCTCTGGGTTCTTGCAGGTGGTGGCAAGTAAACAGCTGGTTTCTTGGTGAACTTGTAATAACGGTTACTTTGTACAAAATCACAGACGTAGGTATAGGTAAGTAGATATAGGTGCGCGTGTTGAGATGACGGTGTTTAATGACGTAGTGATTGACGGCCGCACAGCTGTTGCTCGGTGAGCGGGGCGCGTGGACCCCCCGCGTCTGGATGCCCCTGCGTCGTCCTGCTGGCGACGATATGTCTCCGACAACCCTAAACTGCGAAAAAGTGACAAAGACATAAAAATGGGTGAAACAGAAAATGCTGAGACACCGGCTAATGGAGTCAGAGATGGCAGCCGTAACTTGCACGATACACGTGAGTAAGGGAGGATACCTATCGCTACTTATGTGATGTCTGGTAATAAGATGAATAATAATAAAATTAAGAGGATACTCATAATAATATACACATAGGTATATTCCGAATTTGGGGAACTCTTTGTTCTCTCTGAAGAAGGCTCTGGCACAATGTGTAAAGCAAAGAGACGAACCTAAATTAAGATAATGCAAAGCAGTGCTGAACCAGTGAGACTGAACAACCACGCTCTGGAAGTGGTCCAAATAATAAAAGAAATGGTGTCAATGTGTGAAATCACCGCAATCACTGAGAGCGCGCAAATAATTTACTACCAAACAAACTCGGGAAAGGCAACCATATACAGCGACAGTGAAGTGGCATTGAAATTTAAGTAAGAAAATAATAACATCAGCAATCGTGAAGGAATATAGAAAGTCACTTGACATGTTGGAGGAAAAGACCGAAGTATACGTACATAGATTGGGTACCTGGAACCTAGGGAATTTCGGGTGACGAAACAGTAGATAATCTAGCCCCAGAGGGACCAGATGAATGCTTGGTTGAACCTAAGACTGAACTTCCCATCGCTCATAAAATCACCAAGGGCGTTATCAGCAGGAGCATAATGACAACGAGAAGTTTAATCTTAGATTGAGATTTTCAACGGGAATGAGATAGTCAAAGCTAACAAGAGGAAATATGAGGCTAGTTAACGAGATAATTACAGGACATTGTAGCCTGAATAGTACTTGACAGTACTGGTTAAGAGTGATGGATTACCCCTCACGACCGATATGCTCCTGCTGGAGACCAGTCTCAACTTATGGCTGAGTATAAAATAATTTCAATTAGCAGATCTAAGATTATGGGTACGACAAGAAAAAACCAAGAAAACTTCCAGTATCTGGATGGGTCAGATAGTACGATCCTGTTAATAAACGAGAATTTGACCAGACGCCGTGAAAACTACTGGAATACTCATACTCATCTTTAGGGGAAGTCTGGGGAAACCGATTGTGTGGTGTTACACGCACAAAATAAAGCTTTTCCATTTTAATAACAGGGATTCATTTCAGAATCGTGTAGTTTTATTTTTATGATAATCCATAAAGTTACGCTCCTTATTTTTAAGAAAAATCAGTATAAAAATATAATGTAATTTGAAGATTATTTTACCGATCACTTCCATAAATCATTCATATTGGGAGATAATACTAAAAGTCTAGGAGTGACTTAACGTTTAATGCCGGATAAGATAATCTGGCTGTCATCGTTTGACTTGATTCAGCCCGATAAAACATTTTACTTTGATGTGAAACTATGCTGAACAGAATATAAAACATTTATCTAGTTCGTTTTATACAGCTATTTGATCATTCAAACGTCTTTAGCGAACCGCAATGAGGATGTTACAGTAACTTAAGTCATTTTTACCTTACCAAAATTATGTTGTGCATTGTATTATCTCCAATATATTAGGAAGGAGGATACTTACATTTTTTTATTTATATACATTTCATAGTAAACGTTATTTTATAATAACCAGTCTGATTTACAATGGGATTACTCAAGTGGTTAATTAGTTATGATTTTTTTTGCAAAATATGAAACTTTAAATGCCTCTCCTGAACAATTCATATAATGGTCGTTAATGCAATTAGCCTTTCCAGCGTCGATATCGCTACTATACGTGCCAATTTGAAGAACTGACATCGTAAAGGAATTAGTAAACAATAGACTAACATTATCATTTCATTGTGCAGTCTCAAGTGGAATCGGAATCGATCGATCGAATAATAATAACCGACGAGAGACCGTCGACTGCGCATGCGTACCACGGCTGCGCGCCGCCGCGTCCATGTCTCTCGCGCCGTTTTGAATTATGTTCGCGCCAATTTAAAGTTTTTGTTATTATATTTTAGGTACATAAATTTAGGTACATAAATAAATAAATAAATAAATATTCACGGACATTTCACACAACGCTATCTGATCCCAAAGTAAGCTAGGAATAACCTGCTTGTGTTATGGGTATCAGACCACGGATATTAATACTTATATACTTTTAAATACATACATATTATACATAGAAACACCCAGACTCTTGAGACAAACATTTATGGGTCACACAAATATTTGTCTCCGGTGGGAATCGAACCCACGACCTCCAGCGCCGCAGGCGGTATCACTACCGACCGCGCCACAGAGGCAAGTCAAAGTTACATATTTCTTGACTAATGTGTTAGAATTTTTTGTATTATTCTTGTTAGATATTTAAGGAACAGTAGCGACAAACTCTAATATCTCTAATATTTTATTTAAGCAGTAATCGATTATAAAAGATAAGATTAATGAAAACAAAAAAGTATGTGGAGTAATTTGTTAGAATTTAGTTTCGTGCATTTATTTATGAATTCCACGTTACAATACGTTTGTTTTATAGACTGTAATATTTTTGTCACTGAGCTAGGCCCTAAAAATCATTTCTTGTAATTTACGGGTAAACCCATGGGTGGAATTGTTAGAAAATGTAAATATATATCGGCAATTATTAGCTTAACACCATAGCGCAAAGATTTTTATCTCTAATTCAATATCCTTTCAGTTATAGAATTGACGTACAAATACCTAAACTATACCTAGCCCCGACCTCAGATCTGTTAGAAAACGCTACAGTAGCATTATATATACCTAGCTCACACACTGTAAAAAAAAAACCAACTTTAGAATTATAGGAACTTTTGAACCTTAAAACACTTAGTTTTACTGGACTAAAATGAGCCTACGGCAAACGTAGCGTAGGACGTCCACCCGCCAGATGGACCGACGACGCGACGATCTGGAAAAGGTCGTAGGCTGGGACATGATGCGAAAGGCATAGGACCTTTAAAATAGGAGATAGATAGATAGGCATAGGAGAAATTGGGAGAGGCCTACGTCCAGGAGTAGACTGCCATAGGCTGATTTGGACCATCTATTACGTGGGACAAATTCAGAAAAAAGTGAAATGAGGGCATAATATATTATGCGTTCGATTACTCCTTCGGGTTTATAGGCGTGGCCATGATGTAAGTAATGAAACTTTCTTGGGCTGCGGCGGATATTAAGCTATTTCCATTTGCCCTTCCATTTTCCAGTCGTACTCGTACGTGAACGATTAAATACAAGTCGGTATGCAGGCGTGTGGTTCCATCGGCGTTTCCTATCGTGATGCGAGCCTCCACTGACCGACATTCAGTTTTATATTAGGTTTTTTGCTTTGTGGTGTAATATTGCTCCACGTAGTCAATAGGAAATATGTAGACTATGTAGGTATCGTTAACATAACATCACTATTCCTAATAATATTCTAAAATATGCGGACGTAACTCTGTCAGTCTGTCTGGCTATCTGTTTATCTGTCTGTCTGTCTGTTACGCTTTCACGCCTAAACCGCTGTGAAGCGATTTAGATGAAATTTCATATAGATATAGTTTGAGTTCCTGGGAAGGACTGGTAGTACTGTAATATTTAAAGCATTATAAGAAAACAAAACGTGGCTGTACTTTTTAGGGTTTCGTAGCCAAATGGCAAAAACGGAACCCTTATAGATTCGTCATGTCTGTCTGTCTGTCTGTCCGTTCGTGTGTCACAGCCACTTTTCTCCGAAACTATAAGGCCTATGATATTGAAACTTGGTAACTAGATGTATTCTGTGAACCGCATTAAGATTCTTATATAAAACTAGAAAAAAGGCAGTAAATTTTGGGGGTCCCCATATTCAGAACTGAAACTCAAATTTTTTTTTCATCATATCCATACGTGTGGGGTATCTATAGACAGGTCTGCAAAAATGCTATTGAGGTTCCTAAAATCATTTTTTTCTACAGTAAATAGTTTGCGCAAGAGACACTTCCAAAGTGGAAAAATGTGTCCCCCCCCCCTCTAACTTCTAAACTAAGAGAATGATAAATCTAAAAAAAAATGATGATGTACATTGCCATATAAACTACCAACGAAAATTGGTTTGAACGTGATAGAGCTGGTAGTTTTTTTTTAATACGTCATAAACCGCAATTTTCAATTTAAAAGTATATAAGTATTAATTTTCAATTTAAAAGTATATAAGTATTAATATCCGTGGTCTGATACCCGTAACACAAGCAGGTTATTCCTAGCTTACTTTGGGATCAGATAGCGTTGTGTGAAATGTCCGAGAATATTTAAAATTAAAAAAAAATAGATAAACCTAATATTAGCCGCAAGTAAGAAACTTATGTGTAAATACAATATCTTGTAGACGGCCCCTTGTGACGGCACTTCTGGTTAATTGATCTGAACAATATGCCACATCAAGTTTCCGGATTGCTTTTGATTAGTTTGGGAGCTACAATTATAACAACAACCGGAATACTATAAGGTAGGGAAAGGGGACCATTCAATAAATACGACGATTAATTATGTTCAATTTTCAAAAGCACGTCTAGTGATCCCAAAACGTTTCAATTGATTGTAGCGGCAAGAAGCCATACGTGCAATGTATTTATACTCATTCAATCAGTCAATTGTGGATACGTCGAACTAAATGATTCACAATTGAACGAAGTACTCAAATTCGGTTGCTGAGATTTTGAAAGGAGTGTATACACAATGTATAGTAATCCCTTTTCAAACAAAGAAAGTTAGGTGCCTTTATTAGTTAAATAAATAAATAAATTAGAAAACGATGTTGGGTGTAAAAATTTATGAAGTTCTAGATAACAATAGACAACGTCAGGTCCTCATGGCAGGTCTAAACGTGGACATTCTCCCACCGGAGACCATGGTTCCTGCCAGCCACGATCTCCAGCGGGAGTAAGTGGGACTCCACTGCCGCTTTCTGTGAGCAGGCAATGATCGTTAAAGAGAAAGCGGGGAGGGAGCGGGAGAGATCTCTCCCCCCCCCGAGTTTCGCAATCTGCGGGGGACGTGTCTTCGCCCAAGACTACCGTTCTCTTAGAACCCCACTTAGAATCGGGATAACGACAACCTCCCAAAGACATGGGATATCACCTGAATCCCCCCTAGCTAGGTGAGGTTGCAGTGGTAGCCGTAGGTCTGTTGGAAGTCCTGGGGTGTCCTTGCAAGGGCTTACCCGGGGCTTCCAACCGTAGGCTTTTAGGTAGAATACGTGTGGTTTTTAGTCGGTAGGAGTCCGGCATAGCATCCATGTAGGATTTTCCTCACATTAAAAAAATTACAAACTTTCGCCTTTCTAACATTATTAAGATAGTAACAAGAATTAATCATTTTGCAGGTGATAAAAATTAATAAATTGACGTGACATAACTTAACCTTTAAATAGTACCTACATATTTAAAGGTTAAGTTATGTCAATCAGGCTATGTTCACAAACTCTAACTTAAAATTAAATTAAAGGTGAAAGATCCCGAAAATTCCCGCCAGGCTTTTCTGTTTGCAGAAGTTTCTTCAGATTCGTTACTTGGGCAATACATGTAGATTATACAATTAATTCTACAGCCATAATTTGATCTTTGCAATTTACGGGTTGAAAGAGAAAGGGTTGAGTAAGTACAATATTTGAATGAGAGTATAAATTATTCTTAATAAACTGAAACTGAACTTAAACTTGAATATATGATATACTAGCTGATGCCCGCAGCTTCGCCCGCGATGGCGCTGTATGTGATATTTTGCTGAATTTTCTTTGCTATAAACCTCACGGAGCCCGAGACCTTTCCAACGAATGCAAAACCGTGGAAATCGGTTCGTGCGTTCTGGAGTTATAGCGTCAGGAAGGAAAACCCGACTTATTTTTATATAATAGATTACAGGGTTAGGTAGTGAGCTATTCAATTTAATAAGCAATACAATTTTTATGCAAACGAAATCACGGGTAACCTGTAAATAAGCTTTGACCAAGCAATAGCATAGACGGGCCCACGTCATACATTACGAATTTAAAAAGAGAGACTAGTTCGCACACAAAGATATTATAGCAACGACACGAAATTCTTTTTCCAATTTTTTTTGCGTAAAATGCCACGTGCCACCTTCTGAAAAATGACATCGACTACGACCGAGTGAGCAAAAGCGCTCACGTTAACGTCTTCAAAACTAATGTATGGATGGGCCCGTCTTTATTATTACTTGGTCGAAGTAAATAAGTGTCGTATAGATTTGGACTTGTTCATAATCATTTTTAACCCTACAATTCTATTTATACTAATAAGTTAATGAATCAATTACAAACTTGTTACACTGAATAAATATTCCAATTTATTTCGCAAACGCTACTTATGCCGTACATTATTTATATTGGAATGTGGTCTGCCTTTGACATTCATACGGTTGAAGTAGGCACTAGAGTTAAGTTCACGAATTAATATGAAAACGCTGCGGAACTCACAAACATATGAATTCATTTTCCTTTATGGCAAGTTCGTGAATCACTTTATTACTAAAAATATGATGTTACAGTTGCTTATGCTGGTCATATACGATTAATATTATCGGCAATGCAGCGGGCACGAAACGGGCGCGGCGGCGTCCATTCAATATTAATTTTAGCCCCTCTCTATAAAATGAGTGCAGAGGGGCTTATGGCGAGACTTTGTCTGTAGTCTGTGACTCTATCGCATTGAACTACGTCACTAGGTCACGTGGATCATCTGTTCAAAGTTTGAAATATAACATAAATGACAACGTCAATCGGATTGAACTTTCACTTTTACAATAAACGTTAGATGGGCAGTCGGGTGAGACCGTCTCACGGCTTTCTTGTTCGTTTATGCCGCGTTCGTGAATCACTTTATTATCAAAAGTATGATGATACAGTTGCTTATGCTGGCCATATACCATCAATATTATTGGCAATGCAGCGGGCACGACACGGTGCCCATGCAAACAAATAGGAACTTGTTATCAGGATAAAAAGTAGACCAAATGTCCCTTCCTAAGCTCTTATCTATCTGTCTACCGAATTTAGCATCGGACAGTGATTGTTACTTTTGCGTTTATAACGAAAAAAAACACGACTAGGTATAGCTCATCACCCGTGGAACAAAACGTGGTGAAATGTGGTGTATTAATATGCCTCTGTCTACCCCCTCGGGGATGAAAGGTATGACTAATGTACGTACGTACGCCCCGTGTGGCGACGGAAAAATATACAAAATGTCGCCACCCCAATTCATTCCGAATGTGTCGCAAGAGGCGATTAAGGGAATACTTTCGCAAAACGATCCATTTGCGTAGAGAAATGACACCCATCACGATCTGCGCCTGTCCATCTCAACACTGCAATAGGTTCACCACTATTACGTGGAACGTATAACTTTATGGTGCAATTTTGGTGTACTATGCCTATGCCTACCCCCTTACGAATAAAAGGCGTCTAACTATATGTATGTAAACTGGATAAGCCTTGCATCTTCTCAAGAATACAAAATCGATAAAGACCGTAGCACACAACACAACATCACAAACTCCGATCGCTCTAACCCTCTTCAAGGAAATTCAAGTACTCCGTATTACAAGGATCGTTCAATACATAGGTAATCATTGTTAACTTGACCAACCGAGTATTCAGACGAACCAAACTTCTAAATATACTTGTTTCTTACAAATTAACAAACGTACATCTAAACTGATGACCGGCAACTCTTAATGGACAAAGTTTTTTCACCACAAATCCTTCCTTCCGACTCCCAGAGCGGGTTTAACTCCGGAAAGTGGTACAAGTTAAGGGAGGTTCTTATAAATGTAATGAACAGGGTGTCGACGGCTGGTTTTGAGGTTAACTGAGATTGAACGTGTTCGTAACATAATGGTTTTCAAGGACAAAAGTCTACGAGAAATATTAAACCCTAAATGTGTTTTTGGCTGGTTCAGTTCTTCATAACAATACTGTTTTTGGCTGGTCTTTTCAGATCCAAATCCCGTTTTTTACGTGTAGAAATTCCTAATGAATGCTATACCAAACTCTTACCATAAATTAAAGATAGTGCAGATGGAAAACTCATGTATGTACTTTTTTTTCTCACCTACCCTCTGCTACACACACTTGCGCACAAATCAGTATCGAAAATTCGGTTGAGAGCGCCTGACCTCGTGTCTCAGAATGAATTGTCTATGTGTGCGTAGCCTCAGCGAACTTAGTATGTAGGTTTCCCTCTGTGCTATCTCTAATTTGTGCTCTTACCGACTAAGGTGCCCTGACCGGGAGCCCCGAGTAAGCCTCGGAAGGATGTCCCAACAGACTTTGACCACCTCGGCCTCAACATGTCTTTTGTGGAACTTTTTGGGGCGTCCCTGGTGTAGATACAAATCCCTACCAATATTGAAACGCTTAAGTAAATCTTTGTATACATGTGATTTATCACATTTTCAATGCGTTTTTAAGTACATAACTGTGTCTAGCTGGCTGCTTAGAATTATTTTGGTTTAAGCTACAAGCGAATGAAATATTATAACTATGCGACTTCAAGATTTTTAGTCTTGGACCATAGTTAAAACTTGAAGGCGAATTAAATCACATAAAATGTTTTGTAATTGTCGTTACAACTTACATGTAACAAGCATTAAGTTTGTATTACGCCATGTGCTGTAATTAATTTGCTGCAAAGGAAACGGTTTAATCTTTACATTTCATGTTGCAGTCAAATTATAGAATTGCTTACAAACAGTTTTTACTATTCTGCAGCTGCCTGTCAGTCGCTTTTTTTTACGTGAGGGAACATCCTCATGGATGCTATTCCGTACTCCTACCAACTAATAAACCTCACGTATCCTGCCCAACAGCCTCTGGTTGTGAGCCCCGGGTAAGCACTCGAAAGGATATCCCAGGACTCCCAACAGACCTACGGCTACCACTGCGGCCTTGCGCTACTTGGGGTTTATGTAATGTAGCTAACCTAGAAATAAGCTATAATTATCTGTATGATTACGTGTTTACTTTCCCTGTAAGGGTAGACAGAGAGAGATATGTGTAATAGTTGGCGAGCATGAAACTAACAGGCGCAAATTACGTGGGACAAAGCCTAAAGGTGAAATGTGGGCATATTTAATATGCCTCTGCCTACCCCTTTGGGAATAATTCGGCGTGAAGATATGAGCAAGAAGAGATTACAAACTGCTGAAATTTTTATAGCCCTTGATACGATTTTTTGCTTGGCTTAACAACTACCGTGGTATTCGTAGCTGGGACTAGCAGCTTAGCGTGCTTTTCCTAGCACGAGAATTATCACATAAACGGAACTGTCACAAATGGTCACCCATCTCAGGGCTTACCATATACCTGTGATCATTCACAGACTACTGAACAAACCGAGCGCATCTCGTACATATTGTATGAAAAAACTTTGACTGGCTCCGTGGCGTAGTCGGTAGTGATACCGCCTGCCGCGCTGGAGGTCCTGGGTTCGATTCCTGGGTCGGTCCAAATATTTATGTGATCCACAAATGTTTGTTACGGGGTTAGGGTGTTTTCTATGTATAATTTATATGAATTTAGAAATATATCAGTCGTCTAGATCCCATAGCACAAGCTTATAATAGCTTAATTTGGGCTAGACTAGATGATGTTGTGTGTGAATATCCACAAATATTATTAAAATATAAAAAAATAATTATATACTTACGTTGTATTTATGAAGATATATTTCATCACATTCATGGATTTAATAATAAATTATGGTGCGCAGGCATGTGTAAATAATGTTGCCTATTTTTATACCGCTCAGTTAAATATTCAAGGACATCTCACACAACGCTATCTGATCCCAAAGTAAGTTAAGTTAAGTTACTTTCTAAACCTCAAAATTTCTTATACTTATAGTCTCATTCCTTCGAAAATGTAAAGAAACAAGAAGTTATCAGATTATTGAGAACTAGGTATTGTGCGGTAGGTACCTACAGAGAATTCAAGATTCCGTATTGACGCTCAAGCCGTATACTTGAATAATGAAATACCCGTTCGTCGGTTGTGGCACTGAGTTATCCCTTGTAAGCCAAGCCGCTTATGTTCGGAAAAGCTTCTCAGTGTATTTCTTCATTTATATGAAGAAATGGGTATGCCTGTGATCAACATCTATACAATATACATAGGTACCTACGTATTATATCAGAAAGTATGTTAAATGTCCAAGTGTACAAGCAAATTCATTTTTATTCACAGAAAACTCTTTTTCAAAATCTTTATATCCTCTGCCTGCAACCCAACAAGCAAAAAGCGGTTTTATAATTATCCTAAGACCAATTTTCAATAGACTTATAACGAACTCATAAGAGCTTACAAGCCCGGAAAAGGGCCCACTTTATTAGTGTATTCAGTTTTTTAACAGTCTAATAGTACCCTCATGGAATTCAACTACTGACTGTAACAGCCGTGTAGCGGCATTTTCTAAAACCATACAATCCTACCAAATCTATTAGTAGTCTCTTAGAAAACTAAACTAGATTGTTATGCACTTTACAACTGTTCTACAAGTTCTCATTTCGTTCATTTCGTTCAGTCAATCATTCAGTTATCAATATTGGGAGTTTTACACACTCCGTGTACATAATACTAAAAACTTTATTAAAATATCTACTAATAATATTTTAGACATTAATAAGGCAAGTTATATGATAATTTTTCAGAGTCCTCGTATTTCATGATGTTAATCAAAAACGTACTGGGAACTCGTATTTCTCGTGCAACATACCAAGTTTCTGGTGAAAATTTTAAAGCCCCTCTTAAAATAAGTAATTATACATTCGTATTCATTATTTTAAAATAACAAAATGTTCCCCATTAGTCATTTTCGGTAGCCATTTTTAGTTTAGCATTTGGAAGTGTTCTACTATACCTCTATAGACAAACTCGGTTCTATAATATCTCATAGTCGCTGCATTCACTCGCCATGTTTTTATCTTTTGGGGATCCGTGGTGAAATAAGAAAAACGCTAAAAATATACAACCTAATATTGAAATAACACCTGTAGGTGGTATTTGTGTTCATGAATATAAGCAGGTATGTATTTATTGACGATTTGTGTAAGTAATTAATATTTTTTTGAGTTAATGCGCTTTTACTCTAATACTAACAGTACAAATTTGTCATATTATTATTTATTCATGAGCATAATCACCACCTAAGTGGTTTGGTGTTACTTCTTCTGTATTTGAGTCATAGTTCAATATACGGAACCCTTGCCAGGTTTTGTGACTTGAACTTCACAAGGTCCCAAACCACCTATTGCAAGGGTAAATAATCTTATAATGACTTTACCAACGAATCAACAAGTGTTTCTTTGACAATAACAGTATTGAACTTAGCTCGTATAAAATCATAACACTTATAATAGCATGTGGCAAGTATGTTATTAGTAAAAGTCAATTACGACTTACAAATGGTTTTATAAAACTACTTTATTTGTAACGGATTCAAATATTGTACTTATTAGCGCTTATAAAACTAAGTAACAAGTGTAAATGGAATCAAGTGTATTTACACTTATGGGCAGCTTTAATAGGAGATTCGGGTTTATAGTAGCCTAATAAGCAATCTTAAAAGCGCTTACAATTGCTGGTTATAAGAACCTTCATTCTTAAGTCTGATTGCTCTTACTAAAAGCTTTTACAAGAGGGTGCGGCTTATAGTGATCTGTATACATAGTATTATAAGCCCTTAAAAGGCTAATTATCAGAATAATCGTGATCAAAAACCAAATAGCATTTTCTGAGACGCATATAAGAGTAATTGCGAACGCCAAAATCAATATAAGAATCTTATAAGTGTCTTATTCCTATAACATATGTGTTCTGAGACTATTTTGCTTGTTGGGAACTTATGAGAAACTAAGTACCCTTACACAGAAAATCTCTGAAAACCCAAATGTGTAGGCATAAAAAGATTCCTTATAAAAACAAGGATATTTAGGTCAACAAAATATATACTACAATCTCAAAGTAAGTCGAAAAGGAAGCGTTTTATTCCATTTTAATGACATTCTAGTTCCTATGAATAAATATCCATATTTTCAAATAAGATAAAACATTCAAAGAAGTTCCGGTATAACTACCCCACATTTTTCGCACGCACAGTGTTTTGCTTACAATTACATAGTTAATTATATTCAAAATATTTCCATTTTCACAATCATCCTGTCAGCGTATTGTAATTTAGGGAAATTAGCTGTCATATTATTTGAAAAAGCTTTCTGTGACAAGAAACCAAATTTCCTGTAACACGTATAGCTTGGCACTGGTGTTATTTATATCAGGGCTAGTTTATAGTTAGCATGACACCAACGAGTAATGTTGCAGTCTGTTTTCTTACTGGGTATTGTGTTAATTTACTAATAGGCTTTCACTAATCGACTATCTTGCTCAAGGCAATGAGTATCTCTCTTGTGTTATCAATCTATACCAGTGATGGGCAAAGTACGGCCCGCGGGCCATCTCCGGCCCACGAAAGCATTTAATCCGGCCCGCCGACGGTCCTTCTACGTGAATATTATACTCGTATTTGGCTCGCGATAATTATATTTTGACGGTTCAGAAGTATTGTGTAAGTAGATTCTATTTAGTGTAACAAAAGAGGCATAGATGAAGGACTCAGCTAGAGCGAGAAAGAGTAACATACAGCCACACAGCAATATTAAAAAGAAGTAAGATCAAAAGTTTCAGCACAAGTGCATTTTTCGTATAATTCTGGCCCTCCTCTGAAAATTCTTAAAGTTTGCCCACCACTGATCTATACTATTATTATAAAGAGGAAAGATTTGATTGTTTGTTTACATCGATTAGACTCCGAAACTACTGGACCGATTTAAACAATTCTTTCACTGTTAGAAGCTACATTATCCCTGGTGAATAAAGGCTATGTTTTATTCCCGTGTTTCTACGAAAACGGGAGTTACGCGGGTGAAACCGCGTGACGTCCGCTAGTAAGTCATATTCTTACTGCTCCGCTCCCTAAGGTAGTTGCTAAATAATTTATGGCATATGCTAATGTTACCTCATTATAATTTGGTTTACTGCTAGCAAAAAATAAATGATCAATAGTTTAGTAGTTTCTGAATTTATCGAATGCAAAGAATACAATCTTTCCTCTTTGTAATATTAATATAGATAAGAGACTTCACAATCACTCCACTGAGTTCACGAATAATAACAAACCATTCGACAAAAAGTAGCAAAAGTAGACAAAAATCGAATTTCCACAATTGTCATCCGACTGCGACATGACATGGTATATAATTATAATGCTGAAAACGTTTTAGTTGCTAAATAATTACATGTAATTCAATACAACCCCGAAGGTATACGCTTACAAGTTGCTATTTATGAGGCTACAAGAGACGTTTATTTGGTTTCATTTACTGAAATTTTAACCCAGGTCTATGGCAAATTATGCTATCTGCCTGAGAGCCTACTTTATACAGAGTGTATAACTTAATTTAGTCCTCGTATTCATTACAAGACCTAGACTTTACTTAACGACGTGTGGTGTTAGGTATTATACAAGGACTGTTCTAATTTGTAACTGTGAAATTACTGTGTAGAGAAAGTTTCGAATGATTATTGCGAATTTAACATTTACGATTTTGTGGGCGTATTTTTATTTGTTGCCTTAGTAATATAAAAATGCGCCACCGCAGTCGGCAGTCATATAAAGTAGTAGTTCTCTTATTGCTGATTGCTGTCCTGTCTATGGAAGTAAAAAATCGGTCAAATGCAAGTCGAATTCGCGCACCGAGGCCTCCGATCCAAAAAAACGCCAAAGAAATTACGTTTGCTGTATGACCCCCCTTTTTAACACGCTTTTATTAGCTTCACTTGTAACTATGTATGTAAGAAAATCTTGGAATGTTAATTTGACCCACTTCCCGTCCTTCGATCAGGCTGAAATTTTGCACACGCTCTGAGTTCTGATGACAATACATGACTAGCTAAAAAACGTCATTAGAAATCCAATATGGCAGCCTCCCCAAAATGGCGGACTGGCTGTTTGAAATCCACCCCTATGATATGGGTATTAAATGAAAGGGTTTGCTGAATGGGATACAAAAAAAATAATCACGAGACTTAAATCCAAGCGTGTTTTTTAAACTATTATAATTATTTCTCTGTTTTTAGTATTTAATTTAATAGCGGCAACAGAAATACACCATCTGTAAAAAAATCAACTGTCGTAACTATCACGGTTCATGAGATATAGACTGGTGACGAACAGGCAGACGAACAGCAAAATTTCAGTAATGGGTCCTGATATTCCTACTCCGTCCTCTGGGTAGGAAATCCTAAAAACAATACGGAGATCATTTCCTTCACTCTTCACTTCATATAACACGATCTACTAAAATCGCCTTCAAATAACAAGCAAATTGTTCTCGCCTTCTACCCAAGACTATTATTGAAATACACATCCACCAGTTGCCGGACTAACAAAATCCCATTTATCTAGACGTCGAACAGTTCTGTATTTAGTCTATCGGCCGCTGCCAAATGTGTTGGAATACCAACCCGCCAACGGAATTGCAGATCGGATTGCCTCACATTCTGTTTATATAATTAAACTATGTATAGGTTTGTATTGTTTTAAAAGGTACTTGGGATCACGCTGAGCCCTTGGTTTCGGTAAAGCCTAAGTTAAAGCACTTACTGGGCGGGTGGTTTGAAATTTCCAATAGCAGGTCTTAGCAAACTGCGCCTATCTATTTCAATATGGCAATGCTTTACAACGTATTACGTGAGACAAAAAAAAGTCTAAGGTGAAATGTGGGCATATTCTGTACATCTTCATAAATTATGTAACTCAATTGTTCTCCTACTTATTTCTTTTTGAGATTGCATTATTTCATTACGACTGCAATAACGAAAAAACTTCAACTGCTTTGTTGTGGCAACAAAGCAGTTGAAGTTTTTTCGTTTGGCTTTGATAGATATTTTGGCAAATTAATTATTAAACTCTAGGTTATCATTATTCTTAGAACTACATACAGTTAGATAGAACTCATGTCAATTTACGCAAATGTTTCTTTGTTTCAGGTAAGAAGATGTTACACTTCGTCTTATGAAAATTATTTTCTGTTACTTGCTCCTGTTATACCTGTAACGGTATTGTACCTAACCTTAATTATCAATGTTTTTCAAATTACCATTGCAGCTTTTTACACCTCAAAAGAAAAACGGAACCTCTCGAATCACTTTATTGGCCGTTCTGTGAAAAGTTCTCCCGTTTTATACTAGATGGCGCTGTCTTGATTATGTCTATCCATTTAAGACTTATGTATCACAAATTTTAGTCCCGTGGTAGGACCCATGACCTAGTGATTAACAGTCGCATTATACAACCACTAGATCAACGAGCCAGTCGTCCTTTATTAAGTACCTACACGTGTTCATTACTCAATCTTACTTTTAATATGGCTTACTTAAAATATATTTTAATAAGTAGGTACAATGACAATCTCCCGTGATAATCATTCGCCTACAGGCATACTCGTATATTATTATATCCTTTTGTGTGTAATGGTTAATTCAATTTCAGCTAATTTCGGGATGGAGATATTTTCGCTAACAAAACTGATTTGATTACACGCATCTAGCGTTATGTGACAATATCTCATACAATTCCGTTGACAAGTCCATTATTTTTAGGGTACCGTAGCCAAATGGCAAAAACGGAACCCTTATAGATTCGTCATGTCTGTCTGTCCGTCCGTATGTCACAGCCACTTCGAAAGTATAAGGTCTATGCTTTTGAAACTTAATAAGTAGATATATTCTGTGAACCGCATTAAGATTTTTATATAAAACTAGAAAAAAAGCAGTAAACTTTGGGGGTCCCCATACCTACTCAGTCTTTCAATAAACCCATACGTCTGGGATACCTATAGGTCTCCAAAAATGTTATTGAGGTTCCTAACATATTTTTTTTCTAAAGTGAATAGTTTGTGCAAGAGACACTTCCAAAGTGGAAAAATGCCCCCCCCCCCCCCCCCCCCTCTAACTTCTAAACTAAGAGAACGATAAATCTTAAAAAAATATATGATGTACATTGCCATAAAAACTACCCACGAAAATTAGTTTGAACGAGATAGAGTTTTTAGTAGTTTTATTAATAGATACGTCATAAACTGCAATTTTCGGTTAGAAAAATCGTTACCAGTGCGAACGTGCTATAACATCAATCAAATTACAACGAACTATAAGAACTTTTATATTATGTTACTTGCTGCTACGGAACCCTTCATGGGCGAGTCCAACTCACACTTGGCCGGTTTTTTATATTGTTTACTGTGTGGGACGTGTAATAAAATAAACCTTTAAACCAAAATATAACGATACTCAGAACAGCTATAAAATCATATCCTACGCCTCCATCAGTCCCTGTGAATAAAGATTATAAATTGCTATGACCTCGTTAAACCTCAGGCCTATCATTCGTATCACAGTCCCTTTTAATTTCCCAACCTATTGTATTATTTACATAAACCAAACCCAGAAACACAAATATGAATTGCTTACAAAATCGGAGGACACTCAACTCGACCTTTCGTTTCCTTTCTGGTTTCACACATCCGACATTATTCGAAACTAGCTGATGCCTACGTGATTTTTTCCCCGTTCCCGCTACCCACGGGTACTTATTCCCGGGATAAAAAGTAGACTATGTGTTATTTCGGACTGTAATCTATGCTCGTATAAAAGTTTAGAAAGATTAGTTCAGCCGTTAGAGCGTGAAAGAGTTACAAACATCCACACTCACAAACTTTCGCATTTATAGTAAAACTAGCTGATGCGCGCGGCTTCGCCCGCGTGAAATTGGGTTCCCGTACCCGCTTCCCATGGAAAAATTTTCCCGGGATAAAAAGTAGCCTATGTGTTATTCCAGACTATACTCTATCCCTGTACCAAATTTCAGCCAGATCCATGCAGCCGTTAGAGCGTGATTGAGTAACAAACATCCAAACATCTTCACAAACTTTCACATTTATAATATTAGTAGGATTTTCGACACACTAACAACGCTCTCAACATTTTACTATGTGCTGAAGAGTCCTTGTATCTGGAGTATCTACCCACCTACTTGTATTCCATTCCCTCCAGCATTAGGAATATAATTAGACGACGAGACACGCATGAATGTTGACACAAGAAATTGAAGCGTGAAGGAATATGCCGAATTTTTTTCACCCCTGTAGCGAGCAGACGGGCAACTTTTTGCAGCTCAATTTTTGGTACGTAAACTAACTACGCAGAAATTAAATGCCGTAATAATTAATTTCGTTACTAAACTTGTTGTAGGTACTAGAATAACACGTATCTTTTATTATGTGTAAATTTGCGCTTTGAATGTGCAAAAATCTTCACTAGTGTCATCGTGACCCGTGCCAATCTCAACTCCAAGTGGTGCACCCTGTCATGTCATTGTAATTAATGGGTTCTGAGTTTGACGCTGATAAAAGAAAATAAATTAGACGATACTCCCGAAAATAACCAAAATAAGTCGGAGTATTTTTTGAATGGCTTCGGGATTTAATGTATCAATGAAGGTAATATTGGACAGTTTCTTAAGCGAATATAATATCACCAGGCTACAGAAAGTTGCTTGTCTGTCGGTGTCAAAGGCACGAGTATATTCAGAGATCATATGTATGAAAATTAATCAGGATGTTTGTTTTGTTTCTGCTCAAGAGAAAAATATTTTCTTAGAAAGGTGTTCGTCGCTAATGGAAAAGAAATGAAAGCATGTTCTTTTATAGGAACGTGGTGACATAAATACGTTTATTAATCATGCGGGAAAAGTAACCTTATTAGTCCTGTAGGCTCATTATAGTATAGTCGAGTAATTTCTAAAGTTCTACAAAGTATTTGCACGGTGCTATGTTGAACTTTAGACTGATGAATTTTGATTTAATATTTGTGTATATTTATCTGTGAGCTATTATGTTAACCACGTATTTGGTTGGCTAGTATTGCGGTAATACGATTACCTAAGCTAAACTGCAAATATATGGTCCCGGCGTCGTGGAAGATCGCGTATGTGCATCCTGTGCCCAAGAATATCACCCGATAGGACCGACCCGGCCAATTACAGGCCTATAGCCGTCACCTCACTATTGTCTAAGGTGATGGAGCGTGTAATTAATACACAGCTCCTGAGGTACCTTGAGGAAAACGACCTGCTCAGTGACCGGCAGTACGGTTTCCGTCACGGTCGCTCGACGGGCGATCTTATCGTGTGCCTCACACACCGATGGGCGACGGCTATCGAGAGTAAGGGCGAGGCTCTAGCAGTGAGCCTCGACATTTCTAAAGCCTTTGACCGGGTCTGGCACCGTGGTCTTCTTAAAAAATTGCCCTTCTACGGACTGACCGAGAGATTATGCGGATGGGTGTCCAGCTTTTTGGCCGATAGAAGCATCAGGGCTGTTGTCGACGGCAGCTGTTCTGACTGCATGGCCATAAACGCTGGAGTACCGCAAGGCTCAGTGTTGTCCCCTACCCTGTTTCTGCTGCATATCAATGACATGTTGTCTATTGACGGCATTCATTGTTATGCAGACGACAGTACAGGGGACACTTGTTACACAGGCCGTCCCGGTATCTCTCGGGACGCAGTGGAGGAAAGTCGTGAACAGCTTGTGTCTGAAATCGAGGCTACTCTTACTAGAGCGTCCGATTGGGGTAGACAAAACCTTGTCCAGTTCAATCCCTCCAAGACACAGGCGTGTTTCTTCACCGCTTAGAAAGCCCCAATTACTGTAGCGCCACGATTCCAGGGCACATCTCTTTCCATCTTTAAAAGTATAGGGATCCTTGGTGTTGACATCTCCAGTGACGTTCAGTTCCGCAGTCATTTGGAGGACAAGGCCAGGCTGGCGTCCAAGAAGCTCGGTGTGCTCAACAGGGCGCGGCGGTACTTTACTGCGGCGCAAACACTGCTTCTCTATAAGTCGCAAGTGCGGCCACACATGGAGTACTGCTGTCACCTCTGGGCGGGGGCACCTGAATATCAGCTTCGCCCATTTGACTCGGTGCAGAGGCGAGCTGTGAGAGTTGTCAACGATCCTATACTGACAGGTGGTGTGGAACCTCTTCGCGACAGGAGAGACTATGCCTCCTTATGCGTGTTCTACCGCCTGTACAATGGTATGTGCTCCGAGGAATTGTTTGACATGATGCCCACGGCTACCTTCTATCATCGCACCGCTCGCCATAGACAGGGATTTCATCCTCACACCCTACGTCCGGAGCGTTTGAGCACGGTTAGATCCGGTAGGGGTTTTCTTCCGCGCACGCTTGGGTTGTGGAATGATCTTCCTGCCTCGGTTTTCCCAAACGCCTACAGTATGGGGTTCTTCAAAAGGGGTCTAAGAAGGTTTTTACAGGGTCGGCAGCGCGAGTGTGGCGCCTCTGGTGTTGCAAACGTTCATAGGCTGCGGTGACCACCGGTCCTTCTGGTGGGCCGTGTGCTTGTCTGCCACCTTACCGTATATAAAAAAAAAAAATATGGATTAATCGTATGTATTTTTTTAGGCATGTATTTTTCTTGCAGCCTGAAGTTAATCTGATATTGGGGTTCTAACAAAGTCTAGGAATTAAAAACCACTGATTAACACAATACATACCGCTAAAATGGCGAAAAACACTACCATATTGAAACGCCCAAAATAATAGTTACCTACCAAACTTTCCTACACCATTTTGGGGCAGGAAAACCTCTTCGGGGTTGTAGGTCGCCAAGCGCTTCTGCTTACTGAAACAGTACTGGAACCCACGAGTACCTTAACGTCATCAATATCATTGACTTGAAGAGAACACATACCACCCTCCATGTGTGTATGTCAACTCTCAACAAAGTCACCACCAATAAGACTGACGTGGAATTCTGAGATATTTAAAATCAAAAATTGCAATAAAATTTACATTATAGTCACATAAAATATAAGCTTTCGAAAGCTCTTAAGTGAACAAGAATTGTTTACACGACTATTCGTAGAACAACTCGCATGAAATTGCCTCATTGCCGCTACAGACGACCTGCGACAATATCCGACATCGTCTGTATCTCATTAACTCGATTATATTTCTGTTTCTGTGAAGCCTCCTAAAACCTTCACAGCTTCAAAGGAATCTCAACCTTTTCCAACTACTCTCAAAGTTCAAATTCGTGTGAATATTCAATGGAAATTTTCAGTAGCCCCATAGGCATAGTTATGAGGAAAAAATTGGAGGGGTCGTCCAATCGTCGCGTGTGGGCTCTTTCAATGGTTCTAGTAATATCGTGATTCCTGTAGGGATTCCCAGTGTGAGTAATAACTGTTATTTTTGTTGTTTATGTAAAGCTGTTGATGACTTTGCAAACCGTACAATGATTGCTTGATGGTGAAGAGGTAATGTATGCGACTGCTGTGTATCTGGTACAACTGAAAGTATTGTATTTGTTGTTTGTTTCTTATAGTACAACTTTACTTAGTTAATAAAAAATATAATCAACTTGTACGTAATTTATTTCAATTTCAATTTCAATTTTCAATTCAATTTATTTATTTATTGTCTGTTACAGGTGCGTAGGTATACAGAGTTGTTATAAATTCATAATAAATAGGTCTCTTCCGTAACATGCCTTTTCAGGCGTACAATAATGTAAGGTTTGATACATGCAATAGGTATAATGTCAACGTTATCATAAAAATTTAAAATCCAACTATTAACAAAATTTAAAATGTCTGTCCTTATTATTTAAACACTAGAATAATGACATTACGTAAAGATAATTATTGTCATCGTTTAGATGTTCCTCAATGATATACTGAAAAACAATTAGAACATAAATAATTAAATTACATTTTTTTCACAAAACAAATTTTAAAATGTTCAAAATCTTTTTATACTTCTTAACTAAACAAACTGTCATTACTTAAGATGATGTCATAAACAATTAATAGGTCATAAATTAATGTCATAAACAATTAATAGGATAAATTAATGTCATAAACAATTCATAGGTCATAAATTCTTATCATTTAAATATTCCTCAATCGAATAATAAGTCTTAGAAATTAAAAGTTCTCGGAGTACGTCTTTAAATACGAAAATAGATTGAGAGGTTTTAATATGATCAGGCAGTTTGTTATATATCTTGGCACTTATTCCAAAGATACTGTTCCTATATTGCTGAGTTCTACATTTCTCAATGTGAAGTATATTTTTATGTCTCTTACTTAGCAGGTTTACATATTTATTCAAATTACTTTTTACATAAATTGCGGCTTCGTAAATATATAAAGCAGGAAGGGTTAGGATTTTTAACCTGCGGAAAGAAGGTTTACATGAGTCTGTTTGTTTAAGTCCGCATATACTTCTGACACACTTCTTTTGGGCTCTTAGAACATATTCCTTGTTTACTGAGTTGCCCCAAAATAGAATACCATATTTGAGAATTGAACCTACGTTAGCATGATAGGCCGTTAATAGTGTCTGTTGGTTAGCTACTTTTCTAAGCATGTACAGTGCGTATGAGAATTAACTTAATTTGCTACATATTTCATGCACTTGCGTTTTCCATTTTAAATCTGAATCAATGTATACACCCAAGAATTTTGTAACCTCAACTTCATTTATTATATCTCCTTGATAGTTTAATGATAAATTCGTATTAATGTGCCCAAATGTCATGTAATTAGTTTTTGCTAGGTTTATTTTTAAATTATTTTGTGTCATCCATTCAACTATATTTTTAAAAGATCTATTTATGTCAATTTCGTAACTTAAGTTTTTATTGTCCTTAGTAAAAATAGCCGTACTATCATCAGCGAATAAAATCATGTTCTCGTTAATTGTTTTTGGGAGGTCATTAATGTAGATCAAAAACAGCAATGGTCCAAGAATGCTACCCTGTGGCACACCATACTTTACTATTTTTGGTTTTGAAGTATATGTTACTTCAGTTCTAGTGTTTTTGTTTAGTTTGTTAATCGCTGTAACCTGTACTCTTCCTGTGAGGTATGATTTTAGTTAATCTAGTGATTTACCCCTTACTCCATATTTTTCTAATTTAAACAAAAGTATTTTGTGATCTACGTGGTCAAAGGCTTTTGTCATATCCATGAAGAGAGATATAATACACTCTTTTCTGTCCAGCCCTGTCATTATCTGCTGTAAAAAATGAAAAAGTGCAGTATTAGTTGATTTGCCTCTTCGAAATCCGAATTGTTCTTCCGTAAATATATTATTCTTTTCAAAGTAATTGTACATTTTATTATAAAGAACCCTTTCAAATATCTTGGACATAACCGGAATTAATGCAATAGGTCTGTACGAATTTATATTCTCCCTATCATTTTTTTTAAGTAATGGTTTTATCACGGTTACTTTCAGTTTTGTAGGAAACACTCCATGCTCAATGCTCAGATTAATAATGTGACTGAGAACGGGTGCTATATATTGAGATATTAATTTAATTATTTTAGTGTGTATGTCATCGTAACCGGTGCTATTAGAGTTCTTTAATTTAATTATAATATTATTAATGTCAGAGGAGTCAGTAGGATTCATAAACAATGAATTAGATTTATTATATGTTATTTTTTTATAGGAATTTAAATTTACATCGGGATTAGATTTTATGTCAGCAATAAAAAATACATTAAATAATTCAACAATGTCATTCGGATCTGTAATTAAGCAATTATTATATTTAATTTGTATAATTTCGTCTTTTGGAGTCATACTTTTATATTTATTTATAATTTGCCACATGGCCCTGCTTTTGTTCTTAGCAGAATTAATATAATAGTTATTCTGTGATTTTTGTGTTTTATGTATGATATCCCTAAGAATCTTTGTGTATCTTTTGTATTGTGTTTTATTTTCTACACTTGGTGAGAGTCTATACCGCCATAACATTTGTCGTTTTTTTTTAGCGCACAGTTTTAAGCCCCTGCTAATCCATTTTGTCTTTTTTACAACTGCAATATTTACCTTTTTAATTGGAAAGCACAAATCATAAAAAAACTTAATTGTGTCTATGAAACTATTGTAAGCCGTTTCCGGTTCAGTACATGTGAAGCATTCTGAAAAACTAAGATTTTTTATACAGTTGATAAATTGTGTAGTATTACTCTTGCTGTAGTCCCTTTTCATTTTAGACCAGTGTTTGATATTGACATTTCCCCGTACAGGACAAGACAGTAGCTGGGCAGTATGATCGGAAAGAGATAAATCAATTACTTGCGACTTTGATCCTATAATATTATGTGCTATGTTGTCAATACATGTCATTCTACTCAACCTAGTTGGTTCATTTATTGACAATTTTAAGTTGTATGTTTTCAATAAATGTTCAAACTGACATGATGTGTTACTAGTATTAGTTCGATTTATATTAAAATCTCCGCATATAATATTTTTTTTATTTTTAAATCCTATTTTGTTTAATAATAACACGAGTTGATCAAAAAACAACTCAATGTTTTCCTTAATATTGTTAGGCGATCTATAAATACATATTACCATCATATTATGGTCTGTCAATTCAATACCACTGCACTCAAAGATATTAACTATACTCAGTGCCTTGGCTTCTGTTAAATTTTTAAACTTAAAAGTTGATTTTATTAGTATACATGACCCTCCATGTCTGCTTTTTCTTGAATAATATGAGCCAATCACAAAATTAGGAACTCTCAATGATCTCACATCTGTCTGAATCATGTTGTGTTCTGTAATACAAATTATATCTATAGGAAAGTTTTTCTGATTATTATCTAATGTTTGCAAATGTAAAATTAATTCGCCCGACTTGCTGACTAGACCATCTATATTTTGATGGATTAAATACAAGCGGTTGTCAACGAAAAGTCAAGTCATTAGTAGAAGGATGAATGTCTTCAATTTATACATGTTCTGTTTGAGTACATTGGTCACGGGTAATACATTTCTTAACGTTACTACTAGAGTGAGGGATTAATTTAGTAGAATATTTTACATATTTCCGTTGGTAGTCCATACGCAGTATTTCTTTTAACAGTAATTGACAAATATGCATATGCAAGAAGCTGTTTTTTGGTAAATATGAGTAATATTTCATGTCTAAATATGTAGAATGTGTATAGTACGAACATAATTGTCTCAAAACATAGTTAATCCTTCCTTCATTTAAAAATCTATTATATGGGACCTCAGAGACCATAACATTAGTATGCTTAGTCCCATCCAAAAAATTACATAAAGAAAATTAATTTTTTTTTGGATTAACATCATTTGTGCCCCCCATAATTATTAAATAGTCGTCGCTATTTAAACTAGTAATAGTTGAAGATTCCGACTTCAGGACTTCGGACAGCGGTGCTCCCGGTTTCCAGAAACAGGATACGTTGTATTTGGGTCCTAGCAGTTTTTGGAGGACTTTTTGTACTTGGCGTCCGTGTTGATCAGCTATTATTACTATTTTTGGTATATAATTCGATGAGTGCCCCGTGTTTGTTGGAATTTTTTGTTTACTAAAATCTTGAATCGTCAATGGCGGCCGGATATTCGTAATTATTTTGTCATTATTCGTGATTAATTGGTTATTATTTTCATTTTTTTAAATGTCTTCAGTATCACACATATTTCCATTTTTGTTCATAGCAACTTGTGTAGATGTAAAAGGTTGCCGCAGCTTTTCAATAGGCGTCCGTCGTGAGCATTTCTGCTGTTTGCGTGTCGATGAAATAGGCGTCGTGATAATAGCAGTACTGTTAACTTTTTTGTATGCTTCTATGATTTTTATATATTTAGAAACATCCAACTTCAGTTGCTGATTTTCTGAATTGAGATTTTCGACTTCCTGGTGGGCAGATTTTAACTCACGTGACAGCAGAGTATTTTTTTCTTGCAGCTCAGATAGCATTAATTGGTTATTATTTTTTGGGGAATCTGGTAGGCTTCGGTGGAATCATACAAACTGTTTTCAAAAATGCTATCATTTAATGAATTTGAAGTCACGACTCTTCTAATTGTGACATTTTCATCCATAATTGCGTCAAATTAGAACTCTGTAATAATATAAAAATCCAAAAAGTCAAACCTGCGTATACTGGGATTTGATCTCCCGACTATCTTTACCTATGGCTATCTTAACCAGCGTCCTTATCCAACTAGACCAACTGGACTTACACTAATTACGGTGAAATTTGTCTTTGTAATATAACAGTTATCATGTAAGTAAAAATGAAACTTGTTTCGTTACTCAGGTCAACGCTGTGTTTTGATTGGTCAAGAATTATCGTAACCAACGTTTGAATAAAAAACGATCTTGTTTTTATTGAATCACTTTTGTTTCACTGTTATTATCGTTGATTTTCTTGTTCGATTGGACAAAAACATTAGTTATTTCACGACACTGATGTTAGTTATGATTGTTGATTGTAATTTATCCAAAACTTTCAATTTCACTGACTTTTACTGGCACGGCAGAATCGAACTATTTTAGCGATGTTTTCACTGAACTGTGAGAGGATAACAATATCACATGTAATTTCGAACTTGATAATCACTTTTTTAACACTTTTAAAACTATTACTGTTAAATGTATTATTTTAGGAATATTTATTTGCGGAGCTGATGTTAACGTGACAGCAGCGCCATCTGTTATTTCACACATTACACTTTCGCAAAACGATCCATTGCGTAGAGAAGGTAATCTCGAAATGAAAACCGGTTGTCAGTAAAAGAACAATCGTTTAAGACAAGTTAAAGGACTTATATACGACTTGAAAATTTTCAACTGTTTGTCGTCATGACCGGCGCCTGTCCACTTCAACACGGCAGCCAGTAGGCTCACCATCTATTACGTGGAACATAAAACCATAGGTGAAATGTGGGCGTATACTATGCATCTGCCTACCCGTTCAGGGATAAAGGCGTGACTATATGTATGTATGTGTCCTGTGCGAATGCGACGTCTTAGCAGCGAAGCGTATGAGCCTCCTTGGGAATGCTTATCCCAAACCGGAAGAATACAGGTTTCTTCCTCTTAGTGGGATCACCGCGTTAATAGACCACTTCTTCAAAGAGTAAGAAACATTAAGGTAGGGGCTAACACAAAAGATCCCACTGGGTCGAAGTGTTGCTGACTTCGTCAGCCCCCGATGTAAGATAAGATATGTATGTATGTATGTTTTTGGTATGGAATCCTCCGTTCGTGAATCCGACTCGCACTTGACCGGTTTTTATAAATAAGAAGATTGTACGGTAGACTACACTTAATCAAACATTACATTACGCACGAGCGAAATGGGTCTCAATTTAAATTATCTGGTAAAGGATCCCATTTATCACGGCCGTATCTCATCATCTACATACATAGGGTCTAAATGAGGAGCATCCCTTTAGAAATGCTTTATGAAGTCTTGTATCATTGCCTTAATGAAAGTAAATTATTGTGATATTTGTAATAATTTACCTTCATTAGGACCTAGGAGACCTACGAAGATTGTAAGTATTGGGACATAGCGTATGTTTGTATTAAGATATAACATTCTTATTATGTCCAATTTCATACATACAACCAGATACACAATAACGCCCATGTCCAATTTGATCATGCCAAGAGCGAGCTTTCCCATGGGTATAAAATGTTTTCTCCAGCCCTACAGCTAAATCTATTTTAAAAAGGCATGTATTTAAATCGATATCTGAATATTCCCTTTTTCTGAACTAAATATTTCAAAGTTAAACCAAAAATACTGACTTGCACACTAATTATGCACACTAAATAAATCAAATTCATTATACTGTTTAATGGTATTTGCAGAACTGTTTTACTGTTCGAATAACTATTATTAAAATAGTATAACTAACAATTCCTTAGTTCAACAAAAATATTCAAACTTTTTTAAGGAAAACCATCGCCTAATATACTTTTAGGAACATCGTTTATTCTAAGTAAAACCCCAATTTAATCAGTCACCTCTACAAAATTAAATTTTAATGATCAAAAAAATAAAAGTCTAACCTAACCTAACCCATTCCGTTATAAGATTGTACAATTTAGAGTGCAAGTTAGTATTTTTTATATACAATTCGTATTTCTGTTTTACAAATTAATTAAATATTAATTTTACAAATTATATATTCGATGTACAAACCACATTTTTGATGTGAATTCGATTTAAAAGGTCATGTCGTTCTGAGTAATATTTAAGGTTTTTAAGTAGGACATGTTTAGTTAATCAGTTGGTTTTTTTGCACAGTATTTAATTTTCAGGTTTGCATTCAGTAAATTAGTGGAGTTACCTAGTATGCAGAAAAATTAAACAGATGTGCATTTAAAAATATCCCTTTTAAAAATCACTTGATGTTTTACAACGTGAAAGAAGGACAATCAAACATGATGGAAAGCAGTCATCGTAGCCTCAGGACGTTTGCTACATGAAAGGCACTGCGCTTCCGACCTAGATGCAGGGTGTGAGGACTCACTGTTGAAATTTATATATAAGCCCCGCAAGTTGGTAATGCGCTGGAACCTTGTCATAATGACAGCTAAGTGACGTCATCGTGACGTAGCGCGAGCGCGCGCTGGCCTCGCGAAGCTGCGTACGGTATTTTTTTAGTACTGATTGCTTGACGGACATACGTCACCAAGTGGTCACCAAGATGGCCGCCAAGCGCAATATCAACGTCCGGGGCTTATACCTTGCACTTCGCTTACTGCTACTGGCTATCTAACCGGGACCAACGGCTTAACGCCCTCTCTAGGGTAGTCCACTGGTTTAACGCAAATAATTTATTGTTAAATGAAACTAAAACAAAATGTATTAGATTCACCTTGCCAAATGTTAGGCTCATTAACACCAGTATTAGGATTAGGGATGATCAAGTAGAATTGGTCGATGAAACTGTCTTTCTGGGCATAAAGTTAGACTCCAACTTGCAGTGGGGGCCTCATATCGAGAAAGTCTCGGGCAGACTGAGCTCTGCAGCCTATGCCGTTAAAAAGATCCGACAACTGACAGACATTAGAACAGCGCGTCTTGTCTACTTTAGCTATTTCCACAGTGTCATGACCTATGGCATACTATTATGGGGTAACGCTGCCGACATCGAATGTATCTTTGTGTTGCAGAAAAGGGCTGTCCGGGCTATCTATGGTATGGGGTTTCGGGAGTCATTAAGAGAAAAGTTTAAGGATATCAACATCCTTACTGTGTATTCACAGTACATATATGAAAACTTATTATATACTCATAAAAATAATAGTAAATTTATTAAAAATAGTGATATCCATAACCTAAACTTAAGAAATAAGAATAAATTGGCTGTACCTAGATTTAGGCTTAATAAAATAAGCAATTCTTTTGCGGGCAATTGTATTCGAATGTACAATACATTGCCGACAGCCGTAACAGGTTTGTCAGTTAATAAATTTAAAAAACTAATAAAACTTAAACTGTGCCAGAAAGCTTATTATAGCATTAAAGACTTTCTAGAAGACAAGGCTGCCTGGCAGTGACACGAATTGCTCCTTTCTACAATAAAAAAAAAACTGTATTAGATACTAAGATGAATTGGACCGGACTGAGTTTCTTGGGGTGTTCTTCTCAGTCTGTAGCATTTCCGAACCCCCGGTAGAGTCACAAAAATTTTGACAAACCTAAATAATTTTTTAAAAATTTCAAAGGGAATAAATTTTATTCTATTTTATTTTATTTTATTTTATTTTATTTACGCGCCTTCCGAAGCACGGAAACACTCACAAAGGAAATGTCAAAAAAGAGTTTGCGTGGTGATCACCCATCCAGAGACCAGCCATAGCGAAAGTAGCTTCCTGCAGTCGTCGTATACAGAACATCTTGTAATTGTTTCAGGCAAAAACATTATATGAAATAATGTTTGCCTAAACCATTGGTGTATTACGGACACTTACCTGAAACTTTTACATTTTTACCTCGTTTCAGCACACTTCTACTGTGTTCTGATCACATTTATCAATTGCCGTAACACTTTAGACTGTCACTTTCAACTTAAATTTACATATATTTCACAAGAAAGTTCACGGAAACTGTTACAAATTCAGTGCCGCAATTTTCCGTTGTTGAATAATTTCAGTTGAAGAATTGTGGAAGTTTTGTGATAAAAATAGTGAATAACTTTGAATATTTTCGAGTTCTCTTTAAATTTTATAAGTCTTGATGTTCATAACCTTTAATATTATTAGCAAACTAGCTGACCCGCGCAACTTCGTTTGCGTCACATATGAGAGAGTAAATCACCCGTTCCCGTCGCATTTACTCTGAGTGACCAAAAAAAGCGAATAAAAAAACGCGCTGTAATGGAATAAAAAGCATCCTATGTCCGTCTCCTGGTTCTAAGCTACCTCCCCACCAATTCTCCGCCAAATCGGTACAGCCGTTCTTGAGTTATAAATAGTGTAACTAATACGACTTTCTTTAATATATACATATATTCAGAAATTAAAAATTTAAATAATTAATAAATAATTTACACAAATTAATGTCTAAAACAAACAATTATAACAGTAACCTGAACTTTCGAGACATTTTACAAAAAATACATTTCTGAACGCACACATGAATAGTTGTTACAGTATTTGACAGGATTGGACAATCAATGTTTGACATGAAATAAACAAATCAGCATTTATTGAAATGATTAAGTATTAGTATTCATTATCGAGTTTTCATTGTTTTTAAGATTTATTATGCTATTCGGGGCGGAGACAAATCCAACGAATCAATAACCATGAATACCTATTGGTTCTGCAGATCTCGAGTTATAAATGTTGTAACAAACCCGTCTTTGTTTTATATATTAAGATGATATAGATGAGATATGTGAAAGAGGTTTCAACCTTTTGAAATCGCCCTAACCATTTATTTGGTCCCATTCACCCTTGAACGAATCCAAGTTATGTTCGAGTATGTTTTTCAATAAACATAACTCAGTATAAACACGGGTGTATAAACATAATAATCTTTATACGTCACATTTCTTTCGGATTTACTGTACCGTGAAAATAGTACCTCATCAAAACCTGTAGCCCTTTTCATTTGCCGCCCTTTTCACGCACAGCTGGTCACGGCACGCTGCTATCTATTTATATTCGGTAAATATCATTACATTCCGTGTGGCTCGAACAAATACTCGGTTTTTTCGTGAAAAGTCTACTTTTATAGTACTCAATTATTTTTTAAATATAGGTCTATTTGCTCAGGCCAAGTGTCACCATGCAGGATCAAGTAGGTACAACGTTATTAGAATTTAATGTTGTTTCGTAAATTATTTTGTGAAATGACTAAAGGTGCCGATGGAAAAAACGAGTTCTGGAATAGAAACTGCGACCCGGCAAACGTAACCTGGTAGATAGAAATATGTTCTGGAAAAGGCGGAAGGAATTGAGAGATGATCTATGGGCTGTCATAGGCTGACTAGATAGATTAATCCCTTCCGGCATCATACATTATGTTCAGCGCTATTCGGACACGATCGTATCAGTGACGACATCATGCTAATGATGTTCCAACGCCTCCAATACTACCTATCAAGATTTTTCAAAAAATAATCGCTTTGTATTTTAAAATGCAGATAAATAAATGTGTGTACTTGTAAACTTACATTAACATAGAAACGTGTGTCACGCTCAATATTTAAATATTATAAAATTGCTGAAACATAGTTTAAAATCTTTCTTTAGCCTTACATGCGAGTATCCAGATTATACCACTATCCGCTACCACAGGCGCGCTATCGGTGTATTCTCAGCCTTGGCAGCTCTGGGGGATAATTCCAAAAGATCCCGCCCTATTGTCGTACAGATCACGTTCCCAGATCATGAGTGTATTGCAGGAACAGCTCGATTATTATTTTTCAAAGTATTGTTGTGATTTTAGTAAGAACTTTGACCTTTAGTCATTCATTGATGTTGGTATTTCTACATCATTATAATATATACTCTAAAAATACTATGCAGATTTCAAAAATTCTTTCACCATTGAAAAGCTAACAAAAGCTGAGTAACATTAGCTATATTTTATTCCCATTTTCTTACGGAACGGGAGCTACGCGCATGGAACCGCGTGACGTCCGCTAGTATAAAATAAGATTTTGATTAGGTAAAATTGGACATATGCACTATATTTTCTACTTTCCGTTGTCTATTCCGACGGTTCTCAGACATTAAAATGAAATTCCGAAACATCACTCGGTTGATAAAATACCCTTTCGGATATATTTGCTATCATAACATTCGCAATACAGCCATCGTGTGGCACTCGCGCCAAAATAATATTTATCTGAAAATGATATTCATTCAGATGACCAAATTTTCTTTTGTGTCTTGTTTTCGTCTACGGATTGGATACATTTACGAATATACATACATGTAAGTACCTACTACATTTATTCAATCATCAATCACTTTATTTCACTGGAAGGGGAACAGATAGGCTAGGTTTATTGAAGTGTTGCTCATTTTATAAATAATAATAATAAATATTCACGGACATCTCACACAACGCTATCTGATCCCAAAGTAAGCTAGGAATAACCTGCTTGTGTTATGGGTATCAGACCACGGATATTAATACTTACATACTTTTAAATACATACATATTATACATAGAAACACCCAGACTCCTAAAACAAACATTTTTAGGTCACACAAATATTTGTCTCCGGTGGGAATCGAACCCACGACCTCCAGCGCCGCAGGCGGTATCACTACCGACCGCGCCACAGAGGCAGTCAGTCATTTTAACCACGTAACAGGTATCCCCGAGTGGTGACGGGGCTCCGTTGTGGCAACGGGAATGAATACAAAATGTCGCCACCACAATTCATCCTGAGGGTGTCGTAAAATGCCACTAAGGGAAAACTTTCGCAAAAAGATCCATTGCGTTTGCATTTCAAGACGGCAAGGCTCACCTCACCACCTATTACGAGGGACATAAAACTATTAGGTAAAATGTGGGCGTATACTATGCCTCTGCCTACCCTTTCGGGGATAATGGCATCACTATATGTTTATATATATATATTCATTTATAACATCGTCACAAACTACCTAATATACCTACCTAAATGTGTACTTCTCCATCAAAATCCATTTCAGTAACAGCCACACATCACTCAAAGCTGCCCGAGACATTTGGGAGTTCTTCGGCTGAGAAACGAACAATGTTCGTGCCTTCAAGTTAAGCTGACGTTTTAAGTAGTGTGTCACACGACTGTGAGTGCTAAGTACTTAAGGCCCTGTACGTGAGAGGTTGCCCTGACTTTGAAAGGAGCGAGAATTAAATTTCCATTTCACAATGCATGGTTGTAATTTTGAGGTTGTGTGTTATGAGTGTAACTTTACGTCAACTTCTGCGATCCATCCATTTATGATGATAAATTATCGTTCTCCTAATATTATAATACTGGTTGTGCTCCCCGTCTTTGCCCATTACATAAGTATCTCGATAAATGTACCTACCTACCTATTCCCTTTAAGAAAAATATTTTTTAGTAATCCTTTCTTACTGGGTGGCTGCATTATAACGGTAGCTTAGGTACTCTTAAATGAATAAATTTCTGGTTCCAAGGATTTCAACTGGGCGTTCATAGTTTCCCGGCAATTTTAGCAATATATAGTCTAAGAGCCAGCGGCCCCCAGGCATTCGGTAAAGTATAAAAGCTGTAAGTTTCTCAATGTATATCCCCAACACAGGTAAGAACGAACCCCGTCTATGAAACTTGGGTCGCGGTGGCTTTCGCAGGTATCAGGTAGTAAAGGTGTGTAAAATTGTGTGTTAAATTTGTTAAAGTATAAAACTCAGTTTTTACATATTTTACTTATAATAATCCTAAAGTCACCTTGTCAAAAGCCAGACACTTCGTACGGTTGCAACCCTCTGCCAGACACCCTTAAAGTATATTTCATTATTACTATACTTACGGTATAGTATAAAAGCTGCAATTTATATATGTTATTTGGAGAACTATCAAATGATGTTTTCTCAATAGCCGGACAGTTTCAGTAGTTCCTTAAAAAGTTAAAGTCTAATGTAGGTGCGAGCGCGAGGGATATTATGTGTCAGCGGGTGCGAGTGAAATACCGCGTTCGGTCCACTGCGACGTTTTACTGCGCATCAGCTGTCATTAATAGTGTACTAGATGATGCGCGCGGCTTCGCCCGCGTGAAAATCGTTACCCGTTCCCGCTTCCCGTGGGAACATTTTCCCGGGATGAAAAGTCTATGTGTTATTCCAGATTATAAGCTATCTCTGTACCAAATTTCAGTCAAATCCGTTCAGCCGTTAGAGCGTGATTGAGTAACAAACATCCAAGTATCCAAACATCTTCACAAACTTTCACATTTATAATATTAGTAGGAAGTAGGATAATGAGAACTATTTTCTAGATTTACTATGAAAATTCACTATGAACAATAACTAAGAATCAACGAATAAATGTTTAGAAAATTCTTTTATAAAATTTTTGTGTTTAGGAATCATTAAATTAACACTCCAATAATATACTTAAATAATAATAATATTAACAATAATATTCTTAACTGCAGATATGTGCTCCTTGACCCTATCGGCAATGGTTCTCTTTGTTTGGCCGATGTATTTGTTTTTGGATATGTAGTTTTTGGATATGTAGGAATCCGGTGATTGGTGCCTTAAAGTCGCAAAATAAAATAGTGAATGCGTCCGCGGATACGGTCAGTGTTGTGTGCCGTGTGTTTCCACAAATTGACGATCTCGGGGGTACTTCGAAAACTCCCGCCGCATAGCAGAATCTCCAGCCTACATGCACCAGTCGCCTCGGGACCACGATAGGTGAAACCCTGTCGAAACGTCGAGGAAAGTGAAGGTACCGAAACCTTTAATTAATAATAAATTGTGCCACGCGAAATCCCGTTTTGTATAAAAATATCCAACCATTACTTTCTGGTTTGTATGTAGTTGGTTTCTTCAGGTGAGCATTATTCCAAATGGTACAAATATAATTTGATTAATTTGCCCGCAAAAATTGCTGAGATAGCTCACTTTTACAAGGTGGTAAACTGCTGGCATCGAAATTCCGCAATTTTTTTCGATTAAATGCCTCGTTGACATCAGAGACTGTATAGGAATCTATAAACATTTGAAATCTCGCTGTATCAACAGTAATAATATTATTATCATGATAAGCCGTTGGTCCCGGTTGTCAGTAAAATGATAGTCGTTAAGCCAAATTGAAGGCCTAATGGGCGGCTTAAAATATTTCAAGTGTAAGTCGTCACAACCTGCGCCCCGGTCGGCAGCGCGTGTGTAGCTCCTCTGGTGTTGCAAACGTCTATAGGCTACGGTTACCAACCTTCCGGTGGACCGTAAGCTTGTCTGCCACCTAAGTAGTATAAAAAAAAACCTTGGATCCAGCTCTTCACCCAACTGAATCTGAAACTGGCGAAGAAGACGATATTGATAACGACCAACCCACAGATTGGAGCAGCGGTGATGAGGACACTCAAGATATCGACGACCACGAGTCATAGAATATCTTCGAAATATTTTTCCATTAATTATTGTAGGTATTAGATTAATTATATTATTCCAATAACTATTATTAAAATAATTATTTAAGTATATTATTGGAGTGTTAATTTAATGATTCCTAAACACAAAAATTTTATAAAAGGATTTTCTAAACATTTATTCGTTGATTCTTAGTTATTGTACATAGTGAATTTTCATAGTAAATCTAGAAAATAGTTCTCATTATACACAATAAATGACAGCTGATGCGCAGTAAAACGTCGCAGTGGACCGAACGCGGTATTTCACTCGCACCCGCTGACACATAATATCCCTCGCGCTCGCACCTACATTAGACTTTAACTTTTTAAGGAACTACTGAAACTGTCTGGCTATTGAGAAAACATCATTTGATAGTTCTCCAAATAACATATATAAATTGCAGCTTTTATACTATACCGTAAGTATAGTAATAATGAAATATACTTTAAGGGTGTCTGGCAGAGGGTTGCAACCGTACGAAGTGTCTGGCTTTCGACAAGGTGACTTTTAGGATTATTATAAGTAAAATATGTAAAAACTGAGTTTTATACTTTAACAAATTTAACACACAATTTTACACACCTTAACTACCTGATACCTGCGAAAGCCACCGCGACCCAAGTTTCGTAGACGGGGTTCGTTTTTATCTGTGTTGGGGACATACATTGAGAAACTTACAGCTTTTATACTTTACCGAATGCCTGGGGGCCGCTGGCTCTTGCTCTAATAGATTTCTATGCCTATTCTTACTTGGCAAAAGATTTATTTGTTTGAATCTGCCGTATCACTACAACTAGGTATACTCAGATTATTGTTACTGTTGATTGATGGCACTTGATCGAACTTGCTACACATATTGAAAACTTCACTTGTACTGTTCCACAACATTTATTATTGTAATATCTAACCGGTTTCGCCTTTCGGCACTCCCAAAGTTGAGAATGCCGAAAGGCGAAACTGGTTAGGTATTACAATAATAAATGTTGTGGAACAGTATAAGTGAAGTTTTTCAACTAGGTACTCAAGCAGCAGTCTCAACTTCACCCGAAGAATGTACAATATCATTTTATGGGAACTTTCTTGGAACAAAAGGGGAAAACCCGGATATTCTCTGTAAATTTCCAGCTTTCTTGAATTAATAGGTTTAAAAGCTTGTCATTGATGACTGTATTAAGTCCTGAATATTGTTATATCAATCAATCAATCAATATCAATCAATCATCAATACATATAATAAAATCGTAACTGTCTGTTTGTCTGTACGTTTGTGCACCTTAATCTCAGCAACCGCTCAACCGATTGCAATGTGGTTTTCTTTATTGCGTTGCGGTTTTCTCCACTTAACATTTAGTGTTTGTTTTTATGTCAATCGGTTCATAAATATAAAAGTTATGTCAATCTAAAGAATCACATATAAAATGCAGCGTACGAAGTCGCAGGTAACAGCTAGTGTTTAATAAGGGACATCCTTCCTGAGGGCTTACCCGGGGCTCTCAACCATAGGCTGTTGGGCGTTACGTAAGGTTTTTTAGTCGGTAAGATTCCGGCATAGCATCCTAAGAAGATTTTCCCTCACGTTAAAAAAAAAAAAAAAAGTATCTAATTATTGCTTTTTTTGAATTCAACTGCGTGCATGACCCGCGACGCTAGGATATGATCATCTGATTCTGTGGAAATAACTTTAACCCTTTTTTCATCACACAAGCGCAAAATATCTACTTCTACTACGCCGTGCCCGTGTAAATAAATTCGTCATTTGGGAGACTTACTGCATTTGCGACAGTTTCCTTTCATCTTGACATTCTGAATCCCAGTTCAACGAACAGTAAATTTATATGAATACTGATAAACATAACTAATCGCTAGTGATTATCAATGTTTCCTGGGTTTTGTAGTGGATACTAATGCAACAGGTGAGACTCTGGCTTGTCGCCAATCTAAAGCGGTTTTCACACTCGTTACTAGAAACGCGAAACGCTAGCACTACTAAGATTTAACATCTTTTTAAAAGAAAAGTGTTTAGACAACCTTTTATTTATTAATATAAAGTAAAATTATCGCAGTACCATTCACACAGTAATATTCAGTTTATTGCAATCGTGAACCCGCTTACATAATAAAACATATTACGGTACGCTTTGCTAGTTCTTTCAATGGATGACCACTTTGTGGTATTTCTTTTTACAATTTGTTTCCATGCTTCAGAAGACATGTTAAGTCAGTGGTCCCGATTTCCAGTTATTGGCAACCAACTATACCGTCTATTTCGTCACTATGTGGAACAAAATTCAAAATATTGTTAAGTGGGCGTATAGTAGGTACACATCGACTTACAGAGGTAGATGCTCAAGCTTTAATTGGATAATGGCGTCAATTTGACGTGGCTGAATTCTTTCTCTGTCCAGGGTACATTGTCCAATGTTAAGATTGAATTCACTTGAGATACCCACTACAATCGAATTAAACGCTGCGTTTCTGTGCCATCCAGGTAAAACCAGCTTTATATTTTAGAACTATAAATGTCAATATTTAACTCTGTGTCAAGTGCTTTTAAGTGTATGATCCAATGAGTCTTTTAAATCAGTTTTCACAATACCACGCGCTGCAATATAAGTCCTATTAGCGAAGCAGTAAGTTCAATCTCATTTAGCTAATCTAAACAATTAGTACACGGTTGACATTTAGCTATTTGTGTTTCTTTTTATTATGGGACGCAATATATCGTCTGTTCGTCTATGTAGCTAATCAGAGTGCTTTTGTATGTAGACAATAAATTTAGTTCCCTGAGTCACTTCTAGTTGTAAACTATTCAAAAACGACTGGACTGTGATGTGGAGTTGGCAAGCGGTGGGTCTCATAATGATGGTTCGTAATTAGAGGATTATTAATCTAATTTGATAGAAATGGATCTGAACTGAAATGCTTAGGCGATGTTCAGTTCCTACTGATGACAATTTCTTTTTGCTTCTTTTTCTGATAATGTGTTGTGTTGGTAATGTGTTGTACTGCATTTGCCGCGGGGCAGTAAGATGATTTGTCTACCAGTAGCCTCAGGACTCTGGAACCATCCACGAGCGCTAGACTATCCACTATAAACCACTGCGGTCCTTAGCATCGTCCGAATCTAGACAGGCTAGGCCATGGGGATTTCCTTGGTGGCTAGGGGCGACTCCTCGTGATCTTCTGAGGCGATTCCCACGTCGAGCAGCCATAGAACGCCCCGCTGCTGAACGAGCGACGGGAACAGAGCGTGTCTCCAGCTCGCTCCAGGTCCTTTTTCCTTGCCGTCATCACCTTGCTGTCAAAATAATCATCAGTTACAATCATTTTATTGATATACGATCATAGAACAGATGTGTAGAAGAATCCTAGTGCTAATGAGCTCTCATTGATTGGTCAGATGAAAGCAACGCCCAATGAGTGCTGTCACGCCCATGTTGACAACGTAGCTGTGACAACTGGCTATGGTCCAAGGTCTTCGGAACTGAATGTTTTAGAAGCTAGAAGCATGCTATACTCCCACATTACAATATTTGTATTTTCGTCCCACGTAATAGGTGGAGAGCCTATTGTAATGTTGAAACAAATAGGTTTTGGTTACTTGCTGTTTAAATTTTTGAGCCGCCGCCGATTAGCCAGCTTGGCCTAACGACTGCAAAGCTATCAACTGAAACTCCGGCTTATAGTGCCTTACAAAGTGCGTTTTATTAAAGCTAAAATAATGGCTACAAGTTATATTCACTACAACCACCTGGGACTAAACTAGTATATACAATTATACACACATAAGTACATACATATGGTCACACCTTTATCCCCGAAGGGGTAGGCAGAGGCAAATTATATGCCCACACTTCACCTTTTTAAAATTTGTCCCACGTAATAGGCGGTGAGCCGTATTGCCGTGTTGAAATGGACAGGCGCAGGTTGTGACTGCCTGCTGTTGAAAGTATTTACTGGCAACTGGGACTAACGGCCTAACTTGCCTTCCGAAACACGGAAACACTTAAATAAATGTCACAAAGTGATCATATGGATGGTCACCCATCCAAGGACCGGCCATAGTTGTTACTGCACAGTGATCGTTTACAGAACACTGAGTTCGCGGGGCCGCGAGCGCTAATCTAGTACATGTGTGAAATTTGATTTATTTTGAAAAATTGAATAGAAAATAATTAAGGCGCAAATTGTGCAGTTCATATGGCAACCCGTTAGAAAGACTTAATTAATTTACGTTTTAATGTATTAAACAAATTAAATACTTCATTTACCTATAACTGTCGTAAGTGATGTATTTGACAGAATTTTGACAATGTCATGCAAAATAATGTTTGTTACGTTTCTAAACTTTTTTACAAACCTGTATAGGGTAGTACGCGTTTATCACATGTTACTATGAAACTCAGGCACACAGTAGATGATGAAATGGTAAGAAATAAAATTAATTTCTATATTTTTTTTGTTTTCAGGTAAGTTAATACACGTCTTCATTTTCCTCGAGGGCGGACATAATTACCGTGAGTACTGTTCAGAAAAGGCCGGATGATAAAATAATATGCATGGAAGTATTTTTTTAGATTTGAGCAAGAGTTTAATGTTAAATATAAATGTACCTTTACCTTTCCATTATGTTTAGGTAGGCACTTTTACTCCGAGAAACATAAAATTGTGCGTAAATTTTTAATGTAGGTACGTATACTTACGTCTAAAATACTATCAACAACAATATAAAATAATGAAATTTTCATTTTTGCATCCTATGAGTTTTTTTTAAGATAAGTATTACCTTTTTCAAAAAATAAGTATTAACCCCGTGTGGTGACGGGAAAGAGTACAAAATGTCGCCACCACAATTAATCCCTAGGGTGCCGTAAGAGGTGACTAAGGGAATACTTTCGCAAAACGATCCATTGCGTAGAGAAGGAAACCTCGAAATTAAACCCAGTTGTCAGTAAAATGACAATCGTTAAACCAAGTTGAAGGCCTTATGGGCGGCTTGATATATTTCAACTGTGGGTCGTCAAAACCTACGCCTGTCCATTTCAACACAGCAATAGGCTCACCAAAGCGTCATTACGGCATAAAACTATAAGGTGAAATGTGAGCTTATACTATGCCTCTGCCTATCCCTTCGGCGATAAAGGCGTGACTACGTATGTATTATCTTTTTAGAATTTAATCGATATCTAGCTAAAATTTAAACACAGTTTACAACTTGTAAAATTTCTTGTCATATTGAACTTTGTAGGTACAACATGTTTAGTTATAACTTTTTGTAGAAGATGATACTGAAGAGATGACATTTATCACAAGTTTTTGGAAAAGTCCTACAGAAAACAAAAGATTATATTCTATCTAGATTTTGATTTTCGACTCTAACAAAAAATAGTTAAAAATTTCCGTCGCTAACAAACTGTTAATAATGCCAACCCTGGAATAAGAATAGCAAATAATTTAATTAACTGGAAAAAATGCGATCCAGCGCTGTCTAAAATACTTCGTAAGCGATTATTTGTCGATGTTAAAAAAATCTCATTCCCTCTATAATTTAGCTAAGTCTGTGGTAATAAGCTTTTTTTAAAAGCACAGTTTCTTACATTCTTTTTGGCCAATTTATTGGTGAAGTAATTAAAAGAACAAATTATGAAATGACGGCGGTAAATTTGGATTATTATTTTGAACAATTGTTGGACATGAGATACAATAAACTAATAGTACTTCGTACAAATGTTTCATTCTTGATTTTTCCTGCGATCTTAAAGAAAGCCGCTTTTTTTAATAGCCACGGAATCAGGGAGATTTCGCGCACAAACTTAATCCTAATGTCAGTGCACGAGAGCAGATCCAAGCATACCTACGCTGCCAACTCGAGCGTAGGATAATCGCAATAATTATATTAGTATTTATGAGGTCCATCCATAATTATGTCAAGTCATCATACTGGAGCAATTCAATAAGTGAACGAAAAGTCGTTTACTATATAAATTTTAGGTCACAGAACAAACAAAACAAGAAAATAAAAACTATAAGCTTCTAAAATTAAAGTCCACTATACCACGAGTACATAAATATTTCATAAAAATTACTCTCATTTCCGCTGTCGCTTATCGCTTACATCACACCAAAATCGTTTAAAATTAGATAGCATTTTAATCGTTCGCCCCTTTATGATCGCAAAAAAAAAACAGCGATTACAATAGTAATCCATAGAAATGGATGGCTGTAATTAATTAGTTCTGTGACATCTAGTGTGTATTGTGCAGATAATTTATTGTTCTCAGCTGTTGTCCGCTTCATCAAAGTGTGGCCCGATGTTTTAATGGCCAAACTAAAGTGACATTTCATTGTCTTTTCTAGCAATTCTTGTTATTTTTTTTTGAGGACATTCGTATCGTAAATTTTGAGATTTTTTGAGTGACGCGACATTGTATGTTAACATTATTATTATGTCACTGTTTTTTTAGTATTTTGGGCTTTTATTTATATTAAACGTCGAAAAAAATAAGAATATAAAAGTTGACAATCAATAAAATTTATATTTTACACGTTTTATGATATAATTTTATGATCCATCACCTCATATCCGCTTTGTCTTCCTGTGTAGCGGGATTTGAGTATGAATAATTGACACGCTCATCTTCGTATGATGATAACTTTCATCTCTGGTATTTTAGTCACACAGAACGACTGTTTATATTTTTAAGCATTTAGTAGGTAGGTATAACCCTGACCTAATACTGTCAAAATAAACGACTTTTTTTTAAAAATGTATTTCGCATTTGCACCTCAAATTGAAAAACGGAACCCTTTTTGTTGTTCGTCTGTCTGTCAAGGCCCAGTATTTTCAGAACTTGTGAGGTTATCGAGTGGAAATTTAAACTAAATAGTGCATACATATTCAAGTCTACAGTCCCTTAAAACTGTAAAAAAATGAAAAAATCTAAGTCAAAGTGAAAGAAAGAAACTGCCGTTTACGTCACAAAAAAGGTATAAATAGACACTGTCAAGGAAATCAAAATTACGAGTATTTATTTAAAATTGGAAGATTTGTACTGATGAAATTTCACGTTTAATAGTGTCGTTGTACAAAATGTAGCTCTTTAACATTATGTGATAAATAACCCTCATTACATCATTGGTTTTTATTTACTCGCATTCCAAAATTAACATATTAACGTAATTCAGATTGTAGCTTTTAATGCAGTAATTAAACGACTGTTGAATTTCATATGGCGCTTATTTCAGAACTTTGAGGCAGAAATATGTCATATTACAGTAAATCACTCAGACTAAAGTATGTCATATTGCATAAAAAGCTCTTTTATTACAAGACTGCGAATAAATTAGACTCATCAACCGTTCACAATTATGCCTACTACTAAAAACCGTTTCCTTATTCATTAGGGAGCCGTGAATTTAGTCTCTGGCATAATATTTTACAGAATGTGACAAAAAATGTTGCAACTACGACTTTCTTACAAAACTGACACATATTTACGTTACACACTTGTTTAATGGAAGTGTAAAGGTCACTATTTGAAATTGGGTCAGTTTAATAATTCCAACTTTAAAACACAAGCGCTCTTTTTTATGTATCAGCCGCCTTTTAATTTGATGGCCCTGTTAATTGATGCGATAGAACAATACGTTTGTCTAATAAATATCTTTAACTATTTAAAACTATTTAAAAAAAACATGTTAGTGAAATAAACTAAAACTAAGACACGGATAATTACCATTATACTATAAGTTCCTCAACTGGATGTCAGATTAATTAAATTGTATTTCTAAATTTATTCTTAGTCACAAAGGCGCACGCTAAGACACACACACACACGAGCCTAAACACGTGTGGTCCCGTTTCCAATGTAGCATCAATAAACACTCGACTTGGATCAAGAAATTAATGTCTTTGTGTCGATGGATAAATTCTAAGCTAAGATATTTATTAGCCTCATTAGACATTTTTCTGAAGACTGTATTTCTTCTTGTGTTAGTCCTTGCCGTAGATTTTGGCTGTTGGTGAAAAATGTTAATTTTAGAACTGCCAGTTGTTGTAAAATAAACAGTTGTTACCTTGACGTTTCATAAGTGCAGTATGAAAATGGCAGCTAATTTCTGTATGTGCGTGTATTTAAATAAAAGGTTTTATCGCATTATCACGCAATTTGACACGATTTGGTTATCTGTATCAATGGTGCCCCTTATATAGTAACAGCTTCATGTTCTAATAGTGCGATACTCCGTCCGTGTTTTTTAACGTCCGTGAATCTTCGTTTTGCTTTCAAACTACTTTCGTTTACAATTATTGATTTCAAACAATCAATATTCTAGTCACAAGTTTCATAATTATTAGGCGAATACAATATATAAGAGTAGCCAAGCTTTTAGATTGATATTAAGCCAAGTTCATATCATATGTATATTGGTGACATTAAATTCTATTGTGACGTTGTCCGCAGACGACCTTCATAGTTCATACTAAGCTCCTATTTTTGTCTCGTCCCAAGGTTAACCCATTTTGGACACTATCATAACTAAAAAGCTATAGGTTTATTATCTACACCCGCGTAGCTGCCGTTCCCGTGGGAATACGAGAATAAAATAAATAGCCTATGGCACTCTGGAATAGTGTAGCTTCCCAATAGTAAAGAACTTTTCAAATTGGTTCAGTAATATCGGAGCCTAGTCGATGCAAACAAGCAATCAAGCTTTTCCTCTATATAATTAGTATAGACATATCTATTATAGTCGTTGCCTCGGACTTCGTTCTTATGAAATTTTTGATGTGTTGAAGAGTCGAATCGGAATGTAGTGGGATCACAAATGTAGCATATGAGTAAACCCGTCCTCTTGTTAGGATTCGTAAAATAAGTATACCTCTTCAGTACTATAAGTTTATTGATGTGCGAGTGTGGCGCCTCTGTTGTTGCAAACCTCCATAGGCTGCGGTGATCACCGGTGCATCTGGTGGGCCGTAAGCTTGTGTGCCACCTTAGTGGTATAAAAAAAAACTTTTTGCGTTTATCCCGGACACACAAACAGACAAAAATCTATTAACTACTTTTTTGGCTTCTTTTTTAAAGAACACCGGGCATCACACACAATAATTCGTTAGAAATTCATATTTTGTACTTACTTGATACGAGCATTAATAAGCTTTTTGCACTAGAGTAGCACTGCACTACATAAGTTAAACCAAAATGGTTAAATTTATTAACCCTTAGAGGCTTTTTATACTTACGTGAATTAAATTCAACTTTCAGTTATTAGTTTATACACCTATCTGTTACAGCCAAAATAAGCTTTTTTTTTATACCACTAAGGTGGCAGACAAGCATACGGCCCACCAGAAGGACCGGTGGTCACCGCAGCCTATGAACGTTTGCAACACCAGAGGCGCCACACTCGCGCTGCTGACCCTAAATTAGTATTTAAGGCGCTTGTACTGAGAATTTACTCTGAACCCTTTCAATATTGGTAAGCATTGTAAAATATATACTCTTAAATAAGTTATAATATTCCGTGTTATAATTTTGATAGAAATTCATTAGGTTGAAACTTGAAGGAATTAAAACGAGCATTCATTAGCTTTTTGCATTAGAGGTGCACACATTAGTTAAACCAAAATGGTTTTGAAAATGGCATTCAATTTTTTCTTGCACTCAAATTATTAACCCTTAACGGTAAGTAAAAAGTTTTAACACCTATCTGTAACAGCCAGACTGGGTGTTTAAGGCGCCATTATTATACTTAGAATTTATACTAAGCCCTTTTCTAGACACCAAAAAGTCTAACTTCAAAGATTTGCGGTTCCTTTGAATTCGGGCTTTATTTAAGTGAGTAATCCTGCAACTTACGTATTTCACTTAGCTTGTACCTACTCCTATTTTTAATTAAACTTCATTTCTCTTTTAGGGTTCAGTGCACAAAATAAAAGTCCATTTGCACACAGTCTTTCAAAAAAGACACATTATTAATAATATCTTTATTGTAGTAGGCATTGCGGCTTTTGGGGTCAAGAAGAACGCGGGCAGTCAGGTCGTCAGGTCGTTTACTTGTTTCTATCTTTGTAAAAAAAAGTTATATAAGTATAGCGTGACATTTTTTTTTACACAGACACCGCCACTTAGGTCAAAAGGTTCTAGACTGCTGATAAACATCCTTATATATTTGTATAATATAGGTACCATGGACAACATTCAAACTCCGAAGCAAACATTTGTAGACCACACAAAAATTTCACGAAAGAAAAAATCCTCTAGCAAAAGCCGATGCTGCTATAGATTCAGCCGTCAAAAACATACCCTCAACTTTGATCTTGAGTCCATTTAGCACGGTGGACCCTCAACCCTCAAATACTCTGATTGAAAGTTGTACCAGTCACAGCTATAAGGGTTTGTTTTCATTTCTCTCGTTTGAATTTGGCACAGTGCCAAATGATCGATACATTTTGGCACTATGCCATACCATATGGCGACGGGACAAAAAAACTAGAAGAAATAAGTTCACTTGTTGTAATAATTTAACGTTCATTTCGTGAGCTTTGATTGGTTTTAGTACAGTTAGGGTTTACCGCATTGGGCTGTTTGTAGAAAGTCTTGGAAATTTTACTAAACTTGTGAGGAAACCTGTTGATTTTGATTTTATCTGACATTTATTGCCTTTTTTGTTCTTTTATTTTACGTCTGGCTTTATTCTGTCGAAGCTTACGATGTATTGCGCGCGCAAGTCTTACTCAAATCGACAAATATCACACGATTTCCTCTCCTATCTGTGTGAAACCAGAAAACTTAGGAGTACCCTCAAAAGGTGATTCCTGACACCTGATATGTCTCAGTCAGGAAGCCCTGGTAACACCTGAACATGGTTTGGTTTGAGATGATCAAATCCCTATTCAAACACACGCTGGATCATGCGCAACAGCAAATATTAGTTTTTGAAGTCCCGTCCAGTCCAATGATATAATACAACACGATCAAATATGTGAAAAAATCATTAAATTTTAATAAGATTTTGATTCCATTAACTAATCTTCCACAATAAAATATAAGCGAAACAGTTGATCGAATTTATTTGATCTGTTATTTATCAGATACACAGTTTTCTTGGCAGTGAACAAAATTTAGTGAGTTAGAGCTACGAGAGAAACTGTCATAATCGATAAAAATACTACATAAATATTCTTATGAATTTACATTATTTATGAGATGAGTGAATTATACCGGTTGTTCCACTAAATACCTCAAGAAGAACACGATGATTTTAAAACGGAAATTGATGGATGATGGTGATGTTTATAGATCGATAAGAATTGAGTTTTATGATCCTTATGGAAGATTTTCGTAAGTAAATTATGTAAGTATGAAAAGCGGTGGTTATAAGTACAAGATTCGTAGTGTTGCTATTATCTTTATTCTTTGCTATTAGTCTATAATTATTATTTTTCAACAATCACAACTGAAAGATTTCATAATATAAGTACATTACATAATATTATTGTTCCACTCGCGTCTCAAGCAATACTGACTAGCTGACCCCGCAACTTCGTTTACGTCATAAAAGGTGTATGAAAAGAGAGGTATTTCTTCATCAGACTCATTAAGCAGCGCGTGAAACAGCCCTGTTTGCTTAATCAATCATAAAAGAGCTTAAAGATTATGTCTACTTTACAATAGTCTTTATCATTAAGCTCTTTTATGATTTAGCCAACACGCCAGTTTAATTAAAATTTTCAAAATATCTGAATCTTAAAAGTATTATAACTTTTTTATTTATAAACCGATGGACATGAAATAGACGCTAAATGTTAAGTGGAGCAAACCTCAACACAATAAAAAATCGCATTGCAATCGGTTAAGCGGTTACTGAGATTACAACCGTACAGACAAACAGATATACAGATATACAGACATACAGACAACATACAGACATACAGACAAACAGACAAAAATTCTAAAAATCATTGTTTTGGGTTCTATTGCGTTCATAATATATAATTTTTTTCTTAATTATCTTCTATGTACAGACAGCGACCTGTTACGATTTTATTATATGTATGGATGATTAGAATTTCTACTGTTATATAATTTTAGACGCAGAATGTATACTGCAGTTACAGTATTTAAATGCAATGTCAATCAAAGCCGCTTGACATTTGACATTTGAAACCATATTCGTCCCCTCACCCTGACATCTGGTGTCAGTTAACCTGCATTCAATAAAGATGAGAAGTACCGCTCCCTCTAAAGTACCGCTCACCCATTTGGCACTTTGCCCAAAAACAAAGCATTGATCTCAACATTAATTTCTGTTTATTTGATGCATATTGCTCCTCAATGAATATCTGCATTATGTCAGGTTATTGAAGCTTTTATTTATTGCTATCGGATGTAGTCGAAATAACTTGAATGCCGAAGTAGAATTTAAAAGCAATCGACAGTCAGACGGTATACCTACTTGAAACCGTCTAAAGATCAATCTGCAGCTTTCTTTAATCTATACATCTATATTACATATAAATAAAATTGGAGTGTCTGTTTGTAATATTAAAATAACCGCTTTCTACTACATGTATATACGGTTCACATACCAAAATATATATTTTTTAAATTTTTGTCTGTCTGTCTGTCTGTTTGTTCCGGCTATTCTCTAGAACGGCGGGACCGATTTGGACGGGACGTTCACTGGCAGATAGCTTATGTAATAAGAAGTAACTTAGGCTACTTTTTTTTTTACATTCCAAGCGGACGAAGTCGCGGGCACAGCTAGTAGTATAATAATATTTACTGAAATGAATGAAAACCCATCTAAGCGCATCTTGTACAAAAGCTGTAACTTCAATCAAATCGCCATCTATAAAGAAATTCACGATTCACGAGTTCCACAATCTGTTCGTTTCAAAAATTTCAATTGACAACATCTTTTATTCCACCGATCAATCGGGAACTCAACAAGTGCGAGCGTGACAAAAACTTGACAGTCGTGTTCAACACGTAATACTGGGCACGAGGTACGAGGGGTGAGGCTTAACAATGAGACTTTGAGGCCTCAAACTAGATGTCAGCGATGAGCGGGTCGACGACGGCGAATAGCGGCGAGAGCCCGGTACGAGATTTAAGGCTTGTATGTTCGAAAGAGACTCATCTTGGGGTGAACTTTATACTAGGAAATATTCTTCGATTTGATCTGATAAAATTATATTGTTGTAATTTATTAGATACTCTTGCTTTTTTTACGTATCAAAACACGATTAGGAATACTTTGTTCAATCGAAATCGCTCTCGAAAAATGAGATTGCAAAAATCTTTACGAGTAATGTACTTTTTTTATCTAAATATATGAGTTTAATTCTCATAAAATCTTGTCATAAAATAGATAATAGGTCTTTAAAACAATATTTTACGTATAGATTTTTTCTTAAAACCCCTCAGATTTTATAACAGTAATATAATGTAGGTATTAGAATTGAATAAAATCCGGCAAAAGCGTACGCTGCAATCGTTCGAATTGCCTTAGGATTTGTCAAGGTCGAACATTGCAGCCTTAAGAGAGTAATGGGCTCAGGAGATAATGAATGTAGCTTCAGTGTGCGTGCTTTCTTTGCACGTGTGTGTGTATCGACGTCTATGTACACATGATTTTGACTCAAGTCGCTTGACCGTGTCTGGTGCCCATAAGGCGATACTGCGCTTGCACATGAGAAAACCGCGCTCGGTGCGTGATTTCTTTGTACGTGTGTGTGTGTGTGCATCGACGTCTATGTACACATGATATTGACTCAAGTCGCTTGACCGTGTCCAGAGCCCATAAGGCGATACTGCGCTTGCACATGAGCAAAACGCGCTTGGTGCGTGGTTTCTTTGTACGTGTGTGTGTATCCATCGACGTCTATGTACACATGATATTGACTCAAGCCGCCTGACCGTGTCCGGAGCCCATAAGGCTACACTGCGCTTGCACATTAGCATACCACGCTCAGTGCATTTGTTATCGTTTATTCGAAGTTGCCTTTCTGCTGCGCCTACTCTCTAGTACTCTGACGCCGCGCTCCCGCTGCAATCGCTATCGCCCCGCTCATCGCTGTCATCCAGTTTTAGACCTGACAATGAAACTCTAATGCAAACAGCAACGTAGCGAAAACGATCACCGATTGTGGAAAACGTTTGAACAAATACCGAGACAGGGTGGTGCCTGCAAAACAATGGAGACTCCTGGCTGGGGCCCGTCAGTGCTGAATTATCATCTATATAGAAGTCGGTGCAAATAGAAATGAATGAGGGTCGAATGAAAAGCCACGGTTATGAAAATTGCTTGAAGACGGACAAGTTCTTTACTTGTCATTTTTGCGTTTATTGGAAAGTTACTTGGATGAATGCATCAAAGGAATTGCAATTTCGTTGCAATGAGTCTCTGACGTGTGATTTGTACATGCAATATGGTTCTTTGCAATTATAGATTACTAGCTTACCCGCGCAACTTCGTTTGCGTCACATAATAGAGAGTATATCACCCGTTCCCGATGCATTATTGAATTCATTCGTTACAAAAAATGTGATGATAAATGAAGAACCGCTCGACCGATTTTGTGCAAACTTCACATAAACCACCTACTAAATAGTTCGAACAAAGCCTAAACATTTGGTTTGGATAAGTGAGCCCGTTCTTGAGTTATAAAATTACAACGAAAAGTGGCATTGATTTTTATATATATAGATAGATTGATAAAATTCAACTTAATGAGAAACATAGGTATGTGCTTTAACACGTTTATATTTCTAAATATTCGCTGGCAATCGAGGACAGATTATAACTGTGTATTATCCCTCTATAAACTTTTACTAGTTCGACAGTATTTATTATTATTTCATGCCTACAGTGCATATAATATTTTTATGTTACTAAAGTGTTATGAAACGCAAAGTCAGAAAATTTAGTCGATGTTTGTATTTGAAATGACAGCAACTCATTGACTTCATTATCTCAGCAACTCATTCAAAATCTACGACACATACTTATTTTGAATTTAGTTACCTGATTCTTCTCGTCTACTGTTAGCTGTTTTACGAGTATCGTATTTAAAATTTATTTTTATTAACAATGTACATAACTAAATCAGAAATTTAATGTTTCACATTAAATTATCATTTTAAATTCTAGCCCTGCTCGAGACCTATAATTTTTCTATAAGCAATGCTAGAACTTAAAACGAAACTTAACCTTTATGATTTTATTAGCATAAACCTCTGTTGTGATGTGTCATAAATATTTTTAGTTAAATCTGACAATGTAGAAGTAACTGGCCTAAGCAACATTAAACCACGTTTAAAGTGCAGAAAATGCAGGGTAAATAGCATACTTATATGGGTATGAAATCGATTCGTTTAACATACGGTAGCATAAAATATAACGTCTTTACCAAGCCACGCTATCATTAATAGTTAGTGCGCACAGACAAAGTTAAATTGAGATGCAAAGTTTGTAGGGTTGAACGCGTTCGGGATCACAATATTGGTATGTAACATTTAATTTGTACTTCAGTCGATTTTAATCCGGGAAACATTCATTTATTAATTCTACACATCGCATTAAAAAACTTTTGCTTACAACTTGTAAGCAAAAGTGTTTTAATGGGATCACAATATTGGTATACAACATTTTATTTGAACTTCAATCGATTTTAATCTAATTTGTGGGAATCCTTCTATTATGAATTCTACACAAGTTTTAAGCAAAAGTTTTTTAATGATGAACTAGATTAGACTAGACTTAATCTCTGTTTAATATCAAAATAATGTACCAAAAATGTCTCTAAATGATCCTAATGGACTTTAAACACAAACTGGTTGCTGAAATAGTTAAATGGTTTTTTCATACCTTTATTATATCTGTCTGTTGAGATTTTTTTTTCTGCAGAGTAAACGAGTATTTTCCTATTGTCTAAAACGGCCACTGATTTTCTTTAAATCAATTTAGAGTACCAGTGTAAATCATCAAAATGTCCTCGAAATATACTGCTCACTCGATCTTGTCTCGTTGTATTTCTTTTTTTATCACTTTAGTTTGAGGTCCGCAGGTCTTAACTAATTCATTCTTAGACACCATTTTTAAAAAGGACGATCTAGGAGGACCGTAAAATATAACAAATTAATTATAATCAAGTTTGTTAGATATTGTGAATGTTGAATATTCAGTAATAAAATATTCACAGATCCATACTGTTATTAAAAAACAGAAAGCAAAACACTCTCAAAAGTAGGTAACATTATTCATACAAGAGTACTTACTTGCATTGTTACTGTATGCATAACTTTGCATACACTAATAAATTACAACTCTGTGCAACTCACAGCCCTAGTTTAAAGTAAAGCTGTAAAACACACACTGCTGCACTACGGTGAATGACATATTTGTAGGTTTTACTTGGTACGTACCTATGTACTATACTACTTTACCAAGCGAAGTAGGCGATTCAAATGTGACCAAAAATGTCTATGATCGATCTGGTTTTTTTTGTCCTGTACAAAATTTACGAAAATGGATACTAGAGCGCGGTTTGTATCCTTGCGGATGGTATTAAGGCGATTCCACTGCCTGTGGTAGGCTGCAGGGGCGGTTAGGGCTATTTCACGCGTCGTTCTAGAACGCTTGGTCAAGTAGTTAATATTCATACATTCGTAGTACGAGAGCTCTTAGATCATTTAATGGGCATGAAGGAGCTATATACGCGCATAACAACTCCAGAAAAGATACCTCAGACAAAAAAATGTGAAAAGTATGCCGTGTCTTGGTTTTAATGTGTTTTAATAATGTATGTAAAACAATAATTTTTTGAATGATACATGCGTGCAAGTGACCGACCCGGAAATCGACCCCAGGGACGCGACGGCAGTCGATTACTCTACCAAATACGTCACCGAGGCAGTCTATGCGCGTATCATATTCTTTGTCTCCTACAGGCACCTAGCAATGGTGATAAGAAGAATGACCCTATAAAAAAATTAATTTGTCTCAAAAAATCTTCTATATATTTTCATGAGATTTTAAATAGCCATGGAATTACACTCATTTAATAACCATAGCAAATGTCATAAATGTAGCAGTAAGATTGAAATGCTGTTGAAACTTGGTAAGTAGATGTATTCTGTGAACCGCATCAAGATTTTTATATATATATTGGTAGGGACCGGACTGAGTTTCTTGGGGTGTTCTTCTCAGTCTGTAGCATTTCCGAACCCCCGGTAGAGTCACAAAAATTTTGACAAACCTAAATAATTTTTTTAAAAATTTCAAAGGGAATAAATTTTATTTTATTTTATTTTATAAAACTAGAAAAAAGCAGTTAATTTTGGGGGTCTTCATACTCAGAACTGAAACTCGAAATTTTTTTTTTCATCAAACCCATACGTGTGCGGTTCTATAGATAGGTCTTCAAAAATGCTATTGAGGTTCCTAGCATCATTTTTTTCTTAAGTGAATAGTTTGAGCAAGAGACACTTCCAAAGTAAAAAAATGTGCCCCCCCCCCCCCTCCTCTAACTTCTAAACTAAGAGAACGATGAATCTAAAAAAAATATAAGATGTACATTGCCATAAAATCATCTACCAACGAAAATTGGTTTGAACCAGATCGAGTTGGTAGTTATTTTTTTAATACGTTATAAACAGCAATTTTTGCCTAGAAAAATCTTTACCACTGCGAACGTGTTAAAACATCAATGAAAGTTACAACGAACTACAAGAACTTTTATATTATATTACTTGCTGCTACGGAACCCTTCATGGGCGAGTCCAACTCGCACTTGGCCGGTTTTACTTTTCTCTGCAACTGATGTACTGCAATACATAGATGTAACGCTAAGATGCTTCTACCATCAAAAACCTCATCTAATTACGTATGCCTGTCTAATATAGTTAAGGAAGTTCCCGGCAATCTTGTCTAAGGTTGTTTACACTTTGTTTGCATTTGCGCAGCGTAGTTCCTGACGCGTCTCACTTCTAATAACGTTAAATAACTAAAGTTTCGGTACTTTAATGTCTACGTGTAATATATCTTCTGTTATAACTGTTACTTGATATGTGGCTTTGTTGAAAATGTTTCGCGGCTTCCAGAGAAATAAATTAGAACTCAGTTTGTAGGCTTCTTTGAAGTTGCTTTCATATTGTATTGAAATTTAATCAATCATTATTTTCTTACGAACCATATTTTCAATATTGAACATAACTTTTTAACGAAACTCGATGTTTATAGAAATGTTTATTTTTACAGATCTTTATATAAGTACATTTATTATTCCTTAAATCCACTTGAAAAATTTTCAGCTGAGTATTGTAGGTACTCTGTCAAAAATTGAAATAAGTAACTCTTTAGATTAGACTGAAACCTCTGAATGTTTTTAATTACGTCATAAGCTCGTATCATTTTAGTCCCTCTATATAAATTAGATTGCAGAGGGGCTTATGGCGAGACTTGTGTCTGTAGTCTGTGACTCTGTTGCATTAAATTACGTCACTATGTCACGTGGATTATCTGTTCAAAGTTTGAAATAAAACAAAAATGACTGCGTCAATCGGATCGAACTTTCACTTTCACAATAAACGTTAGAGGGGCAGTCGGGTGAGACCGACTCACTGCTTCTTGTTTAAATAGTAATGGATAACAGAGGGGCAAGTGCGAGTTTCGGCGAGCGCCTGTCGACATTCACCGGTGAGCGCGTTACCGTCGGTTTGTATGGAATCGAGACAAGTTCCCGCGTTTACAGCTAGGTGGCGGGGTCTCGATTCCATACGAATTGGCGCGCCGTAAATGTCGACAAGCTCACGCAAAAACTCGCACTCGCCCCTCTGTATTCCCATCCACATTACTAAAGCTGTGATCTCATGTACATCTGAATTTACTTTGACCCTTAGGTATAATCACTTTTGCTTAATTTTATTTCATATACTCTCTATACGAAATTTCTACTTTATTATGGCCCGTAACTGATAACAGATTCTAGTTAAAGAAAAATAATACTTTGCTGGCATATAAATATAGTTGCATTTAAAAGTTAATATTAATTTATTATACAAGTATAAAATCAATCACGAACACATTATGGATGTTGTGGTTTCAACAAACGAGTAGTTTGTATGTTGTTAAATGAGAGCATCAATCTCTCAATTTATATCTGTTGGCCGGTTCAGTGGAGATATACATCTTCACCAACCAATTTAAGTCATATTTTTTTCTCTTAATTAGCCAATAAATATATATTCGATGGTCGTACGAACAGATTATGTCATATAAATATTATCACTTCGCTACAAAATCGTAGTCTGATGGTCAAAGATGAACCGTCTGACTCTACAATTTTAAAAATAGTGTGTAAAATAAAATGCAACTTCCACTAATAAATTTAGAGTTTAAAATTGCTTGCTAACAGTCTAGTGACAACAGTACATTAACATTTCAACCAGAATTTGGGAAACAGAGGAGGAGACATTATTTTAGCGACATTGAAAAATGTATTTTTGTATTGGTTAGTTGCATGATTTATATTTAAAAAAAGCTGTATTTTGAATAAAAGTGGTTGATGGAATGTAATATGAGCGTTTAAATATGAATCCAGCTGTACATTATTTATAGAAATGGTTAGAGAAATACTATTTTACCGGTGCGTAATTATTTACACGAACGCACGAAAGCATAGTACACGCAGGTAATCTATAATAAATTCTTCTGGTTCATTGACCACGGTATTATAATGTAAACATTGAATTACCGTGCTTAGGTGAAATGGTAAGGCAGACGTTTGCTGTAGTCGAAGCCTTAAGTTAGAATCCTGAGTAGGGATAAATGGCTTTGTGATTCGCAATTCGCAAATTATTGGCAACTACCAATTAGATTTTGTAGTTTAGATATGCTCCATGGCATCTTCCGTTATTTTTGGTGGGAATAAAAGAGTGCCTGCTTATGAGGTATGGCAGGAGTGTTTTCTTAGTTGATGTCACGTCACAATGGCTATCTGCTTACCTATCAAATTTGAGCTCATTCCGTTCAGCGATTTGGGCTGAACTATGATAGATAAATTCAGTAATTTTCAGCCACGTATTCATTACTTACTGAACTTTCATATGCTTTTGATTAACTTTTTTCATGAAAATGAAAATGAAAATGAAAATGAAAATGAAAATATCTTTATTCATTTAGGTTACAAAGTAACACTTATGAACGTCAAAATTTTTGCTTCTACATTTACATTTACTGCCAGATTCGCAAAGCAATAGGTAGAGCCTGTGAGGAAGAACCTGGCAAGAAAACTCACGGCCACTCTTTTCAAATAGTCTTAGTACATTCGTTTGTCATGCAATAAAGATCAACAATTTTGTCTACACAAGCGACATTTACAATCGCGCCCAATTAAGTGAGGAGCAAGCAACTCATGTCCATGTCTCTGTATCATTAAAATAGTCATCAATAGTATAGTATGCCCTTTTTAAAAGATGTGTCTTGATTTCCCTTTTGAATCTATATAAAGGAAGGTTCATAATATTTAAAGGAATTTTATTGAATAGGCGCACACCAAGTCCTTCGAATGAGTCGTGTACCTTATGTAATCGAAAAACCTTTCCAATCAATTTATGCTTATTTCTAGTATTTATTGAATGTACGTCACTGTTCTTAAGATATAGATGTATGTTCTTTTTAACAGACATGATGTTCTCAAATATGTATTGCGATGCAACCGTTAAAATTCCTATTTCTTTAAACTTCTCTTTAAGCGATTCTCGAGCATTTAATTTATAAATTGCACGTATAGCTCTTTTCTGAAGTACAAAAATTATTTGTATATCTGCTGCCTTGCCCCACAGCAAAATGCCGTAAGACATGACGCTATGAAAATAACTAAAATAAACCAGCCTGGCTGTTTGGACATCAGTGAGCTGTCTGATCTTGGTAACGGCTAAAGCCGCCGAACTGAGTTTTGCTGCTAGACACGATATTTAGGCAGTCCACTGTAATTTTCTATATAAAGTGATCCCCAAGAATACGGTTGATTCTACAAGATGTAGGGTGTCACTGTTCAATGTTATATTTGTTTCATAATTTTTGACATTGGGCATGGTAAATCTAATACATTTTGTCTTTTTAGCGTTCAATAGCAAATTATTGGTTGTGAACCAATCTACAACTTGGGCTAGTCCACCATTTACGTTGTCAAAAGTACTTGGATTGCGATCAACTTTAAAAATAAGTGATGTATCATCAGCAAATAGAACAACATCGCACAAGTTCTGTACATAGAAAGGTAAATCGTTGATGTAAATTAAAAATAAAAAAGGTCCTAGAATTGATCCTTGCGGCACACCCATAGCTACAGAAGCTCCAGAGGACCGACTTCCATTAATGTCAACATATTGCATTCGATCTTTAAGATAGGAGGCAACAAGATCCATTGCAGAGTCCCTTATACCATAATGATCTATTTTTCGTAATAAAGTTTTATGATCAACGCAGTCGAAAGCCTTGGACAGATCGCAGAATACCCCGATAGCATCCTGTCGATTTTCCCAAGCGCTGAATATATGTTTTATAAGTGTCACTCCTGCGTCAGTAGTAGAACGACCTCTTGTAAACCCATACTGCTCGTTGTGTAGTAACATATTTGAACTAAAATGTGATTGTAATTGCTGCAGTATAATTTTCTCAAAAATTTTGCTAATGGCAGGCAGTATTGAAATAGGTCTAAAGTTACCAGGGTCTGTTTTGGATCCGGCTTTAAAAAGAGGTATCACTTTACTGTGTTTCATTAAATCTGGAAACACGCCTTTATCAACACATATATTAAATGGCCAGTAGTTATTCAATTCCTTCAGTAGTTCACATTCAGCCGTTAATAAATATACATATATCATAACTACATTTTTATAAAAGAAAATTTCGAAAGTTTATATTATATTTGGCTTTAATTCTACATTTCCATTCAGCGAAGTGCTTTCAGCATATCGAGTACATTCTTTCAGTACAAACTTGTATGAAACTCGTGTGTGTACATATTCTTTAGAGCCGTTCGGAAACAGCGTGAGCCTGGGGAGCAATCCAAACGAACGTAGCTAGGGCTGTTACTCTGCAATTAGTTTGAGCAATTTTTTTTTCGATAATGGAGTCCTACTTCATGTTTTTATTGACGTAGGGCTTGCCATTCCCGGTTGGATTGAAAATTAATACTTCTTATCTTATTAATATTATAAATGCGAAAAATGGGGGGGTGGATGTTTGTTACTCTTTCACGCTCAAACGGCTGATCGCATCGGGCTGAAATTTGATAAAGATATACATTTTAGTCTGGAATAACATATAGGCTACTTTTATCCCGGGAATAAGTTTCCACGGGAAGCGGGAACGGGAACAAATTTAACGCGGGCGAAGCTGCGGGCTTCAGCTAGTATATTATAAAGCTGACGAGTTTGTTGGATTTATTCCAACGCTAGGATTTCAGGAATTACGAGACTCGTAGATGGAAATCCAATTGTATTGGCATTTCAAGTCAAGTTCGAAGAAACAGTACTACCTACATTAAAATTTTCTCGAATTTTACATCATCGTTATATTAAACCCTACGAATAACAATGATTATATTATTATTCGTAGATTAAAACCATAGAATAGCAGATCCAAGTATAACGGAGCCTACAAGTAATTAGGAAAAGTTAAACCAACATAAATAACAAGAATAGCTTCAAGGTGTAAAATTATTCCCGAAATAGTTACACTGGTTTAACTTCGTGTTTGGTTCTCCGGCCTATAGACCAGTGCAGATAGCTTTTAAAATATAAAAAAATTGTAGTAGAATGAAACCTATTGCAAGAGGAAGAGAATGTGACAAAAATAATTTACAAGCAATCTGAGGTCCGGAAAGTGAAAAAATGGGGGTTTTAATGGGGGGAAAAGGGGTTTTCTCGATTTCCGACAAAACTACAAGTCCTATGGAAAAATGTTTAATGGCAAAGTTGTAGGAAATAAAAAAAACTACAACTTTTGGATTTACACTTTTTTGACATAACCTCAAAAAGTATTACAAAAACTCAAAAACCCCAGATTTTGAGTTTTTGATTTTTTTCTTCTACAAATATACACTCATTTGCAAAAAAAAACGGGCGGTTTTGATTTTCATTCATCTTTAAAAAGATACAATACCAAAAAGGTTTCAATCGTTTGTACACGTTACTGGCCGGTTTTAAAAATGCCGTGGTATTTAAAAAACTACGTTCTAAATTCAAATTTTCATTTGATGCTCATTTTTACAGAAAACCACACTTTATCCTACATTTTCGGCGCGAAGTTCCAGGAGTTAAGCTCGACTTTCACAACTTTTATTCAATTTTTATCGATTAATTTCATATTCTTGACTGTCAAAGCTTTATTTATTGCTGTTTGGCTGTATCAAAAATGGTAGATAAAGTGGTAAAAGCTACCAAAATTATGGCGCTGCTTGAGAGGGTTTCAGCCAATGTTTCGTGGCCAGGAGGCTAAATGTTAGTCGCTCGACGGTCCAAAGGACCTGGCAGCGATATCAGGAGACTGGTTCCGTCGAGAGAAGGCCTGGTTCTGGAAGAAAACCATGTACCCAAACACGGGATGATCGTTTTCTAGTGAGTCGCGCATTGAGAAATCGCAAATCTTCGTATGTGGATCTTAAGAACAACCTCCAAGAAGTAAGAAATGTGCATATTAGTCTATGGACGGTCAAGAGGAGGTTTCTCGCTGCCAATATACGCAGTCACCGCCCGGCCCGCGGCCCCAAATTACTCCGTGAGCACAGAGTTCACAGGCTTAGGTTCGCTAGAAGTTGTGAATCATGGACTAAAGAAGATTGGAATAGGGTTTTGTTCTCTGATGAAGCCAGGATATCTCTGTTCGGTGAAGATCGACGTCGGCGAGTGCTAAGAAGATAAGGAGAACGCTTTGCAGAGGCATGTTTCGAAGAAATCACACCTTATGGTGGGGGCTCTGTTATGTTTTGGGCAGGAATAAATTCAATGGAACGTACAGAGTTAGTCTTCATTGAAAACGGCTCACTGACTGGGCTTCGATACATAACGGAAGTTCTAATTCCTCATGCACAACCCGCATTGGCCGCTCTTGGTTAAGACTAAATTTTTATGGACGACAATGCTCGCGCCCACCGATACCGCGATGTTAATGCGTATGTGCAAGAGGTCGGCATTCGTCGTTTGGATTGGCCAGCTCGAAGTCCCGACCTCAATCCCATAGATCATGTCTGGGACGTTCTAAAACGGCGTGTGAGATCAGTACACCCGGCTCCGCAGACCATCAGAGAGCTGAAGAATGTGATTACTGCGGAGTGGGAACGTATTCCGCAAGCAAGTATCCGGGATATACTCGCTAGCATGCCCAGACGAATTCAAGCTGTGATTTTAGCTAGAGGGGGTCACACTCGATACTTAACATTTATCTGCTTTTACTTCATTAAAGAAAAACAAACAAAAAAAACCTTTTCATTTTTACTTCATGAGCATATGCACTACTAGCGAACATACTGTACTAGCGAGTTTTAGCATTATTTCCCATAAATTGTAACAAAATTTTATGAAATACTGATGAAAACGATTATTTTCTTATTAATTTACCAAATTGTGAGGATAAAACTACCTATAATTATCAAACAAAGCAATATTAACATTTGAAATGGTTCATTGCTTAGGTGCCCGTTTTTTTTGCAAATGAGTGTATTTGTTTTTTCATGAAATTTGGCAGAAACCTTTCTTTTTAACCGACTTCAAAAAAAGGAGGAGGTTCTCAATTCGTCTGTATGTATTTTTTTTTATGTATGTCAAGCGATAATTCCGTCAATTATAGACGGATTTCGAAAATTTTTTTTTGTAGAATAGGGGTTACTTCTGAGGTGGTCCCATTTTCACCAGGTCAGGATCTGATGAAGGGATCTAGGAGAAAACGAGGGCAACCACCGAAAATTGTAGGGACAATTAGTGTGCTTGTTAACTTTTTAATTAAGTGCTTTAAATGTTCTACACTTTAATGAAGGTCTGGCGTCGATCCGATGATAGAGTCGAAAGACAGTCGAGGGCATTCCTAAACAATTTACAGCAGTTACTTTGTGTTTGGGCTTGATTGATTTGTATTGATGAGAACTTTACACCTAGATTGATAGATCCAACTTCAAAAAAAAAAGACGTGTGGCACTCGGGGACTGCCGCGGTAAAGCTATTACATAGCATTTTTTACCAACTATGCTAGTATAATTATTTCTATATAAGAATACTAGCTGATGCCCGCAGCTTCGCCTGCGTAAAATTTGTTACCGCGGGAAGTTATTCCCGGGATAAAAGGTAGCCTATGTGTTATTCCAGACTATAATGTATCTCCGTACCAAATTTCAGCCCGATCCGTTCAGCGGTTTGAGCGTAAACAAACATCCACACTCACAAACTTTCGCATTTATAATATTAGTAAGAAGTAAGATTTTAAGGCCTATGTTCAACAAAGTAAAGTACCAAGTGCCTACTTGACTGTGGACATTTGGGCTTTTGGAATTTTGTTTTAGAACTTTTTAAGAAGAACAATTATTTTGTAATAAATTATTTTTATGTAACTTCAACCATTTACGCAGAGGCGCAACGGATACTCTTATAACGATGAAATGTTTTCCGTTTTCGAAACATTCCTCATTGCTGCACCACTCCTATTAATCTTCGCATTATGTTATGTAGCCTATAGCCACTATCAATAAATGTACCTACTTACTATCGAACAATTTTTGAAAGCCTACCAGTAGTTTCAGTAAGGCTTGCCTTGGTATGATGTGATTCATGGTCCCTTTGCAGCGTGTGTCCAATCCAGCGCAGCAGCTACACTTCCGACGTTTGATCTGTTGGGGTCTCACTGCAGCGTTCCAATAGTCTTACGTTCGTGATGTTCTCGGGCCCATATGTACCGAGGATCCATTGGAGGCAGCGTTTGACGAAGACTTATAGCTGGTAGCTGTCTTTACTTTAGTGACCTTCCATGTCTCGCATCCGTATAGCAGTTAGCAGTACAGTTTTAACGTTTACTTTGTTTTGAGTTTCACTCTTCGTGTCTATTTTCGCAACTGCCTACGGGGCGCAGCTGTGTAAAGGTTATTCTGGCCTTGGCGAGACTCGAAATGATGTAGGGTACTCTTCTATTCCATCAGTTTCTGACACGACACTCCCGAGGTACGTGAATTAGTGCCTCCACCACATCTCTTGCGTCTGTCGATTTTAATTTCAGTCCAGACATTCGCTGCCTCATCCTGCTCGTTGTCCTGCACGTTGTCCTGCAGACATGCATGACGGCGTGTGTGTGCCTCAGCAGGCACAGGACATCGGCATCATTAATATCCTCCAGGATATCAGTATAGGCCCCATTCTATGCCGCGCCGATTGTTCTTTGCGGTATTCAGCATTATACCATCTATTTTCTATGGATGGTTGTTAACTATCCTGTTATCTTCATAACGATCCTCTAAGGTAGGTACAGTATGTATTTTCAAAAGAGTTTGTGAACTCTATTTTTAATTTCTTTTTCAGAATATTGATGACATTTGATTGATGTCATTTTATACACGTTACGTCTACTACATTGATACATGTAATAAAATTCTAACACGCCGGTGTTTGTATGTAAATTGTTTATACTGAGGAAAATTCTATACTGAGGAATAGTTTTAACCATTAAGCTCTATTTTGATATAGCATACAGGGCAGATTTACACGCTACTTGATGAGTATGATTAATAAATACCTCTAATTTCATAGACCTTGTGTGACGTAAACAAAGTTGCGAGGGTCAGCTAGTTAAAACTAAAAGATAAAACAATAGGTTTCTTCTTTCTACTTAAAAACTATTTTTACAAATTTTATGGTAATAATAGACATTCTTTGAAATATGCATGTATGGTATTGTTGTGACTTTTATGACACGTTTAAAGTACATAGGTATGGGATAGATGGCGCTCGCGGCTACGTCAGCGTGAAATTTTCTTCCCGCTTCCCATGGGAACGTACTCCCGGGTTTGGTTATCTTTATAGCAGTATTATATATAAATTAACAAAACAAAAAATGATACTGCATTGGTGATAATAATAATAAAATGTATGTATATAGAGTACTCACTCATTTTCTTTCACTATTTTTCGTGACTTTCTACATTAATAAATGCACTTTGTTTATTTATATTTAAAACACTTTTTACACAAATTATTCGAGTACAGTTCACTGTTGTACATAGATGATGAATACCTATACACCTATAGTCGAATTTTTATTTAGACGAAGTAAATTGACAGCAACTAATGTAATTGACAGCATCGAAATTGTCATTTCACATTAAGAACTCTAAATTCGACCAACACTCTTAATTCAACTTTGGTCGAGTGGTTAAGACGCGGATCGGTACGCAGAAGGCGCAAGATCGATTCTGGGTACAAGCATCAATTTTTGGATTATTTGACATATTAATAATAATATATAACGACTGCAGAGTTCATAATTGACGTAAACAAAAAAATTATGAATTGCTAGACTAGATACACGAACGTGGCCGAAGGTAGCCGAGAGTGTGACTCGTTTTCGTGACACAATTTCTGGATTCGGTCTCCACGCAAGGCCCGCGATAGAAGCTATGCAATAGCTTAAAAAGAAAGGTCTCAATGTTTTATGTATGTTCACCGTCAATTATAGACGGATTTCAATTTTTTTTTGTTGAATGGGGTTTACTTCTGAGGTGGTCCCATTATAACCAGGTTAGGATCTGATGATGGGATCCTGTAGAAATCGAGGGCAACTACGGAAAATTTATAGGCACAATTAGTGCGTTTGTTAACTTTTTAATTCACCATTAATAAAGGTCTGGAGTCGATCTGATGATGGAACCAAAAGAGATTCGAGGGAATTCCTTAACGATTTACAGCAGCTACCTTATGTTGGGGCTTGATTAATTTGTATTGATGAGAACTTTCACCTAGATAGATATATATTTCCCGTTCACCCGTCACTTAAAATAATGAAAAAAATATTTTCAATAAAAAATACAACCTACTTCTAAGAAATCCTGAAAAATAAAATTTACCTAGCGCAAAGTAATATGTAGTTGATTTATCAGATTTTATTCAATATAATATTGAAGTTGGTGCCATGAGTAATACCTCCCTAAACCTATGAATTTACTTGGCGCCGACTTCAATATGATATTGAATAAAAAATCTGATAAATCAAAATACATATTACTTTGTGCTAAGTAGGTAAATTTTATTTTTCAGGATTTCTTAGAAGTCGGTTGTATTTTTTATTGAAAATATTTTTTTTTATGTCCCTAATTCACTGTATTTTTTTTTGATCTTAAATGTTTATTTTTTCTACTTTTATTGACTTAATATCGCAAAATCATTTAAATTTTCAATCGTAAAATCACCCGTCAAAATATCAGATATTTTTGAATAATTGGTAGGCTTTTTGTTACTTAAAATCTCTTCTTTCTGATGATGTGAAAATAAATATACATCACAATGGTATATTTTCTCAGAAAATGTAAAAGAACTCCAATCATATTTTTCTATTTTATTCATTTATGTACTGTAATTTTAAGCTATTTACTAATATTTAATGGGAGGTAAAGGTTCCCCTATTAAAACCCCCATTTTTTCACTTCCCGACCTCAGATCGTACGTAAATTATTTTTCCTGTTATTTTTGTCACATTCTCTTCCTTTTGCAATAGGTTTGATTCTACTACTAATTTCTTTCATTTTTCATAATTTTTAAAGCTATCTGCACTGAACTACTAAGACAGTTACTTGGCAAAGTAAAGTATAAATGTATTGTTAAACTCGCTTCAGTATTCTCATATAAGTATTAAAGCGATTTAATCAATAATAGAATTTGCCAATTGGATTCGGGCCAAATTTTCTCGATAATTCGGTTATATAAGCAGAAGTTTATGTATGACTTGGAGACCGATATATTTACTCTAAACAACTACGATAATATGTACAGGTAAATATAGTTATGGACATTTAAAAATATTTATTAGTCTGAATTTAGTATATTAATGGTCTGTCACTATCAAAAAGATTAAAGAAGCCCATAGATCTTTTATATTTGATTTGTTATCATAGTGTGACCGGTGCGGCCCTTTTGAAAAAATCATAGACATCTTAAAAGTGGAACAGACTTGTGGCGATTAAATATATACTAGATGGCGTTCGTGTGGAAGGTTTTCTTTTCTTTCTCTATTCCGGTTCCCATGAGACGCCCCAGAGTAAATTTCTATGGAAAACTTAATCCTGAGTTTCATTAAATGCATAGTATAAAATTAATACGGTCGTACACCTCATTTTTTTGCTGTCTCTTTGTTCCGATAAATCTCTGAAACGGCTGAACCAATTTTAACGTTATTTTACAGACAGTTAACCGATGTTAAATAGCGTTTAATGTTGAGAAAACAAATAGTATTGATAGTAAGCCATGGGCAAAGCCGAGAGATACTGTTACTTTGGGTTAAAATGTTACGTAATTTCTCCATTCATAAATTTTAACCTATAAATAATTACTACCTGAACTATTGGTCCAGTTCAGTGAACTGTCCCATCTCACAATCGTTTTCCGCGAACTCCAATAACTCGAATTATCAAAGTTCAAATATTACATTTCTTTACTTTCCACCTGATTTTGAAATCAAAATTTCAGTAGATAATATTTTATATGTTGTTTCTAGAGTTCCGTATCCGGGGTAAAAACGGGACCCTTTACAGAGACTTCTGTCTGTGTCTGTCATTAGGCTGGACCCGTGATAGATAGGGACTTGAAATTTTCATAGATTATGGAATTCTGTTGCCGCTATAACAACAAACACTAATAATAGAAAAAGATCAAGGTGGGGTATCCTTACAAAAATAGTATTTCGATTGCTATTTTTTGGTACGGAAACCTCTTTGTGCGAATTCGACACGCACTTGGCCAATTTTTATTTAACATCGACAAAAATAGAAAACGTATATACAATATTTGCATTTAAGCTAAAAGTAGAATAAAGTCATGCTTAGATTAAATTTTCAAGGCATGTTACGAACTAATTAAGATTTCCCACGGGACGTAATGTTCTCAAAAAGGCCATGTAGGTTTTTTTCAAGGCTGTAGAAATTGTCCCTCGGGTGCTGTTAGTCGTTGGGGCACACGCTTCATGTTCCGTTTAATTTTATATTGTAACAGTATGGTAGAATTTTTAACATGGTTAAAAAAAATACAAAATTTTGTAGCAATGTTTATTTACACGCGGCTTAAATGAAAATATGTCACTGAGAACACAAATTTATATCTAGGACACAAACTTTAGTACTAAAGTTATTATGTCACTTTAGTAGAAAAAATTAAAACTAGCTTTACAAATGCGCATAGATGAGAAAAATTAAGTTAGGTATACTTAATAAAATAATTTTTGAAAAGAAATTAATATGCTAGCTGATCATAAATTTTAAATATTGAAAAAGAATTGGTTGCGAGCAGGATTTGGACCTGCGTCTTCTTGCAAACCGTGCCTTAACCACTGGGCCTACGAAACCTAGGTTTGAATCCTGCTCGAAACCAATTCTTCTTCCATATTTAAAATTTAAAATAAAATCAACAACAACTTGCGGGGTAACTGGAAAACGTAGCCCCTCTTGCAGCCCATGCGCCATATCCTCCTCGGAGCTACTACTCGGGTTCTTCAAGCAGCGAATGATGAGGCACATGATACGGCCACCAAATTTAGGGCCCCTGTCACTGGTCTTGAAAACTGTAACGTTAACCCCCAGTTAGCTTGATATCACCATGGCTTACCATCAGGCGGGCGGCGTCATATGGCGTGCTAAAAGTTTAAACACCTTTGAATGGGAATATTCTTGACGCAGTCCACATTCCGCACTATATTATTTTATTCCCTGCAGAATAATTTCTACCTTTTCGTCATGACGATATTATCCTTCAATATGACGAAAAGGTTTTAACTTAACGTTTTAAATTAACGCCCATTTTCCAAATCTCTACAACACTTTAACAGGACGTCAACAAAACGCTTTCCCAGCGTTTCAAATTAACCTTTGACTTAAACATTGGAACTAGACTGCTCTCGCCCCCTTAGTCTACACCCGTGCTAACCTTAAAAGTCCATTCAGTGCATTAGTTCTCGCTCCAGTGCATCCAGTTAACGAGCCTGATTTTATTTCTGAACTTTCCACATACGATTTGCTAGACGTTTTAAGTGTAGTTTTTTCTTCCGATCTGACTTTTGAACGATATAGTTCGTGTTTTGACCATATACGCTAAGCTGGACGTTTTAGGTGTAGTTATTTCTTCCGATCTGACTTTTGAACGTTATAGTTTTTTGACAACATACGCTAAGCTAGACGTTTTAGTAGTTATTTCTGCCGATCTGACTTTTGAGCGACATAGTTTTTTTGGCAACATGCGCTAAGCTAGACGTTTTAGGTGTAGTTTTTTCTTCCGATCTGACTTTTGAACGATATAGTTTTTTTTGGCAACATACGCTAAGCTAGACGTTATTGGTGTAGTTTTTTTTTTCTGCCGATCTGACTTTTGAACGATATAGTTTGTTTTGACAACATACGCTAAGTTAGACGTTTAAGGTGTAGATTTTTTCTTCCGATCTGACTTTTGAACGATATACTTTTTTTTTGACAACATACACTAAGTTAGACGTTTTAGGTGTAGATTTTTTCTTCCGATCTAACTTTTGAACGATATAGTTTTTTTTACAACATACGCTAAGCTAGACGTTTTAGGTGTAGTTTTTTCCTTCTGATCTGACTTTTGAACGATTTAGTTTTTTTGGCATAATTATGATCACTAGTTTTACTCTACAGCACTACTCAAGTTCTGGAGTTAAGCAGAGTTAAGGTCTTTTTAAATACCTCTCAATCTATCATGTCTATCACAGTCTATTCGAAAAATCTATTTACGAGTACATTCATAAAATCTGGGTGACTCACATACCTATCAACGCCCGGTGAAACTCCACGTAAAGTGTATGACATAAAAATTCTACCCGTAAGAGGGTAAATAAGGGGTTAAAGGCTAGCAAAGTATGTCACGGGGGAAACAAGTTGCACATCTATTATACAAAATATAGGAAAAACTTACTTCGAAACGAAATGTGCATATTATTCGAACGTTTATTTTTCAACTTGACTCAATCCAACTCAATACTAAACTTGCAAAGCAGGCAAACTACCAACTTCATCATCGAAGCATCCGAGCATATCTAGCAAGTTAGCAACGAATCTCTCCAATTTCTACACAAAAAGTTTCATTAATTTGCGCAAACTTCATTAATCTACACCTCTACAAACAATTTCTATCATCCCAGGTTGTTTAAAAGTGAACACAAAAACAGTAAAGGGAGTTTACTGTAATATTTTCACCTCCCCAACTCCTTCCAACCCTCCCCTTTCCTCTCATTGAAGAGCCTCCTGCTTCAGGTTAATGAGGATGCTTGCGCCATTCCAGTTACGATATTTTGCAAACAAAATGTTACGATTGGACTGCTGTTTTGTTTGAACGTTTTTTTTTTGTTTTCTGTTATGAGCATGTTATTGAAGAAGTTTTAAGTGGTATGGTAAATATTGCTAAGTACTTTGTGGTTAATTTTGCGCCAACGAAAAATTTCTACAAATATAATAACATATTTGTAAAAAGTTTTGGTTGTGTTTCAAAAAATTATTGTTTACCAGCTAATATTGTTACTTGGGCGTAAATAAAAAGTTATACCTTTAAAGTTAGGTACAATAAAATTACTGAAAACTATTGCAAACATACGTACCTTATTAAAATTCTACTAAAGGATTAAAAACATGACATTTCCATACAAAAGTTTTATTCAAAATTTATTTAGAAGTTTAACAGACTAAAATAAATAACTTTGCATTAAATTATGAATAAATCTTGCTATAGTAGACCCAAATCTAACATCACATATACGTCATAAATGATTTGTAAAACGCTACCGTTTCTTTAAGATCTGGGAGACCTTTAAAAGTTCTGACGACACCAGAATTCTTTGCCTTGTTTTGAACTTGAGAAGATTTGATGAAATCTTAAAGGGATGTTATTCTTTCACCAAAATCTTTAAATTTTCCCTATTCTTTCTGTTCTCTCCTTTCTTCTGGGTTAGGTATTAGGTTAGGTTAGGTTAGGTTAGGTTAGGTTAGGTTAGGGTATTAGGTTCAGATAACAAAAATTTTGGCTTTTGTATTTAATTCCACCAATTTTTTCTCGACCATTCGACCTGAATTTACGTACATGTGCATAACTAGCAAGACATCAAAATGAAGCCACGTCATTATCGTAAACGTTCATATTACGTACTAGTACCGCTTCATGCGTCACGCATAGCGTTTCGCGGAAACTAATCCTGACAGAGGAATGTCCCACTTCGGGTCACCGTGTGGTTTAGCTCAGATTAATTTCGATCTCATGTGACATGCTCTTGACGTGGCGACAGATGTAGCGCACATTATATAAACACGGGGAAAATGTCTATGTGTAAATCCACCGTCCATTTCTGTTCAGTCGTCTTGCATTGCATAGAAAATGTTCATGTGATTTTGTTGGAAGAAATTAATTTCTACTGGTCTATACTTATCTAATACTAGCTGTACCCCGCGGCTTTGACCACGTAGAAATCGTTATCGCGTAAAATCATTGCCTTCCTTCTGCGCAGTCACGTAAAACGTCATCCTCCCTTGAACTCTCTATACAAAATTTCATTTAAATCGGTTTGAGCGTTTTAGCCTTTAAAATTGTAACAGACAGACAGACAGACAGACAGAGTTACTTTCGCATTAATAATATAAGTAGGAAGTAGGGATTATAAAGCGGAAATATTTCATTGTCTGTTTGTTTGTTTGCATTACATAGGCTCCGAAACTACTGAACCGATTTGAAACATTCTTTCATTGTTGGGAAGCTATTATTCACGCTATACCTAACGATATTCGATACTAACACGTGTTCTGATTTAAATTACTTAGCAGGCTCTTTCACGGAATGGTCGGTTTACAATAAAATTATGGTTTACGAGTTACGCGAATTGGAAGCGGGGATTAATTACTAACATCGTTTATCGCTAAGTTATTGCTGTTTGGGGAAAGATTACAATGATTCCGTCTTAAAAGCTGTAAATATTTTATTGGTGTATTGCTCGTTCATTAGGGATATGGGGCTTTGTAATTTTTATTGTATAAACCAAGTTTTACAAGCGTGGCTAATATGTTTATTAAAACTATATTTGTTACTAGCTGTTGCCCGCAGCTTCGCCCGGGTAAAATTTGTTCCCGTTTCCGCTTCCCGTGGGAACTTATTCCCGGGATAGAAAGTAGCCAATGTGTTATTCCAGACTGTAATGTATCCCTGTACCAAATTTCAGCCAGATTCGTTCAGCCGTTCGAGGGTGAAAGAGTAACAAACATCCACACTCTAAAAACTTTCGCATTTATAATATTAGTAAGATTGATGTGGATATTGTAAGTTACAGACTTATCACTAGTGACTCCGAGAGCTTAAGCGCTGCTAGCAATTGCAATAATTGACATAAGCATAGCAGATCATATTTATTGTATACCAATGTCAAAAATTGTAATAATTTGTACTTACCTATGTTGGACTTAGAACTCCAAACTATGTTAGTAAACATTTAAAAAAAAACCTCCACTTTTATTAAGTTAAAAAAAATGAGAGAATAGTCAGATGAGTTGACAAATGATTTTCCAGCTGTTCCCAAAATTAAATAAGAATCTTTTGGTAGGATATTTTTTTTGTCAACTTTGCTACCATAGCAAAGTAAAACTCTACGCATTTTCCTTGATTATTGGTGTCTCTTGTTATTTCCATACTGCGATCATTTTCGTGTATTCAATACTTACTGTGCGAATTTCGTGACCATTTTCCATTATCACACATCGATAGCACTTGAAGCCGCGCAACCCTTCGTATAAATGAATATAAATGAACAAACACCAAAGGAAATGGTAACACTGAGTGCAAATTGTTTGGATTACCCTCTGAGTACTGATTCAATGGTTGTCTGCTTTGACCCCAAACATTTTAGGTACTAGATTCTGTCTTTATTGCTCGAGTACAAAGCATTTAGAGTATGTATCCTTACGACCGGGTCATACAATTTGACCGATCAGGATGATACTAAAAGGTAGACAAAAGATATAACAATTTCGTAATACACAAATTTTCCATTACTTTAACTACTAACGCAGCGCACGCAACGGAAGCTCTCGAAAGAAATAAATTTTCTCCGTTTTTGTAAGTCATTGCCTCATTTCTGTATACGTTCGACCTGATCATACAATTTGACCGACTAGCATGATACTAGAAGATGACATAAGATATAACATTTGCGTAATACACAACTTTTACGTTACTTTAACCACTAACGCAGCGCACGCAACGGAAGCTCTCAAAAGGAATAAATTTTTCCCTTTTTCGTAAGTCATTGCTGCCTGCCGATCCTATTCATCGTAGCGTGGTGTTATATAGGCTATAGTCTAACTCACCAAATGGACTATCGTATAGTAAGTTCAACTCATCTGTGCGCGCGGCCCTATGTGTGGGTAAACCTCGTATAAACACAGTGACTTCGTGTGTGTGACAAGAGGTACAGTGAAGTACAAAATACAAAAACACTCGTTTAACTAAAATAAAAAACTTAAGGGGTGAAATGTATGTTAAACATATTAATATGTTTGCTGCTAAAAGAATAAAATTGAGGAAATTTAGGATTCGCTGCTCTCTACAAGGTTAATTTAAAAAAATCAGATTCCATATCAAAATGTCCATAGTATTCTTCTTCTTTGTATTACGCCACATCTCTTCATCAATTTGACCTTAACGTTCGTTTATCAATTTCATTATTCCCATCACATTTTGTTCGATGCTATGCGAGGCATTATATTTTTTTTTATTCCCCCTACATTTTCGATTGGGTTTAGTTCAGGATGATACGGTGCCGCGGTGGTAGCCGAAGAACTTTTAAGCCATGTGGCTAAAGAATGTCATCAATCTTATAACAAACTAGCTGACCCTTGCAACTTCGTTTGCGTCACATAAGGTGTACGAAAGGAGAGGTATTTCTTCATCAGACTCATCAAGCAGCGTGTAAAACTGCCCTGCCCTCTCCCAAAGGAACCGTGCAAAATATCGGGATCAAAAGTATCCCAGAACCTTCTTCGGATCATAAGCTCAGATTGTACCAAGTTTCATTTAAATCAATTCAGTAGTTTCAGCGTGATACTTATTCGGGATACAGATATACAGACAGACGGACATGAAAATTCTCAATTACATTTTCGGCTTCAGTATGTATCGATTAGAGAACGCCCTCCAATTAAAATTTTCAAATTATCTTCCAATTGTACAGACTCTCGACCCTCCACAGTTTTTTTAGATGTATAGAGTATGGTCTTTTTACTTTTTAAATCAAGTCATACAGTAAAATTATTGTCATATTTACTGTATAAGCAATGTTTTTTCTGTCGACCATCATCTCTGCATTTCTATTTTTTCCTGCATTAGGATTTGGAGCTCTATCATTTTTCGACTATTCTGTAGGTCCTTTATAAGTTACACAATTCTACCATACATTATTTTGTTATGACTCGAAGGGTTTAGGCAACGTTTTCGTTAAAAGCTCCCGTACACCTGATTTTTTTCCGACATCTCCAACTAATATCGTTATATTTTAGTCAATGTCAAACAAACTCACCAAATTATATACGCAAACCGTTCTCAAGAATCATTGGTGATCTCAGCATGAAAATCAATGCAGTAGTTTTTAAGTTTGTCGTGAAGAACTTTGTTTTATAATAATATTATATGTAGTGATAAAAAATATTAATTACATCGAATTGACACATCAAAAATATTTATCTGACTTCTTAAACATTTTCTCCGTGAAGAACTAGACATTTTCTTTAACGACTGTACCCATGGTATTATCACTTAGAACACTGTGTAATGGATTATAATGTAACCAACTTACACAGGATGTCGACATTGCAGTTACATTGAGAATTGTCATGATATTTAATTTTGTTTCATTATAACGTAAGAGTTGCCTTCAAAACGTGGTAGATGACGCTGTATGCTTTTTGTTTATTATAATTTTTATTTCGCGGCCTTGCAGAGAGTTTCCTGCAAAGACTGCTTGGCACCGCTGGTGTCGTCAATAAGTCGAGTAACGTCTCTATCTCATAATAAACAAATGTACTCTGTGAAGACGGCTGCGTCACTGGCACACAAATGAAAGCTGTATAATTACTAGCGCACGCACACATAGCGCCGCGCGCACTGATGAGTTGAACTTATTATACTGTGATAGAAGTTTTAAAATCCATTCAGTACTTCTTAAGATCCTAGTGTGCCATCTAACAAAGAAACCACAAACATAAATCTTTAATGTTAGCATAGATTTTTTATAAGTACATAATATCGCCATGTTACAACAATCAGTAAAAAACATGGCAAAAACAAGCAAAAAGATGACTATCGTTTCAAACCCAATAAAGTGCAATTTCAGTTATGATTGTGTTTACTTAAAATTTCAACCATTGTTACATTATGGGGTGCTTTAAGAGGGGTGTTAAATCAATTTTCTGAAATGGCTGCGTCATTCATTACATAAGCTCTATAAAAAAAACCGGCCAAGTGCGAGTTGGACACGCCCATGAAGGGTTTCGTAGCAGCAAGTAACATAATATAAACGTTCTTATAGTTCGTTGTAACTTTGATTGATGTTTTAACACGCTCGCGGTGGCAGTGATTTTTCTAACCGAAAATTGTATTAAAAAAAAACTACCGACTCTATCTAGTTCAATCCAATTTTCGTTGGTAGTTTTTATGGCAATGTACATCTTTTTCCACTTTGGAAGTGTCTCTTGCGCAAACTATTCACTTTAGTAAAAAAAATATTTTAGGAACCTCAATAGCATTTTTGAAGACCTATCTATAGATACCCCACACGTATGGTTTTGTTGAAAAAAAAAATTTTGAGTTTCAGTTCTGAGTATGGGGACCCCCAAAATTTACTGCTTTTTTTCTAGTTTTATATAAGAATCTTAATGCGGTTCACAGAATACATCTAGTTACCAAGTTTCAATATCATAGGCCTTATAGTTTCAGAGAAAAATGACTGTGACACACGGACGGACAGACAGACAGACAGACAGACAGACAGACAGACATGACATCATTCATTACATAAGCTCTATAAAAAAAACCGGCCAAGTGCGAGTTGGACACGCCCATGAAGGGTTTCGTAGCAGCAAGTAACATAATATAAACGTTCTTATAGTTCGTTGTAACTTTGATTGATGTTTTAACACGCTCGCGGTGGCAGTGATTTTTCTAACCGAAAATTGTATTAAAAAAAAACTACCAACTCTATCAAGTTCAATCCAATTTTCGTTGGTAGTTTTTATGGCAATGTACATCTTTTTCCACTTTGGAAGTGTCTCTTGCGCAAACTATTCACTTTAGTAAAAAAAATATTTTAGGAACCTCAATAGCATTTTTGAAGACCTATCTATAGATACCCCACCCCACACGTATGGTTTTGTTGAAAAAAAAAATTTTGAGTTTCAGTTCTGAGTATGGGGACCCCCAAAATTTACTGCTTTTTTTCTAGTTTTATATAAGAATCTTAATGCGGTTCACAGAATACATCTAGTTACCAAGTTTCAATATCATAGGCCTTATAGTTTCAGAGAAAAATGACTGTGACACACGGACGGACAGACAGACAGACAGACAGACAGACAGACAGACATGACGAATCTATAAGGGTTCCGTTTTTGCCATTTGGCTACGAAACCCTAAAAACGAACACCATATATGATTATTACAGTTTCAGGATTCCAATAAGTATGCAAAAAGCACCGTAGTTAAAAACTACTACTTGTAGTTTTAGTCTGTAAAGAATAAACCGATAAAATACATTGAAAAAGTCATACAAATGTAAAACAAACCTCCAATGGACATAATTTTATAATTTATTCTTTCTTTTATCTAGCAGCTACTATATCCTATAGTGAGTTTGCAATCTATTCACTATTTGAAAATAACATAATGCCAGAATATCGGTAAGGGTTTGCTACATCCTCCATTTATCTGTTTGTACAAACAGACCCGCTTTACAACCGTAGACTAAACATCAATCAAAATACAATCTACATCGGTCTGAGTGAAGCCCACTTATGTCGGCTCAACAGCTATTAATTTATTGCCAGCCAGTGAATGGTTCCATTGCCGTCTTTATCATATTACATATTACTGGGAATTGAGATTTTGGTCTTATGAAAGATAAAAAAGACGTGGCATAACGTCTTTTTTTTATCGTGAGGGAAAATCCTTCATGGATGCTATGCCGGACTCCTGCCGACTAAAAAACCTCACGTAACGCCCAACAGCCTATGGTTGGGAGCCCCGGGTAAGCTCTCGGAAGGATGTCCCAGGATGGCATGAACGTCTGCCCGTGAAAAATAAGATGAAAATTTAAAAAAAAATGAAATTTTATCTCCTGAAAGTTGATACTGCTTGAAGGTCTCCTCTCGACAGACTGCTGGAAGAAATTTATTTAAAAATTAGAAATATCTTTGCACTAAGTGGACTTTCTCTCCAAAAATTTATCGTGTTATTTTGTACGTGATTTTTTGTGCAATTTGCTCACTTTTCTTTCAATGGCGCTCACAGTCCCGGGTCACTTAAATGTGCTTTGTCAGTAATGTATCGTTTCAACTCGAGCGAAACCGGGGTACATTGCAAGCAGACTCAACAATTATTCTTAGTACTAGCACGTCAATAATAGGAATATCAATAGCATTCAAAACGATATAATGTCAGTTTCCACATACTGCGTTCTAAATGTAGTAGTTCGTAAATCTTCCCATTTCATTGCGCTATTCAATGACGTTCGCTGTAACTAGTTCGAACATTGTTACTGTTTATAGTATAAGGGAAGTTGCCTGAACATTGAACTAGATGAATAGCGCACATACGGGTACGTAGGGAATACGCCTACTTAAGGTTACCGGCCGTTTGGGGCTTTCCCGGAATTGACTTAGTTTAGAAGTTAGGACAACTTCCGGATCAACAGTACTGTCACACGCAAGAGTGCTGAGTTGGCTCTTGCCTAGTTTTGAAAAGTTAATCTGTCTTGAAACCCGCAACGGGTTTAATTAGAAATATATTGGAGGGCAAGATAATAAGTCATCTGCTTCCCCCAGCGATTTGAAGAGGCGACGAAAGTTGTTAAGCGTTGATGAATTATAAAATTAATATGAAAATAGCTTTTTAGATATTTATTGGAAAACAGCGTCCATGAGATCATTGTTCATCCAACCGTGTTAACTGATGTTAAAAATACATGGAGCTAATTAATAATAAAGTGTTGATTAAATCGTATGTATGTTTTAATACGTTTTTTTCTCTGTACATATTTTTTCTAACGCTGTTATGTCTGTATAATACCGACATAAGCTGCATGCCTAAACAGACAGAACATGGAATGTGCGTTTTAAAACCTAAGACCAAGAGAATTTTCAAAATATTTCATAGACTTGAAAAACGCGTTATTGTCGCCCCATTTCATATCAATATTTTTGAGTAAAAGAAGTAAATACATAAATAAATATAATTCCAAGAAATCTTCATTCTCGTGTTACTAGCGTAGAAAAATACTGTTGCACAATACCGAGCTTTTATTTTACTTGTTGCAATACTAAGCATTTGTTATTATCCAATAAAAAGACAATAGAGGAATAAAGTTGACTTCAAAATATACGCGTCGTTCAATAAAACGCCATATTGACGTTCAGAAACAACGTTTGACTGTTATTCGCGTTGTCCAATGAAACTTTTATTTTGTATTTTTAACCCCCGAGCGCCATGTAGCAAAGATAATAGAATAAATATAGGATAATATAATAAATATGCTTCATTGTATACACCGATTATTTTTTATATGAATATGCAAATTATATTCACCTATTCTTCTGAAACATTGGCTGAACACTAGAACGATCTAATTAATATCCCTCATAATCGACAATCAACAGACTCGGTCTTAATTATTTATCTGTATAAGTTTAATTTAATCTGGCTTAAACAATATGAAGTACGCAGTCACTCGTTCGTACATACTCTTTATTAAATTACTAGCGGACGTCACGCGGTTTCACCCGCGTAGTTCCCGTTCCCGTGGGAATACGGAAATAAAATATAGCCTATGTTCACCGCAAGGAGTGTAGCTTTCCAACAGTGTAAGAATTTTTTAAATCGGTCCAGTAGTTCCGGAGCCTATTCGTTACAAACAAACAAACAAAAAAACAAAAAACCAAAACCAATTTCCTCTTTATTATATTAGTATAGATAGATGTCTCACATTAAGCATCTATTGACAATGTAACTTTTTTTTTATATTAAGCTCTACAAATTGACTTCGTCAGCCTTCTAAACTAAGTCAATTCCTGATGGAAAGCCATGGCGCATCTAGCGATTGGGGGCCACACTCACAGTCCGTAAGACTTCTGACAAAGGTCCTCAAGTTGGCGGCCCTGTGATGTGCTCTTCATGTTATTTTTTTTTTTGAAACATGTTTGTGATTTGTGTTTCAGTCGATATCTTTCGTAAACATCGTTCGTTACTTTACGTAGCTTAGGGCTGGTAATTTGTTAAAATCTGTATTGCGGTGTGTAAGTGACACTTAGCAGACTATGGCCTCACTATGACTAAATAATTATATTATTGCTTTCGCCTAATGTTGTGTAGTGACCGTAACATTAAGGCTTGTATGTTCAAAAGAGGCTCATCTTGGTGTGAACTTTATACTGGGAAATATTCTTCGATTTATCTGATAAAACTTTATTATTGTAATTTTTTAGATATTCTTGCGTTTTTAACGTATCAAAACACGATTAGGAATACTTTGTTCGATCGAAATCGCTCGTGAAAAATGAGAAATATTGCAAAAATCTTAACAAGTAGGTAATGTACTTTTTTATGTAAATAAATGAGTTTAATTCTCATAAAAACTTGTCATAAAATAGATATAGGTCTTTAGAACAATATTTTACGTATAATTTTTTTCTTAATACACCTCAGATTTTATAACAGTAATATAATGTATTAGAATCGAATGAAATCCGGCAAAAGCGTACGCTGCAATCGTTCGAATTGCCTTAGGATTTGTCAAGGTCGAACATTGCAGCCTTAACGAAATGCGCTAAGGTTGTGGCGGAGCCTCTTTTTGTGCGTCTGACTTGTTCAGCGTTTTTCTCTCAGGCTATTGTGATAAAAAGGTCGCGCCATTAACTATTGCGCTTTTTTTTTAAATGAGGAACATCCGACATGGATGCTATGCCGGACGCCTACCGACTAAAAACGACACGTTCCCTGCTTGAATGCCTTCGGTTGGGAGCCCCGGGTAAGCCCTCGGAAGGATGACCCCAGGATTCATATTGTGAAAGCTTGTAATATTCGTTAATTAAGGCCACACCCAGGGCTAACGACCTTGAGCATATGGGCGATATGACTCGCCAACATAGAGTAGCGCAACTACAGAGACATCAGAGTAAAAGAACCACGGAAGAAGAAGAAAATAGTAGCGGAAATGCGTTCCTGGCTTCACCAAATAAACAAGAAAGTCTCACCCGACTACCCCTATCTTAAACATTTATTGTGAAAGTTCAATCCGATTGATGTTGTCATTTTTGTTTTAGTTCAAACTTTGAACAGATGACCTAGTGACGTAGTTTAATGCAACAGAGTCACAAACTACAGACAAAGTCTCGCCATAAGCCCCCCTGCAATCTATTTTATAGCGAGAGGCTAAATGTAAATTAAAAAACAAACGGTTATATACAGACATAAGGGGTCTTCCACCCGCTTGAAATTTTTATTCCTTTTAAGAAACAAAATTTCATTTCAAACCAACAAAAATATGTACGTACGTAAGCGTGGTAAACGCAGTTGCGAGGGTCAGCTAGATATGTATAAATAAGAAGCGCTTGTGGCATTGCGGACTTGGTGTTCTGTAAATGATCACTGTAGTAAGCAACTTTCACTATGGCCAGTCCTTGGATAGGTGACCATCCATGTGACCACTTTGTGACAGTTATTTAAGCGTTTCCGTGCTTTGGAAGGCATGTTAAGCCGTTAGTCCTGGTTGCCCGTAAAATGGCAATCGTTAAGCCAAGTTGAAGGCCTTTTTGGCAGCTTGAACTATTTCAACAGCAGGCAGTCACAACCTGCGCCTGTCTATCTCAACACGGCAATACGGCTCACCACCTATTACGTGAGACAAATTCTAAAAAGGTGAAACGTGGGGACATAATAATATGCCTCTGCCTACCTCTTCGGGGATAAAGGTGTGACCATATGTATGTATGTAACTAGCTGACCCTCACAACTTCGTTTACGACGCTTAAGGTGTATGAAACATGAGGTATTTCTTCATCAGTCTCATCAACCGGCGGGTGAAACTGCCCTGTTTGCTTAATCATAAACGAATTTTAAGATTAAGCATATTGTAAAACTAGCTGACTCTCGCAACTTCGTTTACGTCACATAAGGTTTGCAAAAGGAGAGGCACTTCTTCATCAGACTCATCAAGCAGCGTGTGAAACGGCCCTGTTTGCTTTATCATAAAAGAGCTTAAAGATTAAGTTTATTCTAAAACAATTCAGTCCCCGCCTTCGGCGCGGACTGAATTATTTTACAACAGCCTTTATCATTAAGCTCTTTTATGATTCAGCCAACACGCCTGTTTAGATTTACCGTCACATTCCAAGGAACCCTTGAATTATAGGTTTTGAGAAAGTTGAGATATCTCTAATTCCTGAACTACAAAACCCTCAGCACTGAAACTTGTGAAGCAATCCTTAAAGTACTACCGTTATAACACTGAAAAAAAAATTGGAATCGGACCACGCATTGTGAAATTACAACTAAAAAACCATATTGTCTTTCATCCCCTCTCCCAAAGGAAGCTCGCTGAATATCGGAATCAAAGTTTCCATTCGGATCCATTTATTATTATGTTTTATTATTATTGAAGGATGTTCTCTAATCGATACTGAATCCGAAAATGTTATTTAAAATTTTCATGTCTGTCTGTCTGTCTGTATCCCAAATAAGTATCACGTAGAAACTACAGAATCGATTTGAATGAAAAAAATGATAAAGCAACACGCAGGTTTAGATTTACCCTCACATTCAAAGGAACTCTTGAATTCTAGGTTTAGAGAAGTTGAGATGTCTCTAACTCCTGAACTTCCTCGGATCAATTTTCATTCAAATCAGTAGTTTCGGCGTGATACGTATTCGTAATACAGACGGACATGAAAACTTTAAATTTCATTTTGGCTTAAGTAGGTATCGATTAGAGAACGCGTTCTTTTTTTTTTAAATAGCTTCCATATTCAGACTCTCGGCCCTCAACAGTTTTATTATTATGTAAAGATATAGACTAGCAAGAAACTCGGCGGGCACTCACTTTGTTCACTTTTATACCTTAACCAATTTGCCGGTAGATGGTGCCTACTTGTGGCGACCCACAAGACGTACTAAGCTAAAAGAGTCAATTCTTTCAGCTTAGGTGGAGAGCAGTGTCTCAAAAAAGCAGTGTGTTAATAATAACTATAATATAAGTATTTTCATCAGTTGTCTATATCCCTTAGCACAAGGTTATAATAGCTTAAGTTGTGTGCAAATGTCCACAAATATTTCTTCATTTAATTATATTGAAATGATTAAGTACCGCTTACAATATAAGCATGACCACCTTTCGAAGTAATTTAATAAATCAATACGAAAAATAAGTTGAAATGCATTATATTCTCATGTAATGCAGTATGCATTGTGTAACTCGGGCTCTGGCTCTGTTACACGCATTACTCTGTACATGAATGAAAATATAACATTTTACGAGAATATTTTGCAGACCAGAGCGACACACGTCCGTCTAGCAACACGACTCCCCCCGCACTAGATTTTCGGGCGAGCGCGGGGAAGCAAGCAATGTGATGTATTCTTTGAATACATTATTAGGTATAATTAGTTAAAACTTATACTAATTTAAAATTGAAGAAAACCATGTTAGACGTCTATGTTTTCTTTAGTCTTTGATATAAATTTTATTATCATTCATTAATAAATACATGTCATAAAACGGCTTCTTCTAAAACATTGTGGGCTAGTTCAGTGATGTTTTACTAGTTATTTATAATAAATACACAATTTCTGATGAAACCATTTTCTGGAACACATCTTGTAGATTTCAAATCTACTTTTGGCTCTCATTTTTCGTATACTAATACCGAGAAGAACGTCTTTATCTGCACCTCTTTTTCGCAAACTTTGTCAACCACTCCCCTTAAGCGGCTCTTAATTTATTGGAATATTACAATTCCTTGAATACTATAACGGATTGAACTTCTTTTTTCTTTCCTGTCTCTCACTACGTAGTACTATTCGTTATTCTGTGCTCTCACCTACTTTTCTCTCTTTATGATGAGCCATTCGAAGGAATAAATGAACGACCACAAGAACTAAAACATAAAAGTTTCGTTTGAAACTAAACTCTCCTCCTCTATTTGCAATGTTTTATTACAATCCTATTTCTACGTATACCTAAGTAAGAATCACCTTCTTTATTTGTTTCTATAAACGAACTCAGCTCTTACTTTCAGCATTCCTGACACGTACAAAAGATACAATATTTGAAGGAACATACACAATGTTACCCTGCTACCTAACATATCATTACCATACAAGCCTTTTCGATAGTAAAGCCATGTAAAGCTTACTCAACAGCTGGCTAGACAAAAATAAATGATGGTGGCAAAAGGCTGTAATTGCTCTGACATGTGACAAAGTCAGTGACTGGAAAAGCCGTGTTCTCAATTTGATTTAAGGATGTTACAGTTTTGGATTTGTCGCGACATTTGTTTTTGTTTTTGATACTTCCTCGTAGTACTATTGTTCTGTTCTAATTATTGATTTGAACATGATCTGTTCAGACTCATTCGCATATTTCATAGTAAATTCATAGAGTCAACTCGTGACCATGGCTGTTGCAATGTAGTCGAAACGTCGAGAGGTGAGCAAAATTTTATGCGTATAAAAGACCCGAAAATCATGAGAAGAATATAAATTACGAGTAAGGGACCACAATCTCAGGGTTCAAGCTGACAAGCAAGTGGTGCACCTGTTGAGTAACGGATCTGACATCGGCCAAATAGCTACCATTTTCAATTCCGAAAATTCAAATCATAATCTGGTCTCTGGCAGTCAATGAAAACGAGCTGCAAACTTGAAATATTTTTTGAAAGATTTGCAACTTGAAAGATTTGCCCCGTCTTAAATCTTGCCTATGGCGTCTGCCTTTTCCAGTCACTGACTTTATCACATGTCAGAGCAATTACAGCCTTTTGCCACCATCATTTATTTTTGTCTAGCCAGCTGTTGAGTAAGCTTTACATGGCTTTACTATCGAAAAGGCTTGTATGGTAATGATATGTTAGGTAGCAGGGTAACATTGTGTATGTTCCTTCAAATATTGTATCTTTTGTACGTGTCAGGAATGCTGAAAGTAAGAGCTGAGTTCGTTTATAGAAACAAATAAAGAAGGTGATTCTTACTTAGGTATACGTAGAAATAGGATTGTAATAAAACATTGCAAATAGAGGAGGAGAGTTTAGTTTCAAACGAAACTTTTATGTTTTAGTTCTTGTGGTCGTTCATTTATTCCTTCGAATGGCTCATCATAAAGAGAGAAAAGTAGGTGAGAGCACAGAATAACGAATAGTACTACGTAGTGAGAGACAGGAAAGAAAAAAGAAGTTCAATCCGTTATAGTATTCAAGGAATTGTAATATTCCAATAAATTAAGAGCCGCTTAAGGGGAGTGGTTGACAAAGTTTGCGAAAAAGAGGTGCAGATAAAGACGTTCTTCTCGGTATTAGTATACGAAAAATGAGAGCCAAAAGTAGATTTGAAATCTACAAGATGTGTTCCAGAAAATGGTTTCATCAGAAATTGTGTATTTATTATAAATAACTAGTAAAACATCACTGAACTAGCCCACAATGTTTTAGAAGAAGCCGTTTTATGACATGTATTTATTAATGAATGATAATAAAATTTATATCAAAGACTAAAGAAAACATAGACGTCTAACATGGTTTTCTTCAATTTTAAATTAGTATAAGTTTTAACTAATTATACCTAATAATGTATTCAAAGAATACATCACATTGCTTGCTTCCCCGCGCTCGCCCGAAAATCTAGTGCGGGGGGAGTCGTGTTGCTAGACGGACGTGTGTCGCTCTGGTCTGCAAAATATTCTCGTAAAATGTTATATTTTCATTCATGTACAGAGTAATGCGTGTAACAGAGCCAGAGCCCGAGTTACACAATGCATACTGCATTACATGAGAATATAATGCATTTCAACTTATTTTTCGTATTGATTTATTAAATTACTTCGAAAGGTGGTCATGCTTATATTGTAAGCGGTACTTAATCATTTCAATATAATTAAATGAAGAAATATTTGTGGACATTTGCACACAACTTAAGCTATTATAACCTTGTGCTAAGGGATATAGACAACTGATGAAAATACTTATATTATAGTTATTATTAACACACTGCTTTTTTGAGACACTGCTCTCCACCTAAGCTGAAAGAATTGACTCTTTTAGCTTAGTACGTCTTGTGGGTCGCCACAAGTAGGCACCATCTACCGGCAAATTGGTTAAGGTATAAAAGTGAACAAAGTGAGTGCCCGCCGAGTTTCTTGCTAGTCTATATCTTTACATAATAATAAAACTGTTGAGGGCCGAGAGTCTGAATATGGAAGCTATTTAAAAAAAAAAGAACGCGTTCTCTAATCGATACCTACTTATGCCAAAATGAAATTTAAAATTTTCATGTCCGTCTGTATTACGAATACGTATCACGCCGAAACTACTGATTTGAATGAAAATTGATCCGAGGAAGTTCAGGAGTTAGAGACAAATCTTGGTAATTTTCGTACACTTCTAACTTCAAACAAAGCTTCAAGAGTAAACATTTTTCCTCGGTACAGTTGCAACTAGGTGCAAGTTACTGTTGATTTAAAATACGGCTACATCTGTCTGAACCAGGCATTTTAGTTTTATATTTACAATACACAAATAAACGCAGCAGGTAAATCAATAAATAACGGGTTCTGTACATTGTACACAAACACACATGCCGACTTCATATCTGGAGAAAAAAGAAGCCGTGAGACGGTCTCAGCCGAGTGCCCCTCTGTGAAAGTGAAAGTTCAATCCGATTGACGTTGTCATTTTTGTTTTATTTCAAACTTTGAGCAGATGATCCACGTGACCTAGTGACGTAATATAATGCAACAGAGTCACAGACTTCAGACACAAGTCTCGCCATAAGCCCCTCTGCAATCTATTTTATAGAGAGGGGCTAAAAAGTAGAAGAAGCCAGTCAGCTGCCCAAAATTTAAGGCGATTGTAAACCTTAGAATGTCCGGCTGAGCAATACTACTGACGTAGGCTAGCATCTCATAGTTTTTAAAGTGCAAAACCAGAGATATGTTAAGTAAGTCTGTATTCTTAGTGCAAAACATCATGAAATACTCAACAACGGCAGAGTACACACTCTTGCGTAGTATGCAAGTGCAAATTTTTTAGACGATTTTTATGCGAAATGTACGTACACTATTCCGCAAATTTGGCAAATTTCTGGTTTACATAAGCACCGAAAGGTCACCATTTAAGTTGAAGAAGCAAAGTGTGATGAGACTTTTTATATATTTTTGGGGTTCAATTCACAACTGTGAACCTCTATTGGTCTAAAATGGAACCCTTACAGGATCACCGATTGTCGGGTGTATCCTAATTGGTCCGAATCTACAGAACCAATATGTTTGAAATTTGGTAAACCTACACAATATTAAAAAAAAAATAGTCTAGAAAAATGTGTGCTATTGTATTTTGTTCTTGTGCGAATTAATCTATAGGTACTAATATTCTAAAGAATCTAAAGAAACTAGTGATTAATTTTTGATTGATTGTTTGTTTGTATGTTTGTTTGTTTGCATCGAATATGCTCCGAAACTACTGAACCTATTTGAAAAATTGTTTCACCGTTGGGTAGCTACACTATAGCTGTGTCCCACAGTCTATATTATATTCCCGAACGGAAGCTACGGGAGTGATCTGCGTTACGTCCGCTAGTTTACAATCACTACACAGTATAAAACAAAGTCGCTTTCTCTGTCCCTATATCCCTTTGTATGCTTAAATCTTTAAAACTACGCAACGGATTTTGATGCGGTTTTTTTTAATAGATAGAGTGATTAAAGAGGAAGGTTTATATGTATAACTAGCTGATGCCCGCAGCTTCGCCTGCGTGAAATTATGTTCCTAGATTATAAACCCTTCGTACCCACCACACTACCAAGCCACACTACCGGTAGTGTCGTGGGGAATCCCTAACATATCTCTTTAGGACCAAATTTCAGCCAGATCCGTTCAGCCGTTACAGCGTGTAAGAGTAACAAACATCCACCACTCACAAACATTCGCATTTATAATAGTACCTAGTTAGATAGATTTCTGATTAACAAATTCATAATGCATAATAATATGAGCCAAGTAAATTTATTTATTAAATACGTTTCTTAATTCAATGGCTAGACAACTACTTGACACAACTTCTCTTCTAAGCAATTGACATCGTAACTTAGTTCCTTCTTCAGATAGTCCCAGCCTACGACGTTTGGACAAACCGAACTACTGTAGGCTTTGTCCTCCTAATACAGATGGTCCAACCAAGACCTGGTATCGTAATAACAATGTAAATTTTATCAGCTGAACGTTCATGTTCATTGTAATGGCTCTTTTCAGTCCTGTCGAATGTAGTCTACGTAGAGGCCATTCCCGTATTTTACAAAGACTTACTGAGTCTGTTTCCTGACAGAATTTTATTTTATTGACCAGTGGATACTACCTGAAGCGTGGTCTTTCATTTTTTCTGGCTAGCCATCTTAGAATTTTCTTCTTTTCTTCACAAATGTATTTTTGTCACACAAAATTTGAATAAATTAGCAATAATACTTCCTTAAGCATATTTGGTTAATATTATACCAAAATAGCGCTTTTTTTAAACTTTATGGCTATGTAGTAAAATCATCTGTTTGAAGTTTGAAATAAAACATACATGAAAACGTCAATTGTATTGAACTTTCACAAATTATGTGTCAAAATAAAAAGTAATTTAAGTATAAAATAAGAGTATTTAAAGAGTATTGATATCAACTCCGGAGAAATTCAGCCTCAAAATTATTTACATTCCCTTTTTAGCTAGTTATAGTATAAATTTCAATAAAATACGAAACACGTCTTCCATCAATTATGGTAATAATGCTATACGCTAAATTTTAAGTAGATCGGACCAAGGAGTCATGTTGTCCCATACAAACTTTACCCTCCTTTTTTATACCTTTGGAGGTGGAATTTGCAAAAAAGCTAAAATTACTTTTTTCAAATTGTAACAAACAACGCTCATGCTTAGTTTCATCATCGTACCATTAACCGTTTAAGCAAAAATTGATAATAACTTTGGGTCTAGGGAGCGAACCGCAAAATTAAGTTTGGTTTGAATTCTTTAAACTTTTCCGGGATAAAAAGTACCCAGTGTGGTGCCCAGGCTATTAAAGAATAATTATACCAAGTTTCATCGTAATCGAACCGGTAGTTTTTGCGTGATGCCTGAACAAACAGACAGACAGACAAAAATTTTTTTAATGACATTTTCGGGTTCGGTGTCGGTCTAGTAACACCCCCTGCTATTTATTTTTTTGATATTTTGAATGTACAGAATTTTCACTTCTACAGATTTATTATAAGTATAGATAACATCCAATAAATAGTGGAGAAATACGTATACCCGTGCGAAGCCGGAGCGGGCCGCTAGTAAACAATAAACATTAAAATGTGCATTTTAGTAAACTAATATGATAACTTTGTACTTACATAATTATTTATGGTACGGGACCCTCTCTTACACGTATCAATTCGCACTTCCTCAGTCATTTTACTTTACATATAAAACGTATTTGTGCATTACAAATTCTGACGAAATAAATCCTGACTCGTAAATGTTTTCTCAAATATTGTACGTGTAAATAAACTTGACAATCATGGTCCGATTTAATGTATTGCTTGTGAGTATGCAGAATTGCTGATGTAATTGAATAGTGTGTGTGTGTGTGAATGTCTGTATAGCCGTCGCCACACGGGCGGGTATTTGTGACAGTACCTACTTCTTTTATGGTTTTGTTTAAATTTAATACAGTAAAGAACACTGGACCTTTCTCTAAATAATAAATAAATAATTATTCACGAACTTTTTTTAACACAACGCTATCTGATCCCAAAGTACAGACCACGAATATTAATAATTATGTACTTTTAAATACATACATATTATACATAGAAACACCCAGACTCTTGAGACAAACATTTATGGGTCACACAAATATTTGTCTCCGGTGGGAATCGAACCCACGGCCTCCAGCGCCGCAGGCGGTATCTCTACCGACTGCGGCACAGAGGCAAGTCTCGTTCGCCTTCAGCAAGTACATTTCTGCTTATGACTTGAACCCTAGGGAGACCTGAATAGGTCCCGAGAACTATCATGAATGTTTGCCATTTACACAAAATGTTTCATAGGTTGAGGACGGATCTCTCTGCCTCGGTTTTCGTGTCAGAAGGCTTACAGACTGTGTGAGTGGCCTTTAATCGCTATATGCGCCACGGCTTTCCATCAGTGGCGACGTCAATTTGGCGAGCTTAACATAAAAGAAAAAAAAAGTCTACAGTATGGGGTTCTTCAAAAGGGGTCTTAGAAGGTTTTTACAGGGTCTGCAGCGCGAGTATAGCGTCTCTTGTGTTGCAAACGTTCATAGGCTGCGGTAACTGCCAGTCCTTCTGGTGGGCTGTATGCTTTTCTGCCGCTTTAGTGATATAAAAGAATACTTTACTACTGAGACTACACAGAGACAATATAATACATTTCAGTTACTTATAATTCTTTTAGTCCATTTACTTATATCTAAACAATAAAACCAACGATTTCCCGCCAATCTCTTTTAAACATTATTATCTTCATTCGTTTGTATTTTTTGTCTTCTAAAATGTTCTTTGGCTTCCTGTCTATATTCTGAAAATAGTTTATTAACCCATGAATTTCACAAATAACTGACATTATTAACAACAAAAGTGTCTCATTGTGAGCAGAATTTATGTACAGTTGTATTGTTATCTTCCATCATAAGTTTAATATTTGAAGTAATCTTATTACCGCAACACAAAAGCTTTTTATAATCATAGATAAATAATATAACACTAGGTAGACTGTGTTTTAAAGTTTAAACTGACAAACTAAGACGAATGCGAGATAAGATATTTCTTTAAAACATTGTAGCATTTAGTACTCGTATGCCGCTGCAGTGAACATTTTTTCAAAGATTTGATTGTTTGTTTGAATCGAATAGGCTCCGAAACTACTGGACCGATTTCAAAAATTCTATCACTATTGGGAAGCTACACTCTTCCCGGTGAACATAGACTATATTCACCGGGAGAGTTAGGAGATATTTTATTCCCGTATTCCCACGGGAACGGGAGCTACGCCGGTAAAACCGCATGAGGTCCATCCTTAAACAAAAATAAACTTTTGTTGTGGTTTAAACGTAAATATCTAGTTTCAAATTCTTCTAAATACCTCATCACAAATCTAAGTAAATGTCTGTACTAATTAGATTTCTTTCGTCTTATTATTAACCGACTACTTCGTGTCTGATAAAAAAAAGCCTGTCTTGTTCTTTTAACAGTTCTGACTAAGCTAGTTAAAGACTAATGAATCAAACTGAATCCCGAATTCCTTATTAAAATACAAGTCTCGTTCGTCCTTCAGCAGGTACATTTTAGCTTATGACTTGAACCCTAGGGAGACCTGAATATCTGAATGGGTCCCGAGCTAACTATCATGAATGTCTGCCATTTACAGACAAAAGATCGAAAACAATGCCTAATCCTAGTCCACCACTTACTCGTACGTCATCTCATTGTGACAAATCATAAACGTTCGCTTTTATGTTTTCAAATTACTATCTACGACCACAGATCAAACTGCTGCATTCCCGCCCTCATATCTTCGTATCATACAAAGTTGATTTAGTGTCTAAGACAGTGTGTAGCCAGCATAAGCTCGGGCGTTAAAACGGCAAATAAATCATGTTTAAGTACTTTAGTTGCACTGTCTTACATTAGAAGTTGTTTATTGTTCAATGTGTAAGGTAATTTAGACGTATCGTTGTATTTTGAACTAGCGGACTTCACGCGGTTTCACCCGCGTAGTTCCCGTTCCCGTGGGAATATGGGAATTAATGTAGCCTATGTTCACTGCAAGGAGTGTAGCTTTCCAACAGTGAAAGGATTTTTCAAATCGGTCCAGTAGTTCCGGAGCCTAAGTAGGTACCTATGTGTTGGATTTATAGATAACTAGCTGTTCCCCGCGGCTTCGACCCCGTCGATCATAACCCTCCTTTGCGCAGTCGGTTAAAAAGTAGCCTATGTCCTTCCCAGGGCTTCGAACTATCCTTATACCAAATTTCATCTCAATCGCTCTAGCCGTTTAGGCGTGAAAACGTAACAGACAAACAGACAGAGTTACTTTCGCATTTATAATATTAGAAGGGATGGTTGCTAAGACAGTTTCTTGTGGTTTACCATGATCTTACACTGTCCCAGTTGAAGAATCTCTCCGTATGGCGTATACAAACATTGAAGGTTAACAAAAAGCTTGTAAAGTTTAGAAAATAAATATTCATGAATGTTTATTCTACATTCAGCTAAAGTTAAGCTACAAGTTATAAAAGTTAACGAAATTGTCCTTTGTTTCAGGTAAGAGGATTCCTAAGTTCGTCTTCCAAAGTTTATTTTAGCTTACTTCGACTGGGAACTGGCAGGAAAAGGTATATAAATGGTTGAGTTTTCTATGAATGAAATAAAAAAAATCTATGAATGAAAATTAAATACAAATTAAAACATAAAATAATACTCACGACCACGGTAAGGTACCATTTCCGATTAACGTGGCTTAGAACCTTCCTCAGACATGTCCCAACCAAAAAATATCTTAATCGCAAAGATCCCTAAAGCTGTTTGAGAGTTATAGCGACGCGACCTAATAGTGCGGACACTCGCACCACACAAATTTTATATCGTTCCTCAGAAATGCAAATGAATTTACAAAGTTATTGAAATCGTGTCCGCAAACATTTACCATTTATACAGATTTTAAATGAACAAAATATTGCTCAATCGAGCTGAAAATAGCATTCACAATCAAAATATAAAACAAATTACTTCCTGTTGCAAACAAATTACGATTCAGATAAGAACAAAGTCAGCTTCAACAACAAACAAGTAACAAAAACAAACCTTAATTCCCTAACAGCTACAACAAAGGGCTTCCCATTCTATTCATTAATCTTCCCAATACAACGTACCCAATCACATTACACCTACACAAGCGTTCGTCAATATTTGAACAAAGAAATGAGATCCGATACCGACAAATGCATTTATCTAGTACTGAGTTCCGGATCTGGAATCAATGAATTCGGAACTGAACACTTGAAAACAATAGCATGGAATAAGAAAATTGGAACTTTAAGGGCAGAATCTCCAAAAACATACCGAAGTGCTTTTGTACATTGTGTTATTAATTTGGCCGTGTTCTATTTATGCCGAAGGCATGGACTGAATTGTTTTAGAATGGACTTAATCTTTAACCCTAGAACCGTACCCTGGGGTACAACTGAAAAAAAAAAATATAATATTGGCTATAACTTTTTTGTTTTAAAACGGATCTTTTCGCACCTCCGCGTATTCACGGGGGGCGGGGGATCGTGTCGAAGCATCGGCCGGGCGCGAGTCCTGTTAGCGTACGATCGTGGCAAGCCTGAGTGGAGTACTACAGCACCCCTGGGTATGCATCTACAAAATGCATGCACAAATAAGTATTGGCGGTATTTTAAAAAAGCACGACCTTCTAGTGCTCCATCCTCTTCAGATTCAAAATCTGGTAGATGTTCCTTTTGTCCCAGGTCAAAAGACCGTAAATCAAGCACTCGATGTGAAAAATGTAAAAATTTTATATGTTTAGAGCACCAATAGAAGATTTGCCAAAACTGTTAATATAAGTTTGGTAATTTTTTGTTTAATTATGTAACGTGAGACTGAAATAAGTGCCATAAAAGTCTATGTATGTTGATTGTATTAATAAATGTTTATTCTTATGAAAAAAATGTTTTCTATAACGGGGTACCCTAGTACCCCTGGGTACTGTTATTTAAAGTCTATGATGGGTACGGTTCTAGGGTTAAGCTCTTTTTTGATTAAGCAATCAGGGCAGTTTCACACGCTGCTTGATGACGTTAACGAAGTTGCGAGGGTCAGCTAGTTTCTTACTAATATTAATTTTTGAGTATGTATGTTTGTTACTCTTTCTCGGTCTGACTAAAATATATTACACGGATAGACAATAATTTGGAATAAAATACGGACTACTTTTTATCCTGGAAACTAGGTTCCCATGGGAAGCGGGAACTGGGACAAAATTACAATCAGGCGGAGCGGGCGTCATCTAGTATTGTAATAAATCTTGATTAGTTTAGTTTGAAACTGACCTGCCTTAACAGATTTCCGAGCATACGGCTGATCATTTTAACGTATGTTGGGATCTGTGTGGAATGCTACGGATTACGTTCAAGGAGCAAAGAGCATCTGTGACGAAACGTTTCGATGCTTTACGTAAATCACTGATTGGTTTGTAGTGCAATCGAATTCAATTAAGGTATTTACTATATTGGTTTCTAGTTTAAAAGTCTATTTATCAGAAGCTTGCACAACCCTAGGATACCTTCAACATAAAAAATGTGGTTAATAATATCGGTTCCCATTTTCGCTTCCCATGGGAACATATTCCCGGTATGCAATGAAGCATTATGTGTTATTCCAGACTTTAATAAAATTTATCTATCCCGGTATCAAATTTCAGCCCAATCCACTCAACCGTTACAGCGTAATTGAGTTACAAACAAACTGAACATCTTCACAAATTTTCACAATTATAAAATTAGTATTGTACACGATATTTGTTGATTATGGTTACAAAACACGTCAAACAGCTAATTAAATTAATAATATAAGGAGCTTGATAGTAATCAAACACTGTGATACAAGATACCTTAATGAAGTCCTAATTAAATTCGCAGTATTAATCCGTGAAAATCCTTCGTATAATTATTTATAAATTAATAAATGTAAGTAATAAGATGTGAGAGCTTTTGCCAGTTAAATTTATTTCTACAAAAGCCGGTATATGTGCTTTTCACTATGGCAGACATTATACATACGTTTACCGTTACATAGTTTCTTAAACATCTTTATCATAAACTAGGACTAGGAGGATATAATCTTAATAGCATAACTTTACAAAACTATGCTATTAAGATTCAAATTTCATATGGTAATGATATCATATGGTATATTGACTTCGACTGCGTCTGTGGCGTAGTCGGAAGTGATACCGTCGGCGGCGCTGGAGGTCCTGGGTTCGATTTCTGGGTCGGTCCAAATATTTGTGTGATCCACAAATATTTGGACCGAGCGATTTGTTTCGGAGTTTGGGTGTTTTCTATTTATAAAAACCGGCCAAGTGCGAGTTGGACTCGCTCATGAAGGGTTTCGTAGCAGCAAGTAACATAATATAAAAGTTCTTATAGTTTGTTGTAACTTTGATTGATGTTTTAACACGTTCGCAGTGTTAGTCATTTTTCTAACCGAAAATTGCGGTTTATGACGTATTAAAAAAAACTACTAGCTCTATCTAGTTGAATCTAATTTTCGTTGGTAGTTTTTATGATAATGTACATCATATATTTTTTTTAGACTTATCATTCTCTTAGTTTAGAAGTTAGAGGGGGGGGGGGGGGACACACATTTTTTCACTTTGGAAGTGTCTCTTGCGCAAACTATTCACTTAAGGAAAAAATGATTTTAGGAACCTCAATAGCATTTTTAAAGACCTATCTATAGATACCCCACACGTATAGGTTTGATGAAAAAAATAATTTTGAGTTTCAGTTCTGAGTATGGGGACCCCCAAAATTTAAAGCTTTTTTTCTAGTTTTATATAAGAATCTTAATGCGGTTCACAGAATACATCTACTTACCAAGTTTCAATAGCATAGGCCTTATAGTTTCGGAGAAAAGTGACTGTGACACACGGACGGACAGACAGACAGACAGACAGACAGACAGACATGACGAATCTATAAGGGTTCCGTTTTTGCCATTTGGCTACGAAACCCTAATTATGTATGTATTTAGAAATATATAAGTATGTATATCAGTCGTCTGCACAAGCTTATGTTAGCTTAATTTGGGCTAGATGATGTTGTGTGTGAATGTCCAAAAATATTTATTAGATTCAGTAGCAAAATATAGTATTTTAAAATATACCCCTCTGTTATCTTGTAAGTATGCATAATTGACATTTTGTTTGTAACTTATAGGTTATTATGATATTGTGTCTTATAATATTATACTCGGACCGCCGAGATGAGACAATAAATCTACTGGCAACTACGGTCTATACTTAGCGTGGCACAAGGGGTAACACTCCAATAGTGTTCAAAGACCAGTGTTTTTTTGGGATGAACTATACCTGATTAGTATTTTGTGACAAAAATATGCTGTTATATTTACGTTCTATGCAAAACAGTCACAAGCTGCGCCTGTCCATATCAACACGGCAATACGACTCGCTACCTATTACGTGGGACAAAAATGTAAATACATAGATGAAATGTGGGCGTTTAATATGACTCTGCCTGCCCCTTCGGGGATGAAAGGCGTGATCTTGTGTATGTTTGTATTTACTTTGCTCCAGCTTTTGATCATAAGCAGACTACGGTATCTATCTAATTCTATACTCTAATAAAGAGGAAAGGGTGCGGGTGAAACCGCGTGACGTCCGCTAGTCTATACAATTTTGAAGCGCTCGTGGCCCCGCGGACTCAGTGTTCTGTAAACGATCACTGCAGTAAGCAACATTTACTATGGCCGGATATGGATGGGTGACCACCACGTGGACCACTTTGTGACATTTATTTACGAGCGTTTCCGTGCTTCGGAAGGCACGATAAGCCGTTGGTCCCGGTTGTCAGTAAAATGACAGTCGTTAAGCCAAGTTGAAGGCCTTACAGGCGGCTTGAAAAATTTCAACTGTGGGTCGTCATAACCTGCGCCCGGGTCGGCAGCGCGTGTGTAGCGCCTCTGATGTTGCAAACGTCTATAGGCTACGGTTACCAACCTTCCGGTGGGCCGTAAGCTTGTCTGCCACCTAAGTAGTATAAAAAAAAATATATATATATATATATATTATAAAGAGGAAAGATTTGTTTTTTTGTTTGTTTGTTTGTAACGAATAGGCTCCGGAACTACTGGACCGATTTGAAAAAATCTTTCACTGTTGGAAAGCTAAACTCTTTGCAGTGAACATACACTATATTTTATTCCCGTATTCCCACGGAAACTACACGGGTGAAATCGCGTGACGTCCGCTAGTATATTATAAAATGTCAGAGTGTTCACTTTGCCTACAACTGATCAAAACATTATTACACGCTTGTTTGAATTGAGAAACCAACTACTGGAATACTGTTAGTATTACAAACATAATTATGAAGCGAATGGAATATTAAATCAGCTTTTAGTTAATACTATCGTATTAACCTTAATTCCGATTTACATCAGCATATTATGAATTACGGGCTGTAATAACAATTGTTAATTTTAACCTGCACGATAGCTATTTAAACAATTTCAATATTTTGCCAGCCTACGTGCTGATGATAAAATTTTGAAATTAAATTTTTTGTTATACGGTGTAACGCACATACCTACTTATATGTGCGTTACATGATGTTATTAAAATATTTTGGACAAGCTTGTGCTCGTGTCTTGGCCCGCGCAAACGAACGTACTTCAGGATAAAAAGTAGTCCATACTTCATTTCAGACTTTATGCCTGTACTTATAAGGCCGATTCATTCAACTGTTAGAGTGATTGAGTAAAAACATCAAAACATCTTCTCAAAATTTCATATTTATAATATTTATAGGCTAAAACCGTACCCTAAGTAACCTTTAAACATGGAGAAGAGAGTTTTAAAACAAGCACAGAGTTCTACATAAACCAGCGAAAGTTTGCTTGTATGTATGAATGGATGACTGAAATAACACGTAGGCTACTTTTTATCCCTGGAGTGTGTTATTTCCGCTACTAACTGTTCTAATCGCGCGACGTCCGCTAGTCTGTACTAATATTTTAAGAGGAAAGATTTGATTGTTTGTTTGCATCGAATAGGCTCCGATACTACTGGACCGATTTTAAAAATTCTTTCACTGTTGGGAACCTACGCTCGTCCCGGTGAACAAAGGCTATATTTTATTCCCATATTCCCACGGGAACGGGAGCTACGCGGGTGAAACGTCGCTAGTCTCCAATAAACATAGTCTTTGACTTACTTGACTTAAGGTCCTATGGCCCCTAGATGGGGCAGAGGGCGTCCACAGTGCATCGCCATCCCTGTCGGTCTTGAGCTTCGCGTTTTGTTTCGCTCCATGTCTTTCCAATGCCTTCCGCCTCTGCAATGACACTCCGTCGCCATGTCTGTTTTGGACGGCCACGTTTGCGCTTTCCTTGGGGGTTCCAGTCTAGGGCTTGCCTTGGTATGTGTTCCCGGTCCCTTCGAAGCGTATGCCCAATCCAGCTCCATTTCCGGCGTTTGATCTGATGTTCTATAGGTGTCTCATTGCAGCGTTCCCATAGGCTAAGGTTGGAAATTGTCTTGGGCCAGTATATGCCGAGAATACGGCGGAGGCAGCGGTTAACGAAGACTTGTAGCTGATGCGAGATGACTTTTGTGACCTTCCAAGTCTCGCATCCGTATAGCAGCACGGTCTTGACGTTAGCTCGGAATATTTTGAGCTTCACCCTCCTAGTCAACTTTCGGGACTGCCATACGGAGCGCAGCTGTGCGAAGGTTGCTCTATAGCCTTGGCGACTCTAGAAGTGATGTCCTCTTCTGTCCCACCAGTTTCCGACACGACACTCCCGAGGTACGTAAATTTCTCTACTCGTTCCACATCTTCCGCGCCAATGCGCAGTGGTACAGAGTTCGCCTTCCCGCACCTCATCTCGTGCGTCTTCCGGGTGTTTATTTTGAGTCCCGCTTTCGCTGCCTCATCCTGTAGGTCGTCAAGTTTGGCTTGCATGTCGGCATGTGTGTGGCTCAGCAGGCACAGGTCATCGGCATAGTCTAGATCCTCCAGAATATCAGATAGCCCCCATTCTATGCCACGTCGGCTGTTGTTTGTGGTATTCAGCATGATGCCATCCAAGACGACAAGAAAGAGGAGAGGGGAAAGAAGGCATCCCTGTCGTACACCCGCATTTACCGATATGTCATCCGAAACGAGGCCATTGTGCGATACTCTACAAGAATAGTTCTTGTACATGGCCTGAATAATGCTGGTGATTTTCTCGGGCACACCTATTTCTCGAAGTCGGTTCCAAATACTGGTCCATCTAAGCGTATCAAAGGCTTTTTCGAAGTCTATGAAGGTCAGGTAGATGTCTCTCTGCCATTCTGTTGCCTGTTCAAGTATGATACGCAAAGTATTTACTTGGTCCGTACAAGATCGATTAGGTCGGAACCCGGCCTGTTCCCTGCGTAAGAGAGTTTCAACGGCCCCCGACATCCTATCAAGGATGATCTTACAGAGCACCTTAGATGGGGTCGAGAGCAAAGTGATACCTCTCCAGTTGCCGCCCTCGCTAAGGTCGCCTTTCTTAGGTACTGTAATAAGGAGGCCTTTGTTCCAGTCGTCCGGAAACTCCTCAGCTAGCCAGATGTTTCTCAGAAGCGGGGTTAGCACCTTCACAGCAGTGGGCATATCGGCTTTTAGCATTTCTGCTGTGAACAGATCCGCTCCTGGGGCCTTGCCATTTTTAAGCGATTGGATAGCTTTCACGACTTCCTCTTCTGTTGGTGGAGATACGTCGATGTCAAGGCTTTGCAGGGACAAGTTGGTAGCAGGTACATTGGTGGTATTGGGGTTGTTTGGGACTCGGAAGATATCCTGGAAGTGCTCACGCCAGCGCTGAAGCTGTCCCTCTGATGTCGCAAGCAGTTGTCCGTTCTTGTCTTTGAGAGGCTTCCTTCTCGAGTGTCGGGCACCAGCTAAGGTCTTTGTCGCTTTATACATGTCCCGCAAGTTACCGGAATCGGCAGCTCGTTGAAATAATTGTAATAAAAAAAAAAAAAAAAAAAAAAAAACAATATTCTGCGGAAACCTAAACACTATTGTACATTCCTGAATTGTGAGCCTCCCGGAACATAAAAATAAGTCACCCACACACACTCAACCCCCAGAGACACACCCACTAACACCCATACGCCTACTACATAATAATTTTATTATAAGTTGGAACCACAAATAAGAGATAGTACAAATGATCAATACAGAGAAACCTATACTGGGTGTAACAAAATTACCTCTCCAAACTTCATGAGATGACTTGGCATCGGATATCAAATACAAATATTTAATAAAAAAGGGGGGTAAATTTTTTCATTTTTTTAAATTTTTTTTGTCGCACATTAAGAATTCATTTTTTACCGCGGCAATTCGAGGTAACATGGTCGCCGTGGCAAAACAAACACAGAGCACCCGTCTGGCTGTCGTTGTCGCTTTCTACTGCCGCTCAGTAGCGATAGAAAGGGTGAAAATAGGATAAAATAGGACCTTTAAAACGGCGTTACGGTTAAAGTATTTATGTGAATTTTTTTTCTTCATTTTTGTAATGTTTCTTGACTGATGCCACGTCACGTGACGAAATTTGGATAGGTAATTTTGTTACACCCAATATACTAAATTCGCTGAGGCTACGCACACATAGACACTGCTCACTGAATTCATAGAAACGAGGTCAGGCGAGGTTGAGGCGAGTTTTCGATACTGGTTTGTGCGCGAGTGTGCGTAGCAGTGGGTAGACGTGAAAAAAAAACTACATACTTGAGATTTCCATCTGTACTATCTCTAATTTGTGTTGGAACTATCTTAAATTTTATGACTTTTCTGGCTGACTCGCTCCCCCGTGTCAAGATGTACCTTGAACAGTTACTAGTAATACCTAAATCGGCTGTAGTTACTCTTATTCCAAAAGGAATTGTTGCCAACTTCCGAACGTGAATAAACATTTTCCAAATAAGTTCAGTACTTTTGGAGACTATTCAATTCATACAAACAAACAATCAAATCTTTATAAAATAAGTAGGTCTCGTTTAAGTAAACGTAGATTAACGTAAACATTTTCATTACTTTTTATAGCTGTTAGTGTTAGGAACAAATAAATAGACACTTGAGTTGTGTTTACGTGTTCTAAAATTTATTCGACAATAAATAACAATAAACCTGTCGAATGGTCTAAGGCTCAACAAAATTCCTTAAATTGCGAGCAATATTGCCGTAATATGTGTACGGTGAACAAATATTGATAGTATGACCATTAATTTGATGAAAAACGGATAAAATTAAGCGTGTAATTTTTCTTATGACCCGAGAGTACATTTGTATACATACTTTGTAATTATGAGATAGTCGCTCGACGTATTGACGACACCGGCGATGCCAAGCAGCCAATGCAGGAAACTCTCCGGCGGCGTGGCCGTGAGATAGACTTTAGCATAAAAAATATTATATAGTAACTTGAATAATTTTTTTTTGTCTCTCGTAAGTACCGCACAACGTACAAAAAGGTAATTTTACCGTAGCGATTTAAAAAAAGCACAGTGACATCTAGTTTTTTTTATTAAAAGTATTAATTTTTGAATATTTAATACAGCGATATCAATTAAACAAAATTAAATATCAAGAAAAGTCTCAATGTAACTACAACGTTGAGAACCAACGTAAGTTGGTTACATAATAATCCAATGCACAGTTCTAAGTGATAACACCGTGCCCCGAGACTTGAACGCAAAAGGTAGAACAGAGATTATGCGAAAAGAATCTACTGTTACAAACGTCCAACAACTCCAAAATGAAATGACCCCTTAAAATTCACGGACATACTACCCTCCCACTAAACGAGAAGTTTCTAACTAACTTTCTACGAGAAGTAACAAATTCTAGGAAACGCACTAGCGTAATATTTTTGACCCTTCCTTACGAATTAACAAGCGAGCCATTACTTTCTTTACCATTCTCATTTCACTGTTCTCTTGGCTATAAAGCGAATATACTTTACTTAGTAAATATTAACAACTGTCATAAAGACAATTTTGCGTATTATGTGAAGATCTTTAATGTTCAGAATCTCCCATGATATAAAACTACTTGGACCTAAGAAAACTGTGCCAACCAAAACTAACGCTGTACGTAGGAATATACAATGTGAGATTAATTCAAAATGAATTTTCCTCCAACAAAATTTATCCATCTTCGCGACAACCGAAAATACAATCATCAATGACAAAAAAAGTCCGCATGATAACAAAATATTTGTGACAAATGTCATAAAAATTACGAACAATTGCGGAAAATAAACATACACACAAAATTAAATGGCCACTTCGAAACGAGTACTCTTGCTCGATCAAGAATGTTTTTATAAGTAACATTCTTGACATCATAAATTAAGAGTTACTAAAGTACACGTAGTTTATATGAATGTCAGAGGTCACGTACTTCAATTCCCTGCTGAATAACCCACCTCTGACCCAGTTCAAAGATCCACAGTAACGTTATGTACTTCATGAAACAACACTGATCAATCAAGTCAGTCTATACTCGAAGCAGTACACTGCTAAATTAAGACCTCTCCCAATCAATTAAGGCCACAACAAACGGTCTTGTGCTTGTCGCATCTAGTACAAAAACAACATAACACCGTGTTGAAGCAAAATAGAGTAGGTACTTGTTTTCTTCCGAGGGCTTACCAGTTCCTCCCAACCGTAGGCAGTAGGTAGGGAACGTGGTTTTTAGTCGATAAGAGTCCGGCATAGCATCCTAAACGATTTTCCTCACGTTAAAAATAAAAAAGGTACTTGTTTTGTTACAAGAGCCTTCTACTCTTATAACAAATCAAGTACCTTACCAAGTAACAAAGATTCTTTCTGATCTCACTTTCAGATTTATTAGTCAACAACAAATACTTAACGTAATCGTACCTAGTTTGTGAAGCAAACTTTAGTCAAAGACTGTACTGTAAATAGTCTATTTTGAAAATAATCTGTTTTGAACAGAAAGGTTCGTCACTATGAAAACAAATATGTTTTCTAATTTTATTTCTAAATTTAACTATATTTTGTCATGGAAATCTACTGTCACTACATTTGTGTGCTGGCATAGGTACAATTTTCCGACAACACCCAAGAATGTCCTAGAATTATTCGCCTCAGGGTTGAGGTGTTATATCGTTTCTTTGACAGTTGAAAGTGTTGTCCCGCTTCTTAGGGCGTGAGGCGTGCGTGGAATTCTCGCGTCAAACCGTAATTTTAGAACCTGTTAGCATTTTGCACCCTAGAAATGGAGACCTTACACGAATAAAAAATTAGAATGATCGCACGGCCCAATGGTTGATATAAATATCGTGCTTCACCATAAAATTCATTGCCTTAGCCCAATACAGGATTTTTGTCCTAAGCTGGTGGTGTAGAGCTGTACGTAACCGTAGCTACAAATTTAGATAAAAAGTTGAAAAAGCTACTCCTTTTCGATTTAAGATTTCTCAGCACTGTAATTTTAACGGATTTGCAATCAAAACTTTGAAACGCCATCAACTACATAAAATCATTCTCAAACTAACCAATTTGGGGCTAACAAACTTAACAAAAACACTAGCAGTGTAAACCATTAAATACTGTTAATATTATTCTGTGATAAAGTTTTACTATGAAGACATAATCAAATTAGGACAGCTGAAGGATTTATCTGCTTTGCAAGTATTTGCCCAGTTTATTCATTAAACTCCTAATTCTACCATTGTGCGAAGGATTGGATTGTCACGGTCGCTTACACATTTCTTTCAAAACTGTTAATGCGCTCGTGCCCACCCGTGTGCCTGTCAGCGTGACCGCGTGCTAGTCCGCGTTCTGCCCGCGTGATGACATTTTTGTGTACCCGTCTCCTACAGGAACTTGACCTGGTCTAAAAATGTCTTATTCTGATTAATAAGCTTACGTGAAAGAGTTACAAACATCCATCCACACAATCATATCGTTTATAATTTTTAGTATTGTTTAAAGTTTTGTAAGAAATTCCCCGATATACCAGATACATGGTCAACGCAGTCATGTAAGTTCAGTCAACAATACCGTTGCGGTCGAGATATCTTCGAGAATTCTCTCCGACTTTGTAGCTACTACGTGGAAGGTCGATACTTAACTATTCCGGCAAATATTTCAATAAGGTATTGTGAATTATTTTAAGGAGAACTGCTTCTTAGAAACCTTTTGAGAGTTTTTGATGTCTTGGTCACAAATTGCAAATTTTTTATATTTCATTTATTTTGTTTCACCAAAAAAAAGCTACGCTACACTCGGCTCTCAGATGGGTGACCGCTTTAAGGCATTTTCACTTAATAGAGTTTTCTCACTTCAGAAGGAGCTTAAAGTCGTTGGACCCGGTTGCCATTAAAATGGCATTCGTTAAGACAAGTTGAAGGTTTTAGGGCGAGTTAAAAAAAATCAACAATAGGTCATCACAACCTGCGCCTGTCTATTTTAACACGGCAATAGGCTCACCACCAATAACTGTAAGGTGCAATATAAAGGCGTATACTGTGCCTCTGGCCTTCTGGGATAAAGGTGTGATTTACGATATGTATGTATTTTTAGGTAGTAATTAACTTGTACTGTAATTTCAATGTAGGTACATAAATTTCCAAAATATATGTGACGTCATACATCCGAGGTAAATGAACTGTATCGACATTAGCTGTGATGTGAAGACTTCCCATATAAACGTCGCAGTATCAAATTACTTCCCATCTGTTTCCGCGCTAAATCTGGAACTCGCACAATATGTTCCCTACGTTGAGAATGGATGTCTCAATCACTCTTCTAGCTAATCTTCAATATACTACACAATAATAGTTACAAGTATTCCTTTGAAACCGTTGAAATACGCACCTTACATACATTTACATCATATCTAACTTACAGGATGTTTGTGGAACTATTGGAGATATTGTCGCCCATTTTGTGTTCTGGTGTCAATAAGGTTTGCTTTTAATTTCATCATGTCACTCCGTCTTTCGGTTTGTCAGCTAAGCACTAAGCTTAGAAAATTATAATTAAGTAAAAGTACGAAATCTGTAACTTAGGATGAATGTGCAATCGGTAGTGTACACGCATATTTACCCCGCTAAAAATAAAGTTTATCTGTTTAATTGAGCTATTTCGTTTGAATCTATTTTACACTTTTTTATTCTACTTCGCTATAAACGACTTTAGTCAAACATACTGTCAATTGCAAATGAAAGTGACAACCGTCGTACACAGATGACAACGCTTTTAATAAACAGGTACAAGCTCTATAATCCTCTAATGGCAAATGGCACCCAGACCTCAACCGCTCGTAACTTTTATATTCCCTCAGAAAGCTTTTAATTCACAATTATTGTGCTCTGCGCTGTCAACGGTCGAACTTTTTATCACCACACTGAAAAGTAAAATAAACTGATGTTACTTGTTTTATTTTTTTGTGGAAGGGTATTTGCACAAAGCCAATGTTTGTCAATATCGTCACAAATTCACGCAGTGACGTGACAACTGATATTTGACAACTATAGAGTTCAATTGTACAATCAATTTTGAAAGGTATTTTAAAAATTAACCTGTAGCTTTCATATGTACTGTGTATGTGTCATTATTTTTATTTATGAGTCCTGAGGTATCCTTCGGGCTTCGGAGAGCTTACCCGGCAACCGTAGGCTGTTATGTAGGATGGAGTGGTTTTTGATCATGTAGAATTTTCCTCACTTTGAAAAAAAGGGTATTATCAGAGGGCTTACCCGGGGCTCCCACCCGTAGTCAGTGATAGAGCACCGTGTGGTTTTAATAGGTAAGAGACCGGGGCATAGCATCCATGTAGAATTTCCACATGTAGAGAAAAATAGGGTATTATTCGATTGTTAATACAATAATTATTTTCTTTTCCAAGGTTATTATTACCTTTAGATATATGGTGTTACAATGGGTGCCCCAATACTTACATGCTTGCTAATGTTTGACTTTTTGGTTTCACTTGGCCCAAAAATAATATTTGACTTTGGAAACGATACGTGGATGAGATCAAATTCTGCTGATTGCTGACGTTAATAACTAAAGGTACTATCGTAAAATTATACAACCAAATATCAAAATTTGAAAATTTCTTTCTATTTTCACTGCAAAATTCTATTATTAATTACATTGTTTTACTTCCTGGTTCTCTTAATTTAGAACGTTGGGTCGGGTCCTGTTGAGTCCCACTAATGAAAAATAACGCTGTCCCATCCAATTTTGTTTAACAAATTAATTGTAAAATGTGATATACTTTTGTACACGTGTTGATATTTTGAGTTGATGAAAGTTTGAATCTCCCGATGATATCAGTGTGGCTAAGCTACCCTATTTTTCGTTATTTATGGATACTCGTACAATTTAGTATTTTGATCTAATTTATTTACATAATCCGTCCCATTACGGCAATACGGGTTCACGACCTATGACGGGAGAACAAGAACAACCGATACGTTGTGACGACGGCTATCTAATATTATCTTGTTCCTAATTCCAAGTAGCTACATACCAGCACGTGCTGTGGGACTATCACAAATTTTTGAAAACCAGGATGAACAACAACAGAACCTTACTAAACCGTTTATTTTTTCCATCCATCATGTTTTGATCGATGGTTATTCGAAGACGAGCCCCAGAGTAAGTTTTCCCGCTTATACATATAATGCTAGCTGATGCTACGCGGTTTCATCCGTTTAGTTCCCGATCTCAAAGAAATAAACGGATTTTCTTTCTTTCCCGTCAGAATACAACGTACGTCACCCGGGAATAGTGTGGTTTTCCAAAAGTGAAAGACTTTTCCAATCGGTCCAGTAGTTTCGGAGCCTATTCAATGCTATCAAACAAACAAACAAATCTTTAATTTACTATTAGTATAGATTAGTCCCACGCAACTTCGTTTATGTCACATAATAGAGAGAGTCTTTCTCTCTCTCTTAAAAAAGAGGAAAAAAAAGAAAAGAAAAGGAAAAAAAGAGAGGGAAAGGTGTATTTATTCATCAGGCTCAAGGAGCGTGTGAAACAGCTGTGTTTGCTGTATCATTAAGGAGAGTTAAGAACAATGGCAGTAGTCATGTCTACGACTGTCGTTGCCTAATACGTATTATATTATTTATGATTATTATCAGTTTTAATTTACATTGCTGTAATTTGGACTAATATTTATTTATAATCCATCAAAGATTTGAAAAACTACTGCCTCCAAGGATTGATCCTAATTTGATTACGAAATCCCTTTAACTCCTGAAGCAGTTCAATCGAAACAAGTATGGCGGAATCAACGAACAGTACAAAAGGGGAAATGAAGGTTGACAACTTTGAAACTCGTTCACCGAGTACTATTCCATTAGACGTCATAGTCTTATTGTATTTGTGTGTTGGCACTACTCCATCGCTTCACTTTTCGCAAAAGAGGATAGCATTGAAGTTCACAAATGGGGACATCGTTGCCATGGAAATGTACGGTGGAAATACTCGAGTAACTCCACTGTACGATTTGGCACGCATTGCTTAGAATTGTGTAGATATATACGGACTAGTGACAAGCGACTTCCGCTGTCTACAGATATCGTATTAGTGATATTTTTGACTTAGTATGACTTTTATCTCTGACTAATTGTGCCGTATCGGTTCGCCTGTGACATGTTACAAACCCCGAAGCACAGATTGAAAGCAAACCAATTTACAATAATATATGGAAGTCAGCCAGATTTTTTGATTATTATGATATTACTTCTCTGCTCCATTACGTATTAACTTGATGATCTCGTACATTGTGCCTATAACAAATTTTTTAAAAGTCTTCGCATAGTTGTAATTCCAAGTATTATTAGATAAGACTTGCTGCAATGTTGAAACTGAGTGTAGATCAAGTTTTTGGGGGGCATGAAAAATTTCGACTGCGGACATCCATAACCAGTTCATTTCAACTTGGCATAGACTCTCTCACTCTTATGTGGCACAAAATATCACTCATGAAATTTGGAAATGTAGTACGTCTCTACCTACCTCAATATGGGAGAATAGCGTGTATATATATTACTATGTACCTATAAGTTCTATGTTATAGTTGTTTCGATGACCGAGATTTTCAGTAACATATAGCAAAGTAGCACATAAGCAAAAGTTTCTCTTACTTTCGTAGCAAAAAGTTTTCTCGGGCTCACTAAACAGCTTAAGTATGTTGAAAACTTTTGTGATTACAAGAATTGTATAGGATTTATTTAGGGTTTCGGGAATGTTGATTTTACTTATAAAAAATTAATTAGTGCCTTTTTTTGAGTTGATTTTTAGGGTTCCGTACCCAAAGGGTAAAGAACGGGACCCTATTCATGAGACTTCGCTGTCCGTCTGTCTGTCTGTCTGTCCTTTAGGTTCATAACGTCAACTGTGCCAAAACGTCAACTTCCCAAAACGTCAACTGTCCCAAAACGTCAACTTCCCAAAACGTCAACTGTCCCAAAACGACGACTTCCCAAAACGTCGACTCTCCCAAAACGACAACTTCCCAAAACGTCGACTGTCCCAAAACGACAACTTCCCAAAGCGACAACTTCCCAAAACGTCGACTGTGACAACAACTACTTGACATAGTTTACGGCAATTTACTAAGGATTTTAAGGATCTCTATTTCTACGTAGAGGAATGTATATACAGGTGTGTCGTAAATAGTGGTCCAACGGTCAGGGTGTGATAGAACCGGTACCTGACAAACGAAACAAATGAAAACCGACAAAACAAATGAAGAACAATGAAACAAATGAAGATCGATAATACAAATAAAGATCAATGAAACAAATGAAGATCGGTAAAACCCTTGAGGTTCATTACGTCAACAAACAAATGAAGATCAGTAAAACAAATGTAGATCAATGAAACAAATGAAGATCAATAAAACAAATGAAAATCGGTAAAACAAATGAAGATCAATGAAATAAAAGAAGATCGGCAAAACGAATGTAGATCAATGAAACAAATGAAGATCAATAAAACAAATGAAAATCGGTAAAACAAATGAAGATCAATGAAATAAAAGAAGATCGGCAAAACGAATGAAGATAGAAAAATCATTTGCAGATCAATAAAACAAAAGACTAAGTAAGTTAATAAGCTCATAAACTACTCGCAGCCAAATTTTGTAATCTAGATGCGATTGCCATTCAAAAAAATAGGTGCAAGCAATTCTTGACTTGCATTATATTTATTCATTTTTTATGTATTCGTGATCAGTGATGTCCATAAACGACGAGAATTGCTTGCACCTATTTTTTTGAATGGCAATCGCATCTAGATTACTAAATATGGCTGCGAGTAGTTTTTGACCTTATCAACTTGCTTAAAGTCTTTTATCTTATTGATCTTATTGTCGATCTTCATTTGTTTCGCCGATCTTCATTTATTTTGTCAGTCTTCATTTGTTTTATTTATTTATTGTATACTTTATTATTTTGTATATTTTGCATATTTTGTATATATTTTGTATTATATATTTTGTATTTAATTATTGTTCCTACGGGAAGCGGGAACGGGAACAAACTTTTACGCCAGCGAAGCTGCGGGCATCAGCTAGTACGTCATAAACCCCAATTTTTTCCTTTCATTCCATTAACTCTAAAAAAAACATTTAATTTCATAAACATAAGTTGACGTTATGAACCTAAAGGAAACCTTATGCTGCTATGGAAGGAACCCGTCGTGGGGGCGTCCGACTCGCTCTTGGCCGGTTTTATTGAAAGTAGTCGTTTTGGGAAGTTGTCGTTTTGGGAAGTAGACGTTTTGGAAAGTGGACGTTTTGGGAAGTTGACGTTTTGGGAAGTTGTCGTTTTGGGAAGTTGTCGTTTTGGGAAGTTGACGTTTTGGGAAGTTAATTTCAGAAGTTGACGTTTTGGGAAGTTGACGTTTTGGCACAGTTGACGTAATGAACCTAAAGGCTGTCTGTCTGTCCGTCTCGAGGCTGTATCTCATGAACGGTGATAGCTAGAGAGTTGAAATTTTCACAGATTATGTGTTTTTGTTGCCGCTATAACAACAAATACTAAAAACAAAAACATAATAATATTAAAGGGGGCTCCCATACAACAAACGTGTTTTTCGCCATTTTATCTTATTTATTAGTTAATAAGGTATCCTTCTCAATTTAAATACGTTAGTTGGCTTAAACATATAATCGAGATCATTCATTCCCTTTACACCATACAAATTAAATGAATACTTTAGAAGGTATAGCACCATCAAATATTGCTCAATGAAATTAATTTCCTGTCGCCATGATTGAACATTAAACGGGTCACATACTAATTTATTTTTCGACTTTCATCGTAAATATTTTTTTTAAAGAGTGAGCAACGCTTTCAGCAGATTACTTTAGGTAGGTGTAATATTTCAAAGATAGCAATTTCTTAGGAAATAGTCAACAAAGAGCCCATATTTTAGATTTATCTCCAGTATAAACAATGTACATTCAAACACACAATTCAATTACATGCTCGGGGCATGAGACTGTTGAGACGTTACGTATTTATAATGTCATCATTCATATGTCATCAATATTCTGAAAAAGAAATTAAACATAGAGTTCACAAACTCTTTTGGAAATATATATACTGTACCTACCGTAGAGGATCTATAAACAGGATAGTTAACACTAAAGTGCTATAGAGCAACGCGAACTGTCTAAGGTGCGCGTTGCTCTGTGGTTAACAACAACCACAGTGCAATACTTATTTTATAATATGTAGTGTTAATAGGTAATAAGGGCAACCAGTAGACGCTTGAAATACTTTGAGAATATCGAGCAGGGTATTTTCATAGAAAAAATATAATTAAAACAAAATGGACATTTACTGGGACATCCTTTCGAGGGCTTACCCGGGGCAGGCCTCCGTCACTCTCTACAATTCGTTTTATAAGCACCTACTCCTAAGTATTATGACGCAGAACTAACGTGGCCGACCGGCAGAGGGCTGCCACATGCCAGACCGAGCGAAGTGCGCACAACCAATGTACATTTCCCGAGTAAAATAATATTTCGCTTTATTTAGTCTTGCTTTTTTTTTCATCTTACTTCTTACTAATATTCTAAAATTAATTGCGAAAGTGTTTGAGTGCGGATGTGTAGATCTGTGAATGTTTGTTACTCTTTCACGCTCTAACGGCTCAACGGATCTGGCTGATATTTGATACAGGGATAGATTATAGTCTGGAATAACACATAGGTTACTTTTTATCCCGGGAAAAAGTTCCCATTGGAAGCGGGAAAAGGAACAAACTTTTACGCGGGCTAAGCTGCGAGCATCAGCTAGTTATAATATAATTCTTATGTAAAGAAGAAGAAGTTATTTAAGTTTTTTTTTCAGACACTGTGTTTATTGTTTTTTGTAGTTATATGTATTTTTGTTACGTGCTTACAACCCTAATGTTGTCAATAGTTGTCACTCGATGACGCAATCATACGGTGTGCGCACGAATCTCGACTCTCGGAATACGTCGTAGAGCATTTTTTCCACTGTAGCGATATGTTATAGCTAATATTTTTGAGGTTAAGTATGGGAGTGATGTATCTGTTACGTAGTAACTATTATTTAATCTGTGCCCGGGGCTCCCAACCGTAGTCTGTTGGGCGTTATGTAGGATTTTTAGTCCGTAGGAGTCTGGAATAGCTCCATAAAGGATTTTCCTTAACGTTAAATAAAAAGGAAAAGGGGGGCTCCCATGTAACAAATAAGACTTTTGTTGTTTTTGGTACGGAACCCTCCGTGTGGGAGTCCGACTCGCACTTGGCCGGTTATTGAGTACTTACCTTATATTTGATATCGGAATATCGATTTAATGCAAAATAGAGACTTGATGGTCGACTAAATTGGACGGTAATTCATTTAAAAGACAGTTTTAAACACGTAGATTCAGCTGTTTTTATAATTGTACGTTCCGAGCATAGATTTAGAATGTACAAGATGAACAGTGTCAAACTGAAGACGAGACCAAAAATGAAAGATCTATGTGTGGGTTAAATAGTGTTGTTGAATGGTCACACCTATGTTATCGATAAAAGTATCTGTATAAATGGATGGAATGGAAATGAAACTTCTAAGCACACAAAGTGCTTAGAAGTTTCATCTCCAACTTCTTGTTTTGGGGAATAAATTGTTAATTTGAATGTAATCGACTATGAAAAAGTAAAAATGGGATTATATGGGGTAACTCGTAATATTAGAAATTCTGTAGTGATTTTACGAATTTTGATTCAGTGTGTGAATGTGAAAATACACTTTTAACATGTAATTTATGGCATCGTACATTGCATTGATGCCGTACCTACATATATATTTTGCCAATTGAATTTGAAATTTTACTAAAAATCCAACTCTTATCGTAATACTAAACCTAGAAACTCATTTATTATTGAACCCTAGTAACAATAAAAGATATTACTCGTAGATTTTTTTAAATATATTAACCTCGCCAAATTGACGTCGCCACTGATGGAAACTAATGGAAAGCCGTGGCGCATCTAGCGAATGGGGGCCATGCTTACAGCACACAAGACTTCTGACAGTAGTCCTCAAGTTGGCGGCCCTATGATGTGCCTCTTCACGCTCCGCTTGTAGAACCCGGGATTGTAAAATGAGGGAAACACATGTGCGGGCAGGTCGTTCCAGGATTTTGTAGTTCGACAGAGGAACGATCTTTTGAAACGCTCAGTTCTGGCGAAGATTCTCTCCGCTATATATGAGTGGCACCTCTGCCCGACGTGTTGTTCGAAATCGGAAAGGAGATGGTGGGATCAGGTTGAAGAGCTCTTCAGAACATTCGCCGTGATACATTCAGTAGAAGGCAGCCAAGGACGCTATGGTTCTTTGCTGCGCTAACGGCTCGAGGCTTACCGTCATCTTAGGACAACCTATAATTGAAATCGGATAACACGTCTCTGCATAGCGCCAAGCGCGTCCAGTAAGTACCTCGCACAGTCATCCCAAAGGTGAGAACAGTATTCGACGCAGAGGCTAATCTGCGCCTTGCACAGCAAACATCCCGGTGTGGCGTGGAGTACCTTAAGTGAAGCCTATAATTGTAAAAATTCAACTCAAAATGGATCACAAATTTTGGAAATATTATATTAAAATAGGCACAAAACCCTAAAAGAAAGGTTAAATAACACAGTTCGAGTAAAAATCAATCATATTTATAGTAAATTAAATCCAGATAAGTTTGTTTGCAGCAATGCCACTATAATGAACTATCGACATCCTTATCGATACCTACCCATGACTATTTTACTGTAAACAGCCCTTTCTATTTCTGCCTTATATATCCTCCAAAAATGCATTTACACATTAAATATTGTGTTATGTATGAAGGAAAATGCATAATCTACGTTATGAGTTGGACTTTCAGTGAAATTTTACATCCAATTTGGCAAAATATGTACGTCAAAAATGGAATGAACGAAGTCACAAATGACCTGTTAAACGAGTCTTTCTTCGTATAATTGCGTTTTGTAATATCCTATTCACACACGAAACACGACAATATTGTTGAAAATATAAAATTTTCTATTTTAATCGTAAGATCACTACAGATTACTGGATATTATGAATAACATAGAGCCGCCATAGGATCCAAGCGGGCTCAGCGATTCAAAATACTGACATATGAGTACACAATTTGCTTTCTCTTTTCCTCTCGAGTTAAGTGCTATGGATAATGAGGTCTCGCTCGCACGCTTTGTATATCTATTGAGAGTAGCGAAAAATTCTAAATCTATGGTTCCGAGAGCCAGTCTACTAAATATTTAAATTTTATCATTCCTAGACAAAACGCACGTTTCAAGTTTTTTATTCAGAAAATTATGCAATCAAATTGCATAGATCCCCGAAACCCAGCTTGAGAACGCAACCGGAATTAGTGCTTCAATGACTATAATAGTGATTCCTTCAATGAAAGCTTTCAATCCACCCGAGACTAATTCACTGTTCATAATAATATTTTTCGAATATAAAATTGCATTCGAATTTCCACACACATCGGAAAATTGTTCAATTTTCCAATAGGTATGAAAATTCAACTTATGCAATTTATTTTAAATCGTTTCTGCAAACTTTGAATGGAACGAACAACGTTAGCACTCAAGTTACAATTGTTTTCTTTTATCTGACTGTGGCAAACAATACGTTATCTATATTCCTGTTGTTTTGAAAGTTTAAAATCATACCGTTAAACGTAGAGGCGCGCCCGACTCTGTTTGTATGATATTTTATTAAAATTTTTGCCATTATCCGGCATAAATTGTGTTCGTGAGTGTGTGTTGCTACATATCTTTGTTTTTATGTCTGGAAATCCGTCATGGATGCTATGCCGGACTCTTACCGACTAAAAACTAACCGTTCCCTACCTACGGCCTACGGTTGGGAGCCCCGGGTAAGCCCTGGGGGGATATCCCTAGGATTCTCAACAGACTTTGGCTACCACTATTTATCATTCATCTACCAGACTTCATCTAGAGGGTTTTGGAGGGGTGTTCGAGTGTTATCCCACTTCTTAAAGCGTGTGGCGTGAGTGATACTTTTCAAAATTCATTTATTTACTTAGACATATACAGATGCACTTGTAAACGTCACTTATATAAACCAAAGAGTTACTACAAGTTCACAACGCGACCCACCCAAGAAGAACTGGCAAGAAACTCAGCGGGTTATTCTTTTAAGGGCCGAATGCCAGAGCGCATTAGGTATTTTTACCACCTCACCTCACCGCGGGCGATACCCCCGTAGCATGCGATCGACATGAACTCATTTGACCCCAAGCACTTTGTTTGGACGATGCCAGTTGGTGCAATTGGACGTTGACAGTTGGTGCAGCGTGTATTTCATGCCGCACTTTTTGTACCACCAAATAAATTACAACAGAAGTATAAGTTTATCAAACCTTTATAAGACATTTTATTTAGTAAGTGCCTGTTAGCAGGTATATTTAAAATGGGGTTGTAAGAAACCTTTCCTTATTTTTAACCGACTTCAAAAAAGGAGGAGGTTCTACATTCGTCTGTATGTTTTTATGTATGTTCACTGATATTTCCGTCAATTATAGACGGATTTAATTCTTTTTTCTTTTCTTCAATAGGGTTTACTTCTGAGGTAGTCCCATTTTTACCAGGTCAGGATCTGATGATGGGATCCAGGAGAAATCGAGGGCAACCACCGAAAATTGTAGGGACAACTAGTGCGTTTGGTAATTTTTTAATGAAGTGCTTTACAGTGGGCGCACACTAGGCGACAGTCGCGGCGACATATCGCGGCGACTTGTCGCGCAGTGTGCGTCTGCATCGGGCGACTTGACGCCGTGACAGACGTGACAGACTTGTGCAACGAACACGTTGTCCAAAGCTGTCGATGGGCGGCTGTCGCTGGGCGACTGTCGCCATGTCGCCGCGACAATAGCGCGACAGACGCGAAGGCTCCCCTTGCTTGTCTCGGAGTCGCGGCGACATGTCGCCTAGTGTGCGGAGCTTAGAACAAAATGTATGTAATTTGGCGCCCACAGCTTGTCGCCGTAACAAGATGCCTAGTGTACGCCCACTGTTAATGTACTACAATTTAATGAAGGTCAGGAGTCGATCTGATGAAGGAACCGAAAGACAGTCGAGGGAATTATTTAACGATTTACAGCACGTAGCTTGTGTTTGGGCTTGATTGATTTGTATTGATAAGAACTTTACACCTAGATAGATATACTTTTCGGTCCACCCGTCACTTAAAATGATGATCAAAAAATTTTTAGTAATAAATAGAACTGACTTCAAAAAAATGCTGAAAAATAAAATTTACATAGCACAAAGTAATAATATGTATTTTGATTTATCAGATTGTATTCAATATGATATTTAAGTTGGTGCCATTAATAATACCTACCTCAACCTATGGGTTTACTTGGCGCCGACTTCAATATGATATTGAATAAAATATGAAAAATCAAAATACATTTATCTTTGTGCCAAGTAAATTTAATTTTTCAGGATTTGTTTGAAGTCGGTTCTATTTTTTACTACTTTTTTTTATCATCATTTTAATTGTGAGACGAGCCGAGAAAAGATAATAAGAAAAAAATCCGTCAATAATTTATGAAATCAATTCGAGCAGTCTTCGAAGAGGTAAGCATAGGTATAACATAAGTAGCAAAAAATAATAGAATGCATCTTGTGAGTAAAATAATGCGTTTATTTATTTTACATTATAATATGAATAAGACAAGTAACACGCACGCCGCATGTCAGTTTAGACATGTGTTACAAAATACAACAAATGATAGATGGCGCTTACACCAACATAGTCAATTTGAAGTCAATTTTAAGTCTATTGGAAGACCCTACCCCTAGTTAATATTTGTGCAAAATTTTAATCAAAAATATTGAGTACTTTTCGAGATCCTTCCGGACAAAGCAAAATTAACAGACAAACAGACGACAAACAGACAAAAAAATTCTAACTACATTTTCGACTTCGGTATCCTGTGTAGGGGGTTCTACGCGAGTATTTTTTTAAATATGTTTAATGTACAGTTTTGACTTTAGATCTTTTTATTATATGTATATAGACTAGGAACTTAGGTTGCCTAGAAAGTTTTCAAAAACCTATTCTTAGTCTCCCGCAGGCTGTATCCCACAGGTGGCCCCTTCCGAGGTCCGTGGAAGCACAAGGGATATAATCCCTTGTTTGCAAAAATAAAGGATTGAATTGAGTACTTAAACCAGAAAAATAATAAATATTTATGGGGGACTTCCATACAACAAACGTGATTTTTTTTTGCCTTTTCCTATTAATAACGGCAACAAGTACACACTTGAAATGAACGCCGCAGACGTGTCTTCGCCCAAGACTATCGGTCTCCATAACCAGGGGCCTGAAGACGGTGAGGGGGCTGCTCACCGTCCTTACAGAAGCAGGCCCATGACGGCAGCGTGACGTGAGGGATTTATGCATACCCCCTTCAGAAGCGGGATCACATCCGAAGCACCCAAAGACGCAGGATTGCACCCGAACCTACCCCTAGGCGAGGCCGCAGTGGCGGCTGTGGGTCTGTTGGGAGTCCTAGGACATCCTTCCGAGGGCTTACCCTGGGCTCCCAACCATAGGCTGTTGAGCGTAACATGAGGTTTTTAGTCGGTAGGAGTCCGGCATAGCATCCATGAGGATTTTCTCTCACGTTAAAAAGAAGAAAAAAAGGGTTTATAACCCTTGCTTACAAAAAATAAAGCTGTTACAAAGTTGAATGAAAAAGGTACATGTCCTCAAAGTCTCGCTCTCGTATGTCAATTCGGTGAATCAGCTTATTGATAGGAATATTGGCATGCAAAATTCAATATTTGTTGTTATGGTGGCAACAGAAACACATTATCTGTGAAAAATTTTCAGATCTCTAGCTATGTCCATTCATGAGCTACAGCCTCGTGAAGGAAAGACAGAAAGATAGACAGACGGACAGACAAACAGACAGACTGACCGACAGATAGACTAACCGATAGACAGACAGACGGACAGCGAAGTCTCATGAATAGGGTCCCGTTTTTTTACCTTTGGGTTACCTTCGGAACCCTAAAAATTATCCACTTTTTCATACATTCATATTTACTAAGAAAGTAACGATTATTACACTCAAAATTAAAGTATGAAAGTACCTACGAGTACTAGGTACTTACGATTCACGTGTATCTTTTCTTGCATATGAACCACCGTTCAATCTCGGAATCGATGAGCTGAAAAAAAAAGACTTTGAGGGTACACTACAACGAAACGGCTAGACTACAACGAAAACTAAAATTACCTACACGTTTATTCTTTTATGTCGGTAGTGGGTAGGTACTACTGTTATAATTTATACAGTGTAGCAATAACAACGTGAATCTACTATTATACTCTAAGCGTCAAACATTATATTATTTACTACCCGTTCGCGCTAAGGTTGCCGCTGGCGGACAGGATGGTGTACAGGCGTAGTATGGGAGGCGAAAGGCAAACTTAGAGCGAACGGGCAATACGTTGATTGTTCAGGCATAGTAAAAAGATAATATTTTACACCTAGTAGTTACTGTGGTTTAGGTAAATACTATCCCTCTTCTTATCGTAAGGTCCCAAGCAACTTTGGGGCACCGAGTTCATTTCTCACAGTCATTAATTACCAAAAACAGCAGTGATCTAACTTACTTGGCCTTTGCTAAATGACACCTACCTGTACCTACGTAGAAGAGGACTGGAATGGGAGATCTCTAAGCCTATAAGAGTACGTTTAGCTACTGTACTGCCTCTTCAGCAGGTAGCAAAATAATGGCAGCTGTTGGCTTCAGTCGCTTCGCTCAGCATCAACCTTATAATTTCATCATGCCCGTCAGTGAATTATTTGGTTGTGTATTTTTATAAATATAATAAAGATAAAACAATACTTGTAGGAACTTACCATACTTGCCGTCGTAGTAGCCGCAATTGACATCTGGGCATTTTATTTCTCTTGGCTTTTTTTTACCCATATTCACTGAGTACCTAGTCACTAATCACTATATTACACGATATTTATTTATTTATACACAATAACGTACTTATCCTAATATTTACAAATAAAAACAAAATAATATTTACAGATTTCTGCAACTTCTTCTAATTAAAATGATCGATTCGCGCTAACGTAGCGGGTCACGGATGACAGAGCGACACAGGTCCTATCCAGAACAGCCCTGTCAGGCGTATGAAGTGATTGAAGTGTACGCTAAATGCCTAATTGTTCTAGATTCTACACTTTTTATCATTGTTTTAAAATCTGAGGTGCTTAAAAAATAAATAATAGCATGAATATTGTTCATAAGATCAATATCTTTAATATAGACATGTGTTTATATAAAATAAACAAGTATATTTTGAGCAATAACAACATTCATCTTTAAAATTTTTACACATTTCCAGTTTTTCGAGAACGATTTTTATCATATAAAGTTTTATTAATCGTGTTTTAAAAATTAAAGGAAGCAAGAGCATCTATTAAACTATAGTAATACATTTTTATCAGATCAAATCAAAGAATATTTCTTAGTATAAAGATCGCTTCAAAATGGGTCGATTTTGGTCGATTTCGGAAATACTAGCCTTAAATGCTCTATTTACAATATGTATTAATGAATCTAAAAACTATACTATCACGTCCCACGGGCCTGCTTTTGTTACATATCTATTGAAACTATTATAGTAATACTAGCTGATGCCCGCGGCTCCGCCCGCGTGGAATGTTATTCCCGGTCACAGGGGTATGAAAAATAGATGTTGGCCGATTCTTAGACCTACTCATTATGCTCACAAAATTTCATGAGAATCGGTCAAGCCGTTTCGGAGGAGTATGGCAACGAAAACTGTGACACGAGAATTTTATATATTAGATAAATATAGCTATCCTTGTTGCTTTACCACGTAAGGCAAGGTGTGGACGTGAAAACAGAGTTTAACGAAGCTGGCACCCGACTACAACTTGTTACGTTCCAAACTGGGGCACAAACTGTTGCCGTGAAGAGCTACTAACTTAAACTGTCAACGCAATACAACATCTTTGTCCTGCCCCTATGAGATCTATATTTATATACTAGATGGCGCTCGTGATTTCGTCTGCGTGGAATTGTGTTCCGTTCCCGCGTCTCCTTAGAGCTAATTCCGGGGATAAAAATTAGCCTAGTTTATTGCCATAATCTATCCCTATACCAAATTTCAGCCTGAGTCACTTACCACTCATATATAAATTATTTCCGTGAAATGCATTTCCTACCCCCGTGTCGGTTAAAAGGTGAACTACATTTAACCACATCGCATCTTTCTTAGGGCCAGTTTCCACCAAAGCCAAGTCGAGAGGAGAGCAATCCGATTTAGTTATTTCCACATCTAGGATCCGGGATGTGGTTATAATGAATTTGTTTTAAACTAACACGCGTTGCACACATAATAATGTAATGTCGATCCAATGATTGGTTACTCAATGAGGGACCCAATCATTGGATCGAGCTTCATAATCCGAAGATCCTGTCTACCGACCGACACTACTACCCTAGGATGGTTCGGGAAGCAGTCGAAATAAAAAAGCACAGGACCTTCAACCGGGAGGACGGATATAAGCTCTCAACAGCGTGGAATCCGGTAATTGGTGCCTTAAAGTCTCGCGATAAAATAGTGAACGCGTCTGCGGATACGGTCAGTGTTGTGTGCCGTGTGTTTCCACAGATTGACAATCTCGGGGGTACTTCGAAAACTCCCGACACATAGCAGAATCTCCAGCCTACAAGCATCAGTCGCCTCGAGACCACGATAGGTGTAACCCTATCGAAACGTCGGGGAAAGAAAAAAGAAAAAAGAAGGTACCGAAACCTTTATTTAATATTAAAATAGTGCCGCGCGAAATCCCGTTTACAATACATTATGTGGTTATAATGAAATCTGTTTGGTTATTAATATACATCTTGGCTTGGCTCCATTTTACTGGATACTGGTCCTAAAATCCTTTTTTGTTACTTAGGACTGTAATTTATCAGAGCGAGTAAGAGAGTGAGAGCGGGGTGCATGCCAGGGAACCGTGGCGACGACGCTCTGTTCAAACTACCCTCCACTCTACTCTAACTAGGTACCTCTTTTCAACTCCTTCAACATTGTTTTGAAGTTCCTCATAATCGGTTTTTATAAATTAAACTAGCGGTACCCTGCCACGCTTTGCTGTGACTTTTTTATGGTGGTTTTATGTACCTATGAGAAATGAGTAACAAACTAAATGATGGGTACATTTAAAAAAAAAATGTGTGCGTGTACTATTGTACACACGTAAGAAGTGAAACTTCTTCATGACCTTATTTTTTGAAAGAAATATCATAAAATATACATAGGAGTTAGTAGTAGTCCAAAAGTTCAAAAGTTCAAAAGTCCAAAGTCAAAAACTCCAAAACTCCAAAACTCCAAAACTCCATAACTCCAAAACTACAAACTCCCAAACTCCCAAACTCGCAAACTCCCAAACTCCCAAACTCCCAAACTCCCAAACTCTCAAACTCTAAAACTCTAATACTCTAAAACTCTAAAACTCCAAAACTCCAAAACTCCAAAACTCCAAAACTCCAAAACTCCAAAACTCCAAAACGCCAAAACTCCAAAACTCCAAAACTCCAAAACTCCAAAACTCCAAAACTCCAAACTCCCAAACTCGCAAACTCCCAAACTCCCAAACTCCCAAACTCTCAAACTCTAAAACTCTAAAACTCTAAAACTCTAAAACTCTAAAACTCTAAAACTCTAAAACTCTAAAACTCTAAAACTCTAAAACTCTAAAACT